>CM022667.1:2777000-2812000 GCA_012295275.1 Chrysomallon squamiferum
TTAGTGTAAAAGTTTTGACTTCTTACAAACAGTATGACGATAAACGAGACGTACAGCATTTGTTCTGGAAGTGATGTCCCCAGAACATTAAGGGAATATCTAGGATTTTTATTTATTTTTATTTTTTTCAGAGCTCCAGCGATGTCAAAAATAACATTTCACAATACGTTACCGCGTATTACCCATTATCGTTATTATACTTATTTTTCTAACATAATAAAATTTCCACACAGTTCTTCGGTGACTGTTAAGAATTTAAACGATCCCTGAAAACAACAACAGTCTGAGAAAAAAAAAAACTGGTATAATGTGAAGAGTAAGATAATAAAGACGTCAAAGGTTTATTTTTTTCTTACCTTTGTTTAGTTTCTTTCTGAGATTAGTAGCCTGAACGGCGGCTATAACCGCCAGGATGAGTAGAAATGGTTGCCTCATATCGAGGCTGTCTCCTACAGGTTTAAAAACTCTGATAAGAAAAACACGGTTCCGTTTTTATAGTCACGTCTTATCTTTTGGTCTCATTCGATTGTTGACGGATTGGTGTTGCGTTGTGGAACGTTCTTATCTGAGTGATATGGCGCAAAAAAAGAAAAAAAAAAGATATAAAAGGAAAAAAAAGAAAAAAAAAAGAGGTATGATGATTATATGCAATAATGCAGCGATCTAAATTGAAAACTGATTATACAAACGTTTTTGGTTTTTGGTTTATTGGAGTATATTTAATTTTTGTGTATGGTTTCCTGTTTATTGTTGTTGTTGTTGTTGTTATTATTTTTATTGTTATATTTATTATTATCGTTGTTCTTGTGGTCGTCGTCGTAGTTGTTGATACAGACGATCCACTTTTTTTGCGCATATACGGTTCCAATACGGTGCCGAAGTGACGTATTTTTTTAGCTTATACATATTCATAATTTGAAATCCCACCAACAGATACTACTAAGCATTTCTAAAATACATTCAAGTCACATTGACCAAAATATTCTCTCGTTGCCACAATAAGCATACAATTTACTATACGGTTTTTTTAATTTTCTAAATCCCCTTAGTCAGAACCACGATTGCGACAGATTATGTTATTATTATTATTTCATACTTGTTGTTTTTCTTACCATAAGTTTGACTAAGGATTTGTTAGGATCATTTAGGAGCTGTTAGAGTAACTAAGGAGCGATTTATTTGTTATTTATTTATTTATTTATTTAATTATTTATTTATTTATTTATATTTATTCATTCACTTATTTTTATAGTTTTTAATTTTTAATTTTTATTTAATTTTTTTTTTTAATTTATATATATATATATAATTTTGTTGTTGTCGTCGATGTTATCTATTCCTGACGGTGTCTGTTTGGTTGTCTCTCTTTTTATCTCTGTCTAACATACATTTAATTATATAACAGAGCAGTATGATACATATACATATATTATAAAGATTTATCTTCTCATTTTAATCTCCACTTATCTCCACCTCCCCCTCACCAGATGTCACTTTTCACACGAAGTAAAATGCGCAGAAGTTTACTGATATGAATGAAGTCAAATGAATGGAAGAACAAATTGAGTAACAGACGAACGAACGCAAAACCGATCAAATGAATAAATAAAGATTGATGAATGATTTTTATAAAGGACCGATGATTGAATGAATGAATGAAGGACAAGGCTGACGGGGTAAATAAATCAAGAAAAGAAAGAAAAGAAGGAACAAATGATCGAATTAAGAATTTTTACGTATGAAGGAAACATTAAAAATAATGGATGAAAAAACGGAAAGACAAGGGGTGACAAAGACGAATTAAAATGTGTTTTAATGCTTTGAGATTTTTGTATTTTGATCTGAACATAATTTTACAATGAAAGATTCACAAAGACATTTATTGCCATCTTTCTAACAATAGGCGACGTAATCAGTAACAGCAAGGAATCTTTTACCCGCACTTTACGTTTGACACACACACAAAAAATGTAACAGTTAGTATGTTTGTCCGTCAACTAGTTTATTGATTTTTTTATTTTCTTTGTTTCTTCCTTTCTTTCTTTCTTTCTTTTTTAAAATTGTAGATCAAATATTCTTTATGTTTGTGCGTTCGTTTGCTCATTTGTTTATATGTATATATGTGTGTGTGCGTGTGTGTGTTTTGTGTATGTGTTTGTGTAGGCAGATAGGTATATTACAGGTATAAATGTAGATATATGTTTATTTATTTACTTGTGATATCAAAAACAGATAATACTGAAAAAGAATATGGCCACATTCACTTCAGTATTTCACCTACAAGAATTACTTTTAAGTTGGCGTCTGTAAATAAAACAATAAACTGGACAGAAAGAAATATCGCAAGTAATATTCTACAATTCCAAAAGAGCGTTACATTTGTTTCTGGAAACAGAGCTTTCGATTAAAATATATTATAGAGAATACTCTCCGACTTACGTGTAGAGGTCTTTCTACGATTCTTGTGTAAGTCGAAATATACACATAGCTTATTCTGTACTTGTGGGCTTCAAAGAAGTAACAATATTAATTATTTAATTATAAAAAAATGTTTTTAAAAAACCCACGGTAAAGCTAGGTAATTTGAATATGCCTATGTCGGGGAGCGTGTATGTTATAATATGTTGACGTCACTATGTAAACGGTTTAGTTATGACGTCACTCCATTGTTAAGCACTGCGGAGTTCGCCTGACGGTAGTTTGATCATCTTGATGTTAGAAATACATGAAGGAATATATATATATATATATATATATATATATAGTTAAAACAGCAACCTGAAGTAAAACTAGAAACAGAGAACCACTTCAGTAAGTTATTCATTTATTTATTTTATTTATTAATTTATTTATTCATTTTGTTGTTGTTATTTTTAATATTTCTTTTTGTTATTCTTTCGAATGTCATTATTATTATTATTATTATTCCTCTCTTTTAATTTGGTCTCACTGTGCTATAGTATGTGTGTATGTATGTGTGTATGTATGTGTGTATAAAGTTCAATAAAATTATATATATAGTTGTTAATAAGAGAGATAACACACATCTGTGTGAGTGAGAGAGAGAGAGAGAGAGAGAGAGAGAGAGAGAGAGAGAGAGAGTTGTTTTTTGCCTAATGAAGAAAGTAGGAATATGTTGACATCTTTTTTCCACTTTTTTGTTGGATTGACGTCCTGCTACTAAACTATATTTAAGAATTAGAAATCTAAATCACAATTTGTTACTGGTATAGTACAATGATTTTAGTTCAACAGAGTTTACTCAAGATTATTATTAAGCAAATTTTACAGTAATATGGCAATGAAAAACAAGAAAAAAACGTTTCTGATCCGATGCAGTTTTACATAGCACATGAAAATAATGAATTTTTAGTCGTTTATTTTTGAAAGAATGTTTTTTTTTTTTAAATAATAATAATAGTAACAATAGTAGTAGTAGTAGTAGTAGTAGTAGTAGTAGTAGTAGTAGTAGTAGTAGTAGTAGTAGTAATAATAATCTTTATTTAACAAATAATTGTGGGTGTTTGCCGGTGAATCAGTAAATTTGATCCCCACGTGACAATCGTTCCGGTTTTCATGATTTGTTTAAATGTTGTTTATAAAATGAAGATCTTCTTCTGGATTTGTTTCAACATACTCTGTTATGTTTGGAAAGATACACAGTTACCCAACTTGTAGAAAATTAAATGGTTTACAAAATAACCTGAAATTTATTTGCTCTGTATTACGTCATAATGTAAAACGTATTTTATTGTTGTAATTTTATTTGACACACATATGTTAATAAATAATATACTCTCTTGCTGTTGTACTAAATGACAAAGAAAAAGAAGAAAAATGTTTTGCACCTCTGAAACAGTTTATATGACGTCATATAGCACGTCATATATGACCATCGAACTAAGAGAAGAGG
Source organism: Chrysomallon squamiferum (assembly GCA_012295275.1). NCBI lineage: Eukaryota > Metazoa > Mollusca > Gastropoda > Neomphalida > Peltospiridae > Chrysomallon > Chrysomallon squamiferum. The sequence goes on from CM022667.1 coordinate 2,780,914, forward strand.
AAATCTGCTGGTGCCAAGAGGTGTGTAGTAGTCTTAAATGAGCAGTAACTCTTCGTACGCATTTTCCCAGATTCCAAGAAAATACGTAAAATGGGATTAGAAATGGCAGATGGGGCGCAAGAACGATAACTCCCGAATTACTTTTCATAAATTTAAACTTACACCGAGTGAGAACAGCACAAACACGAATTTATTAACATATAGCGAAAAAGGAAAAAAAAAAAAAAAAAAAAAAAATACAAACAAATAATTAAGAGAATAATACTGAGTGACATTTCTACCAAGGATATATATATATATATATATTTTTTTTTTTTAAATAAAACAAAAACGAGAGTTTATTATTTATATATTATTTATACAGCCATATGAAGAGAACATGAATTCACAGATATTGCAGATTGCTCTTGTATATATATTGTCTGTACATATATGTAACAGAATTGTTTTTTAATCAGTGACTTATGTGTGTCTATTCCTGCTTGTATCCTGGTGGGTAGTTGATGATGTATCCGGGTGGGCACGTGGGTACACGGCAGCATTTGCCCGGTGGTGGGTCGGCCAGATGACAGTCGTTAGGAAGAGTCCATTGCAGACATCTACAAGGCAGAGCATTTTGTAAAGTAAAAAATTAGAGAAAAAAAAATGGGTAAAATAATAATAGTTCTATTATTATTATTATTATTATTATTATTGGTATTTTTCATTATAGTTATTATTATTATTATTATAATTATTATTATTGTCATTATCATTATAATTATTATTATATTATTATTATTATTATTATTATCTTTATTATTATTATTATTGTCATCATTATAATAATAATAATAATTACTCTTATTGTTATCATCATTATTATTTTTATTATTATTATCATTATCGTTATCATTATAATTATAATTATCATTATAATTATCATTATTATTATTATTATCATCTTCTTCTTATCGTTGTCATCATGGCTGATACTGATGACGCAACTATTGTAGGTCATTATCGTTATTATTATTCACGTTGATACTATTGCTGTTGTCATATATATATATATATAAAAGATCTAACAAATAAAAAAGGAGCTAACCTTGTTTTGCACTGATAAAATCCTGTTTTGCCGTCCACGCATCTGCAGGTGTAGTCGCAGCCATCGTCCCAGGTGTCGCCCTCTTGGTAAAAGCTGTTGTGGTAGTAGCAGCCGCCTGGAACACAGCAAACCATTTTAGGATGACTCCTTTAGACTTACACTTTTTGTTAAAACTGAGATGCATCTACTTTAATACTACTGATACCGTTGTTCTACAGAAGACTAGAATGCACTACATTCATGAAGATCACTGACAACTCGTTTTAACTGGTCTCTCTAACTCGATAAACACAAAAAGTTCTATTTTCTCTTAATTATTACCTCGATCATAATCATATTACGTCAAGTACAGTAATTAAAATGTGACGCAATTTTACTTGTAGCTTCCTTTGTTACATTTACTGGATAATATTTTAGTACTAACTTTACGTTTATTTGAGACAGAAAAAAAATTCGATGAATTATAGATGAGTAAAAATTTTGTTTTAATTCAGCAGTCGCTGCAGTAGAGGCGACTGACATACCGTGGTGGTTGTTGTTGCAGACTGCCTTGGCACAACAGGCACCTGGCGGTTTTACGAGCGTGCAGAATTTTGGCGCAGCCACAACTTTGCATCTGAAAAAGAAACATTCGTTTACCAAATCGAACAGAAATTGTACTGAACCAACAGAATCTTTCATCAATACACTGTTTACAGAAATCTCAACTGTTACAAAATACTTATTAGTTTTATGATGTCTAGTGGAGATTTCACAAAACACGTTCACCCTTTACAGAATGCTGATTTCAGATAATGCGCTTGTTCAAGAATTTTATGATATTTTTTAGTTTAAACAAAGTTCAGTTAGCGTGGTTACAAAAAACTATGATAATATAACCATGTTAATTGTGTATGGTTACAATGTTTACTGAATGTTGTTTTATAATACTAAACAGACTGCTTACAGAGTGTTAAATAATACTGGTTACAGAAAACTGTCATACAGACTGGTTACAGAATGTTCATTGTTCTTGGTTACAGAAAACTATCATAATGTTAGACAATGATTATAAAACGTTGAATATGAATGATTAAACAATTTACTGTATGAAGCTAAGAAACTGGCTGCAGAATGATCATTTATGCTTGGTTACCGAAAAATTATTATTGTGCTTGGTTACAGAAAACTATTATCATTGTGCTTGTTACAGAAAATTATAACTGTGGTTGTTACAGAAAACTATCATAGTTCTTGGTTAAAGAAAACGATCATATGCTACACAGACTGGTTACAGAAAACTATCATAGTTCTTGGTTAAAGAAAACGATCATATGCTACACAGACTGGTTACAGAAAACTATCATAGTTCTTGGTTAAAGAAAACGATCATATGCTACACAGACTGGTTACAGAATGCTTACAGCTGGTCACAGTGGTAAAAGTTGGTCTGTTCATCGACACAGGTACAGTTGTAATCACAGCCGTCTTGCCACGTGTCACCTGTGTTGTATTTCTTTCCTTTGTACTCACACTTCAGAGCTGTAAAATAAAAACCTGTATTGCACATCTAGCTAACTGCCACATCGCCCAGACCTTCGTATAACTTATACAAAGTTTTGAAGAATGACGTATATAAAAGATTCGTACAAGTATTAAGTTCTATCTCTCAACCTGTTATTGTGTCTTAGTAAATATAATGTATTTAACTATGTAAAAATGTGATTGAGATGGTATTCAGTACATATGTCTTTGTTTGAGAGAAACCATTGGTATTTCTATGAACGTTAAAGAAAGGTAACGAATATAGGCAGTAATATTTATCCTAAAAGACCAAAGACATAAATATAATTTAAATATAACCGAATTTTCAGCAGTTACTAAACATATTTTATTTAGTACAATTGTTTCTACAAATACAAATCTGTTACCAGTCTCTGCAATGTATTAGCTAGTAATACTGTTGTTGATTTTTTTGCTGTTGTTGTTATGGTCATTGTTGCTGCTGTTGTTGTTTTCTTTACCAAAAGGATATTAGTTATATTTATGCGGTTATCTAATTAAGATAATAATAAATAATTAACATAAATTTAATAGAACTAATTAATAATTAGTATAATTAATTTAATTCTAATATAACTTACGTTGTTTGTTTGTATTGTTGCCATAGCCTGAAAAATAAATATTGATAAAAGTGAAATAGTATTAACAGGTGACGTTAACAAATACTTGACTCATTAGCTTTTATTGGTTAAAATGAATAATATAGTTTCTGTTAACGAGATTATAGTTCCTGTAAATAACACAGTTTCTATCAATTAAAAAATATGTCGGTGTGGTAGCGACTTCACATTTCTGAATTAATGCATGTATGCATATATGTGTGTATTTGTGATTGTGTATGTTTATGTTTGTGTGTGTATGTTGAGATAAAAATAAGTGTATGTGTTTTCGTGTGCGTATGTTAATATATACGTGTGTCTATGTGTACGTGTACATGAATACAGCCATTTGGATGTGTAGCATGTGTTTATGCTGAACTATGTGATCATAGTTTTGTCATGAAAAAGCGTAATAAACATGGGATCAGACTTATCGAGTCTGACTAAATCTAATTTTCGCAAACAACTGAGCAGATTGTGATGCTTTGAGCGAAAATGGAAGTAGTCTTTTTTTTTATTTAAAGCGAGAAGTGTCAAGAAGAAATACAAGAACTGCAGAATGCAGTGGGAATATCGAGTCTGACATACGATAATAAAATAAATTTAAAACAACTATAATAATGACAAGAAGGAGAAGACGTAGAAGAGTAGTAGTAGTAGTAGAAGAAGAAGAAGAAGAAGAAGAAGAAGAAGAAGAAGAAGAAGAAGAAGACGAAGAGACACACACAAATATAAAAACATTATTTAAAAGCTCACAGTTTCCTCCGTGTCCCGTAATTAACATCACGTCTCCTTTTCCTGGATTTGCTGAAAACACAACATAAACACTGCTGTTAAAATTTTCACTTCTGTATAAAACATACTTTCAACATATAAATATAAAGCACTGTTGCTGCTTTCTGTATTCCATGAACTACTAATAAAAAGAAGCTAGTTTTGGAAACCTTTTCCCTTCTGAGAATTTTGCTTATTTTAAAGCATTTGTCCGGTGGATTCCTGTTTACTGATAAATATGTTAACTGAATAAGCATATTTTATTAATTTAACAACAAACTTGTTTTCCAAGTGTCATGGCTGAGATGTGTGTAACTGAATATGTAACTAAGTTTGTCGACTGCATGGGTTCATGATCCATCGTTAGGAACCACTGTTCTGAGTTATCATTAAACAGAAGTAGGTTTTAGGAAATATTACCTGTATATCCCCATCTCATCTTGGTTCCTGTGTTGGAGTAGAGGAAGAGCGGTTTCGAGGTCGATCTCTCGTAGAAGCAACTTCCTTTTGTGGATATCATGATCCAGCCCGTCTGGTCACATCCGGTTCCGCTGGAACTGCTTGCGTAGAATTCACGTCCTCGAGATGTGTCACTGTAAACACAAACAACAGTTCCAGACTAAACAGTTCCAGACTAAACAGTTCCAGACTAAACAGTTCCAGACAAAACAGTTCCAGACAAAACAGTTCCAGACTAAACAGTTCCAGACAAACACGTGAACAAAAGTTCAAAGTTGACTGATATGTTTTTCCTTGTTTGTCCTTCAGGATAGACAAATACACTGAACAGAATTTGTGTATGACAAAAATATTTTTTTTTAATAAAATGTAACCAAATTATAACTAAAAATACCTCTATTCAATCATAAAAAAATAATGTTTTATGCAGAAAAAAAGGTAAAAACATTTTTAATGTTTTTAGATTTTTGTTAATGAACTGTTGACCTACATTACTAATTTTTCTGCGATAACAGTCTCTGGAACGGCTTTTTTTACAATAATCTCTAGAATGACTTTGTAACTAGTTCTGAAACTAACCCACTGAGAACTGTTCAGTAAAAAAAGCTCTTTTACACATTCTAGAATTACCCTGTGACAAATATCTTTAGAATGACACTGTAATTACTATAGAATTCTGATGTGAAAGACATCTCTAGAAAAGCACTATAACTAACAGAAGAGTGAACGAACCCTCTGATGCTGAAAATATCGTGTGGAGCAGTTTTTATGTCGGAGAAAGTTGATGACATGATTCTGCTTGGATCCATCCAGTTCATCTTTGTTGCTCCTTTAGCGTTGAATACAATATTAGCTGTTTCGTTGCCGTTTTTGTAGATGGACAGTTTAATCTGCATTTAAAAAAAAAAAAAAAAAAAAAAAAAAAAAATGATTCTTTGCAAACTGTTTAGTAAAGAATAATAGTTAAACTAATTATATCAAGATTAAAAGCAAAATAATACCTTTTTTGAAGCTGGGAAGTAATTCCGAAAAAAAAAAAAAACAAGAATATGAAAGGGAAATTAAATTTGTCATTGGTCAAACTGTTTTGAATTACCTATTTACAACAGTTTGCATGTTCGTATGTTTATTTTTTTTTTTTTTAATTGATGAGTTTGTTACACTATCTGAATGAGTATTCATATTGGTATAGATACAAATATACACAGAAACACATAAAAAAAACAACATGATATCACACAAAATCACACAACATTCTATAACAAAAAGTAAAACGATGTGAATAACGTGACAGTGTACCACAAACAATGTCACATAACACAGTTTTTAAAAATGACCTCATCAAAGTCGCATTTATCCCAGTGGTTGCTGGCATCGGGTTTGTAATGTCCTTTGAAATGGTTGGTCAGATCCTGAGCTTTTGGCTCATTGGTGTTCATGGTTCCAGAACCAGACCACAATTTGTACAGATCACCGGGTGCGCCCGCCACACCCTTCAGCAGTATTGTCCACCCTGAAATTTCAAGAGTAACTATTAAAACAAGTGTTAAACGTTACAGAAGTAATACTTGTCAGCATGAAATTAGATTAGTGTACAGTTAACATATATATATATATATTTGTTTGTATGTGTATGTATGTGTGTAGGTGTAATAGACCTAAGTATTCATTCTAGCTCCTTATTATAAAATTTAAATAAATTCTTTAAGTTCATATTTTCTATAAAGAATATTTTCTTCTTTTTTTTTTTTAATTGATTTTAAAAGTATACGTTTATGATCAAACACAGTGACTGATTCCACTAAACTTTAATTTGAAAAGTAAAATTTTTTTAATTTTTTTTCTGTTTGTCATTACGAATTGTCTGAGATAATTATATATAAAATTTCTTGAAAGTTGAATACATTTCTGCTTTTAAATTTTGTATATTAGTTTTTGTTGTGTAATCTGTCCGACAGCTTAAATTATTGTTGTACTCCTAGTTAGGAAATTTTAGTCAACATACAGACAAATAATTAAATAAAATAACACATCATTAAACATATTACAAATGTAGAGATATTATTATCATTTAATTAACACACTTTATTGAAAATCACAACTAAACTAAAATATCTTCTAAAATAAAAAATAAAAAATTTGCTTCAAATATAAATTAAACAAGACATTATTCCAAAATTAAAGAAAAAATTAATTTCAAAAATAAAGTGTATCAACAAAATTTAATTTAAAGTTATGCATAAAATTTTTAATTTATTTTAAAATTATAAAATAACTTTGCCTGAGAATGAACAAAACTCAGGATTTAATCTGATAAACAACAATAAGATTATAATATAATAAACATGAACTAGAGTTAATTTAATATACAAAAACAGTATTCAGTCTTATACAAGATTAAATCTAATAAACAAAAACAGTATTTAATCTAATACACAAAAACAAGATTTAATGTAATATACCAAAACAGTATTTCATCTAACACAAACAAGACATAACATAATATACAAAAACAATATTTAACCTTATGCCAGATTAAATCTAACAAACAAAATCAAGATTTAATTAAGATGCTAATGTTTTACCTTGACTACCTGTCGAACCCCAGATGCTTCCCACACCATTAACAAGTATGCCATGAGGAGGTAAAGTGCCAGAAATCCCACCTCCGATAGCACCCACCGAACCACCTGGGTACAGAGAAAAGACGGAGAAGAGTCAGTGAAAATTACTTACCATTAAGAACAACAGATTTTTAATAAATGGCACAGAAAGAGAAAATGGATGAAAGAATAGTTTGACAAAGAGATCTATTTTAATTAAATTTTTTTGACTGAACTAAACAGTATATAATATCTTTCTGAACACTCTAGTTTCAGTTTTAAGCAATAGTTCATCATTCCTAGACCTTACACATTGCCGATTTTCGACAACGCTTTTCTTTGTTTATACTACAGAGTTTCCATTTTCGATAGTTTCTAGAAGTTGTAAATTCTCGATTTTTAGATAATGCTATCTTTATTTGTAGGCGTAATAAACTCTAGTATTGTCAGCAGTCTTATTTCTTACTGTAAAATTCTTGTTTTTTTTTAAAATATTATTTCTTTTTTAGGATTAATATGCTGTCGTTTTTCAAAAATCTTAATTCCTACTGTTAACCATTGATTTAAAATGTTTAAGTTAAAACGTTCTCTTTGTCAGTCTATAACAGGACAGCATTCTGACATGCAGAGTAAACAGACAATTCTATTAACACAAAGTAAAAAAAAATGCATTACGTGTTACATTACACACTTTAACATCACGTCATGTCATATCATGTTACGTTACGTCATAAAATGTTAGGTCATTTTGGGTCATATCTTGTTACAATGAGAGCAAAAATGTTTTGAGCTCAATACATAAGCGCCGACAATCACGCGCATGAAATAAGGGCTTTTACATTTCCTCACATCGACTTTCTTAGCGTTGCACGTGCATCATTGCTTGCACAAGAACGTGATTTTTCGTCGCGTTTTACCAGTGCGATTTCAGGAAGACATATTTCAGTTCTGACGAAATTATTCCAGTTAATACTAAGCGTTTTTCCAGTTTTTCCGTTTTGTCCTGAAGTCATCAAAAATTAATATTAATAGTCTTTTTGGCGACAGTGGGCCGTGTTAATGTTTAATAATAGTGGCCATCAAAATTAGAATCTTCGAACTTTCCGTAGAGACGATACGGCTTCAAACCTTTCATCTGTTACTACTATCTAAAGATAGGATGGTTGTATAGAATTTAATGTTTTTGGACATGAGAAACATGGTCATTTTGGCTGAGCGTTTTGATCGAAAGAAATCTCCAAAGACCGAACTGGTGTAACGTCACATTCTATATATATATATATATATATATATATATATATATATATATATATATATTCGAGATTTGGCCAGCGATAACGCTCAAAATGGTTGCGTAAAACGATGCGACAAACGCATTCGGTCTTCGCGTGATTGTCTCGTCTCTATACCACGGCAAAACCACGACTGGTGTGGAACGGTGTTAATGCGCCATGATAAAATAGAACACTGAAAACTGAAAAGCAGCTGTTCTTAAGGTTGGTGTTTGTTTTTATATAAATACACTATTTTGAAGGTTGATGTCTCCTAGGTTAAATTTTATAGCTATGTCTTGTTATCTCATGTTGTTATGTTTGTTTTGTCATATCACGTTTTCTTTTTATATCATGTTGCATTATGTTATACGCGTATCTTGCTATCTCATGTTGTCATCTTTTACCTGTCATATAATATGACGTCATTTCATATTTTCCTGTTATGTCATCCTATACCATGTTATGCCATATTTATGTTTTGTCATTTATGTTCGTCATATCATGATCCGTCATATTATTATCATAATCATCTTAAATAAAGTCATAAGATGTTCTGTCGTATTATCTCATAATCATCTTAAATAAAGTCATAAGATGTTCTGTCATATTATGTCATAATCATCTTAAAGCCATATTACATCTGTCATACCATTTTAAATAATCTCAAACAATTATGATGAACCATGTTATGTCATGTAATTTTGACAGCACATTTTAAATTCATTTGTCTGTTTTTGTTTTTTGTTATCATAATGTAAGGATGCATGAACGTAATTATACAAAGACAAGGGTGTAAGAGGGTTAACATGCCTTTGTTGGGGTTTGGGGGGTTTTTTGGCTTGCGTTTCCCCAAAACCTTTTACACGCTACCTGCCCACGTGAAGAAAACAGAAGTTTATTGAATTTACTCTACCAGCAGAGTTTGCTGTTGGTATTGGAGACGCTGTGGTGGCCATGCCTGCATACAACATACAAGTTACAATTTATTATACTGCGTCATATGGAAATATATAAAATAATAAATAAATAAATAAATAAATAAATAAATAAATAAATAAATAAAAATAGAAAGAAATAAATAGAATGAAAGAAAAAAAAAAAACAAGAAAAACAAAAACCAAACCATTTTCGTACCACAAATTCCACATGTGGCGTTACAGTTGATTTTTGCCCATTCCAAATATGGCTCCTTGCACGACGAGGCGCCGTAGTCCACGCAGTTTGGCAGCTTGTCTTTGCACAGCGGACCAGTGGCCTGTCCCGATGATGACGATGATGCAGCAGTTGTAGTAGGTGCTCCAGTTGCTGCAGTGTCAATTGATTTTGTAAAATTTGTTTTTAAAATGTGTATATCAATGGTATGTGAGCATGTACCTCTATGTGTAGATGTTTTATGAATGTTTGTTTGTGTGTAAGGGTGTGTTTTTAATGTATGTATGTATATATGTGTCTGTATGTATGTATATATATGTCTGTCTGTCTGTCTGTCTGTATGTATGTATATGTAAGTATGTATATATATATATATATATATATGTATGTATGTATGTGTGTCTATGTGTGTATATGTATGTATGCGTGTATATGTATGCATGTATTTATTTATGTATGTATGTGAATATCTGTTTATTTAAGTATATAAATACGTATATGTTTGTGACGTATGAGTATTGGCATGTATTCATTTGAAAAGTATGTTATATCTTTAAAAGAATTTAAAGTCATGTTGGATAAAATAAAGAGAAGTGAAATCTGTACTCACGACAGTAGTTACAAAATCGCATGCAGTTTTCTCGGGCCCATTGTTCGTACGCGCCTTTACACGTGTCTTTTCCAAAGATGTCGCAGTTTGGAATTTTGTCCACACAGGAAGCAGATGGAGTCGTGACATCTAAATAAAGAAAGAAAATTATACAAATATTAATATACTTTCATATATGTGTGTGTGTGTGTGTGTGTGTGTGTGTGTGTGTGTGTGTGTGTGTGTGTGTGTGTGTGTGTGATTGTATATCTTTCATGTGTATCTATCTCTCTTTGCCTCTCTCTCTCGGTCTTTCTGTCTCTCTGTATCTATCTCTCTGTCTATTTGACTCTCTGTCTCCCTGTCTGTCTCTGTCTGTCTCTCTGTGAGTCTCTGTATCTGTCTCTGTCTCTCTCTTTCTATATATATATATATGTATATGTATGTGTGTGTATGTATGTATGCATGTATGTACAAACCTACATACATACATATATCTATTGTTTATTTTATGTTAATAAAGGTTATTTTATGTCAATAAAGACCAGCAAAGGTCTCACCAGTTATATGACCAAAACAAACACTTTAAAAACTGCTACATAAAAACACCAGCATCCAACTGCGTTCAAAATCTGAATGCTGGTCCTATTCATAACAAAAAAAATGATGTGATAAAGCCGTATGGCAAAACAAACGTCATCAAAGTTAATTTTACCGCAAAGTCCAAAGTATCAGTGTGATTTGCATTTAGTTAAATAAAACAATTAATTAACTCAACATACGACAGAAACCGCAGAAACGACGACAGTTCTGTTGTGCCCACTGGACGTAAGCTCCCTGGCACGCCGATTTGCCGTAAGCGTCGCAGTTGCTGATGGCGTCTTCACACAACGGCGGAGTTGTCGTCAGCGGGTTGCAGTCGACCTTCTGACAACAGCCGCCTGCCTTTTCAAGTCGACAGGACGGCGGCAGGTTTGTGTAAGTAGGGCACCTGTTTTGAACAACGTTCTTATTGTTATAATAATAATAATAATTATCATCATCATCATCATCATCATCATTATTGTTGTTGTTGTTGTTGTTGTTGTTGTTGTTGTTAGTAGTGTATCATCGTCATTATTAATGTTCTTGGTTATCATCTTTGTCATTATCACAATCCAAATTATTATCATTATTTTATGTGCTTGCTAATAATATATGTATGTACGATGTGTGTGTATATGTATGTAACTGTGTGTGTCTGTATATAACAAAATAATTTTTTACTTATGAACGCACTTTTTATGTATGTATGTAGTAAGTGTTTTTGCATTACGTATATATGTGCATACGTACATAGGTATCTATTACATTGTGTGTGTACGTATATATGACTGTATGCGATATACGTGTGTGTATGGTTGTGTTTGTGTGTATGTGTGTGTGTATGTGTGTGTGTGTTTGTATGTATGTTTGTGTGTATGTGTGCATCTAGGTCTATAATACTTTTATACTGGTCCTATTATTAATGTATCCTCTTACTTTGGTGTACACACATATTGACGAATTGTTGCGTTTCTGCATTCACACGAATAGTCACACCCATCATCCCACTTGTCCCCTTGTTGGTGAACCGTTCCCTTGTACACACAAACACCTGAAATGTGTTGACAAATGTAGATTAAAACTCTAGTAAATAATATTTTACATTTATATAAACATGCACAGACGGTAACTGACTCGTAATGAAATACGGAAATAAAAAGATATAATGTTACAAAAAAAAAATGATGAAAAACAAACATTAGCAAAGACGAAAACCGAAATGACGTCATAATGACAAGAACTAAGTACAATACAAAAATGACATAATAATGATTACAGCATTATCCCCCCCAAAAAAATATTACAATTTAGCATCAGCTACTGAATATCAAACATCTGTTTCAAATGATCCCCTTAGAGCTGATGCTTAATTTTCCGTGTAAGAATGTAACAAACACTAACAATTATTACTCCCTTACTTGTGTGTCCGGAATACACGTTGTGAGTTGTTGTGAGGTATCCGGGCCGGAATCCAGTAAAACCGCCAGTGTAGGACCCGAAAATTCCGGGGTAAATGTTTGGCGTCTGTTCGGGTCTTACAGTGGAACCGTCCGGTTTGCGACAAACAGGCGTGTGACAACATCCAGTAGGGCTCTTTACGAGGTAACACGAGGAAGGCAGGCCGTCGTATTTTGGACATCTTTGAATAATAATAACAGCAGTAGTACCCACAGTTGTAGTCGTAGTTGCAGTCATAGCAGCAGTAATAATGGAAATGGGTTTTTACTGGTTACTGAAGTGGTATTAGTAGTAGCAGCAGTAATGGTAATGGTAGTTGCAGTAGTAGTAGTAGTAGTAGTAGTGGTTGTAGTCATGGCCATCACAGTAATATTAGGAGTTGTAATAATTGTTCTAGCAGTAGTAATAGCAGTAGCATTAGTAGCAATAGTAATAATAGTAGTAATAGTAATAGAAGTAGTAGTAGTAATAGTAGTAGTAGTAGTAGCTGCTGTTATTGTTGTTGTGGTTGTTTCATTGTTGTTCGTGCTGCTGCTGCTGCTGCATCAGTAGTGTATTTAAATTTATAATTGCTATTATTGTGGTATTTGGAACTTGAAGTTATTTATAAAAATAGTAATATTTTCAAATTCAGTTGTTGTAGTTGTAGTAGGCATTACTTACAGAGGATTGCATTTATAATATCCAGATCTTGCATCGAAGCATTCACATTTATAGTCACACCCATCTTCCCAGGTTTCACCTTGGTGATACATTTTTCCTTTGTAAACACAGATACCTGAAATAATAATAATAACAATAATAATAATAATAACAACAACAACAACAATACACTAATAACAACAACAGTAGTAACAGCAATAACAGTAATAATAATAATAATAACACTATAACAACAACACCAGTGGTAACAACATTAACGATAACAACAACAATAATAATAATAATAATAATAATGACAACAACTGATAATATTACTTAAACCACTCGACAGAAATGTAAATTATAACTAATCAAATTTCAGTAACGAACTGTCAAACATATCGTATTAATCAGCTAACAGGTACAAATAACTAGTTGGTTTCAGTCCCTTTATTGGTCATAATAGGTAATTGTAATGGACTTGCCTCTTAGGCCAGTGATACTCTGACCAACGGGCACAGGAGCCCCGTTGCCAGGGAGACTACTCCCCCCCGTGAACGTGGTCCCTGGCGGCGGAACAATGAGCTGAACGTCAGTGGGCTTGGGAGTCGGGATGTGACCTCCCGGCCCGGGGGTGGGGGGCGGCTGTGGGACCAGCCCTGGGGTCGGGGTGTAGATTCCTTTGTGCGGAATGTTGCAAGTCAGACTTGGGCAGCACTGTCCTGGAACGGCGACCTTGTGGCAGTAGTTAGGCAGCGAAGGGATCTTTGGACATCTGAAAAATATACAAAACAGTTCTTAGTATTATTTAACACATTTTAATGAGAATTAATTATAAGAAAAAGAAGAATGACATTTGTAATACTCAAATAACAATAACCGAAACAAAAACAAAACAAAACAAAAGTCAATAAGAAATAGTATTAACAATAGCAAAAAGGCAATAAATGATGCTGGTTGTTGTAACAGTAGTAGAAACAGAACTATTCGTAGCCGTAGTAGTTGTTGTTGTTGCAGAAGTAGTGGTAATATACAAGTAGCAGTAGTGGCACTTAGTAGATGTAGTTGTAGATATAGTAGTAGTAGTAGTAGTAGAACTAGTAGTAGTAGTAGAAGCAGTAGTAGTACTACTAGTAGTAGAAGTAGTAGTAGAAGTAGTAGTAGTAGTAGTAGAAGTAGTAGTAGTAGTAGTACTAGTACTAGTAGTAGTAGTAGTAGTAGTAGTAGTACTAGTAGTAGTAGTAGTAGTAGTAGTAGTAGTAGGTAGTAGTAGTAGTAGTAGTAGTAGTAGTAGTACTAGTAGTAGCAGTAGTAGTAGTAGTAGTAGTAGTAGTAGTGGTAGAATGTCTACTCACTTTGATGTACACTTGTACAGACCCTGTACACCGTCCAGACACTGACAGACGAAGTCACACCCGTCATCCCACATTTCTCCTTCTTTGTGCACTGTCCCCTTGTAAATGCACACAGCTGTAACAAAACGTGTTAACCCGACCATAAAACAAGGGGAAAAAAACCCTGCATAAACCTTTATTAATTTTCAGTCATTGGTGACTGAAGATCAAGCATTTTGTTAACGATACTATTAGAGTGTACTTGATTACGTTTATCATCATCAGCTATTCGTGATGTCAAACCTTTGTTAAATAAATTTATTAGATATTTCTGAATTTTCTATCTTCAAAACATTATATTTGTGCGTGTGGTGTGTGTGTCTGTGCGTGTGTGTCTGTGTGTCTATGTGTATGTGATAATAATAAAAAAATAATGTTCTACATACTTCTATGTCCAACGACGGAGCCCTGCCCAGTAGCTGGGGGTCGGGGGCCACTGGTGCCCGTAAACACAGTGTGCGTGCCCAGGGGAATGACGTTCTGGACGGTGGGGCTCAGGGTGGGTGACACTGTGGGTAAATTGTTTCCTATGAGGGTCTGGACACCTTGACATTGCGGAATCTTACAGCAGTGGTCAGTTGAGTCCGGTACAAGGGTGCAGTAACTGGGCAAGCTGGAATAAGCTGGACATCTGACAAAACAAAATTAAATCATATAACGTAAGAATAAAATAATATAGATATATTAATTATGTTAGTATTTTTGGAAGAAAATATTTTAACTATTAAAAATGATCAGTATTTTTATAAGCATGCATGGCTAGTAATATTAATCATCAATATTTTTTTTTTCAAACATAAATTTAATTATTAAGAACAATCATTAATATTTTACAACCATATACTGTATGTGATTATTGTAATGACCATCAGGTACCTGTACAAATACATGATAAAAATCATCTCTAATTTACACGTTCTCGCTTTCTATCTATGTATTTATCTCGTGTGTGTGTGTGTGCGTGTGTGTGTGTGCATGTGAGAGAGAGAGAGATAGAGAGAGAGACATAGAGAGAGAGAGAGAGAGAGGGAGAGAGAGAGAGAGAGAGAGAGAGAGAGAGAGAGAGAGAGAGAGAGAGAGAGAGAGAGAGAGAGAGAGAGAGAGAGAGAGAGAGAGAGAGAGAGAGAGAGAGAGAGAGAGAGAGAGAAGAATATAGTAAACAAGTTTTTATTACCGTTGGTTACACTTATACAGATTTGCATGGGCATCTTCACATTTACAGGTAAGCATGCATCCATCATTCCATATGTCCCCTTGTCCGTAACGATGTCCATCCTTGTGATAGACACATTCAGCTAAAAAAAAAAACGTTATAAAAATGGTTTAAAAAATAAGTTTTGTTTCAAAATGTCAAGTTGGAACACTGATCATCATTATCATTATCATTATCATAATCATCATTATCATCATTTTTTTTTCAATTCATAACGTCCATGTTTCTGAGTTGAAATTTTTTTATTTTAAACCTGACTTTTTTAATGGTAAAAAATCATGGGTTTGGCACTGCAAAAACCACTATTTTCGTGTTATACGAAAAAAAAAACCACTTGTTTATGTTATTTTCAAACCACTTATTTGTGGGGTTTTTAATTATATTATTACAACCATCGTTTGTGTGTGTTTTAAGACCACTACACTTACCAGTAATAGCATGGATGTGTTTGGGTGTGGTCGATCCTGTGGGCAGAGGACTCACGCCACACTTAGCAATCTTACAACAGCTGTCTGCCGGATCAGTGACGTATATACAGTCTGAAGGCAGGAAGTAATACACTGGACACCTAGACAATAATAATAACAACAACAACAACAATAATAATAATATTAACAATAATAATAATAATAATAATAATAATAATAATAATAATAATAATAATAATAATAATGGTGATGATGATGATGATGATCATTACGATCCTGTTGATTATAATGATGATGATAAGAAAAATATTTCTGCTATGTGTCATATCTAACATGTACATATACACACAAGCACATTATATATTGGTGGCATCTATATGTATGTCTCTGTGTGTATGTGTGTGTGTGTGTTTGTGTGTGTGTGTGTGTGTGTGTGTGTGTTTTGTCTCACCTGTCAGTACAGGTGTATTTGCCACGTGAGGCATCAACACATTCACATTTGTAATGGCATCCATCGTAGAAAGTGTCTCCTTGATTGTACGCCTTGCCTTTGTACACACAGGATCCTGAAACCACAGAAACAAATCACTTTAACAACTAATAACTCAGTTAAAATAACTAATTAATGCGTCAGTATGACTGATAGTGAATGAATGAGTGAATGAATGAATGAATAATACAAATATTTAACAGAAAGTAATTTCTGAGTAACAAATTGAATAAATAAATAAATTACTATATAAAATCATATTTAGTAAATGAACAAACAAATATTTAACAGAAAGGAATTTCAGAGTAACAAATTGCATAAATAAATAAATAAATAAATTACTAATAAAATCATATTTATAAATGAACAAACAAAGATCAGGATCGTAAATGTAATAATAAAGAAAACTATCAGAAAACCATTTATCGTAAAATAAACAAAAGAATAATCAAAGAAAAACAATGAATGAATCAATCTATCAATCAATGAAAAATATTTTTAAAAAATAAATTAAAAAATAAATAAATAAATAAATAAATGAATGAAACATTTTAAAATAAAAGTTAATCAGCCCAACCCCCCCAAAAAAAAAAAAAAAAAAAAATAAATAAATAAATAAATAAATAAATAAATAAATAATAATAATAATAATAATAATAAAAACCTCTTGTTCCACTCCCAGAACCGCTTATAGTGCCCGGACTGCCTGGGTTGTTTCCGGAAACGCCTGTGTAAACGCCTTTCACATTGACAGGGGTGACAACTCCTGGTGTTCCGGTTCCCGTAAATCCTCCTGGTGGAGCTGTCTGACCAGGAAGTCGCGTTCCACTGACACCAGGAAGGGTGCCAGGGTAAACATTACAGTCCGGCACAAGACAACACGGGTCGGTGGGGCTGGTTTTCAGGGTGCAGGTCGAGGGTAAGTTGTTAAAGGCAGGGCACCTGAAAGTGATGAGAAAAGTTAAGCGTGGCATTGTTAGTTTGTATTGATTTTAATAATGAAAATCTGTGGTTAGTTAGAATTAAAAAATATCTGTGAGGATAAAATAAACTGGAAATATACTACTACTACTACTACTACTAATATAAATAATAATAATAACAACAACAATCAATAATAATAATGATGATGATGATGATGCCATAAGAAATTATAAAATATTAACAAGCATTATACAAATTTTCAGAATAATAAAGGTCGACAGATGATATATAGACAGATTGATGTCAGATAACAGAAATGGATGAACAAAAAGACAGATTTAAAAGAGAGAGAGAGAGAGAGAGAGAGAGAGAGAGAGAGAGAGAGAGAGAGAGAGAGAGAGAGAGAGAGAGAGAGAGAGAGAGAGAGAATGATTATTTTTACCTTTCTGTGCATGTATAGTAGCCAGTAGTCACATCGTCACATCTACAAGTTTTCTCACAGCCAACGTTCCACTGAGCATTCTGTCTGTAATACACGCCATTGTAAACACAGAAACCTTGTTGTCCTGAAAATACAACACACTCACGTGAACAAATAGCTGTTGTACTCAAAATACAGTTAGACCCAGTTTTCAGAATTAGACTGAGTACTTAGAAATCAGATCCATTTAATAGAAGTTACATTTCCAAAAATAATAATAATAAAATTAAAATTTAAAATGATCAAATCAGTTACCTTTACTTTGATATCTCAGAAAAATAGTTTTTTTAAAATAATTGGTTTACCTGTCGGACCAGATGGATATTGTCCTCCAATGTTGCCCCCTGGTGTCGGAATCTGTCCATTTGGCAATGGACTTGGTGTCACGTGAGGGTTAGGGGTGGGTATTCCATTGGGGAAAGGTATCGGGTTTTTGAAGTCACAGTATGGTGACATACAACACGGGTTCTTAGGATCTTTGAGCAGCACACAGTTGTTAGGCAGATTGGCGTATTTGGGACATCTGAAAGTTATATTTAAATTAACTCAGATAAAAAATATTGATATACTTAATGCATGATAATAATGATATCAGTATGATGAACATCATAAAAATAATAATTATTATTATAACAAATTTAAAATAAATAATAATACTAATGTCTCTTTTCAAAAATATATATACTGCACATATTCTGAGACATAAAAGGATTGTATGCATACGCAAATCGGCTAGGATATTCTATTTTTGAGTTTTTACATTCATGATTATATATGCATCTATCTGCCTGTCTGTATTTATAATCTGTATGAGTGTTCGTGTATGTTGTATGTGTCTGTGTATATTTATTTGTATACATGTTTATATATTTCTTTATCTTTAATCTGTTCTGTTGGCTATTTCCTAAGGTCTGTCTGTCCATATTGGAAAATACATTGGCGTATATTATAAAACACTGTAAACATGAAATATACGCTTATATTCAAAATGTAAATATCAGATCTAGCCATCAACGATTTATGTGCTCCGTGATATATAAACTGTATTTCATACTTGGCTGTGCAGTTATAACGGCCAGTGACGTCATCAACACACACACATTTATAATCGCAACCATCATCCCAAGTTGCTCCCTTGGTGTAGGCAACTCCTTTGTACAGACAACCTGAAAAAAAATCAAAATTCAGGTAACGTTACTTATATCTGTAAGTATATAAAGTTTTTTTTTTAAATGTATTTATTGGATTTTTTTCTGTTTATGAGAAGGTTTCATTAAAAAAAAATCTTTGCAGCTTGTCAGTAAAAGTGGTCCATTGGATGGGTTGTCTCTTGCGTGTTATACTAAAACCATATTTTTGTTACTGAGCGTTAATTCCAGAAGTATCATCCATTCATTGATTCAACCATCCGTCCATTCTATATCGAACTTTTTTTTTGTTCTGTTTCATTTATTTATTTATTCTCCCATTTATTCTTTTATTCATCACTCATTCTTCTTTCCTTTATTACACATTCATCCGTCCTTCTTTTTATTCATTTTTTTTAATACACACCTTTACTGGGAGTCATTCCAGTGACTCCTGTTCCAGTCTGTGGCGTTATCATAACAGATCCCGGGGGTGGCGTCTGACCAGGGGGTAGTGTAGGAACAGACCCCACACCTGTTATTACTGCTCCTGGGACCGTGGGCACGATGACAAAGCCAGGAGTAGGTTTGGCACCAGCTGGGGGAGTGGGGATTGGACACTGCGGGATCTTGCAGCAGACTGGATCTTGTGGATCAGGTATCAGAGTGCACGATGCTGATGGATTCGGATACTTTGCACATCTGATTGGGACAAAAAAAAAATGTACTACCATTATTATTTATCAGTCCATTGAAAATGATTTTTAACCTAAGGTTATTGGGCATCATAGAAATGATTAAGGTCAATACTGCTATTTAGACTGAAAATCCCTGAAGCAATATCTTTTTTAAATTTGTATTTAGCACAAAGGAATGTTTTATCTACACCTACCCAGAGGTAGGATGGTATATAATAATATTTGATGAAATAGTCATGGGTCACTGGTATGTCATTTCACTGCTTGAGTTCTCAGTGAGTCTTAGGTGATTAATGAAATTAATAACGTGAAGCACGCTGGTAAAAGCAAACTAACTCGTGACTTGACTAATGTATGCCCCTTAAACGTTCATGAAGAACATGCTAAAAATTATCAAGTAAATTTCCTGATAACTGTTAATTATTAACGATGTATTCATGTATTGTTCAGAGTAATAAATGTTTTAGCTCTTTAAATATCAGCCATTCCTCGTAGAACTATTTAAATCAAATGACGTTTGTAAGCATTCATGATAAATTTTATGCAAAATAATAATGTATATGACTACTAAATTTTCTTAATATGAAAAAATATTCACAATAAATTACATTAAGCGAGTAAGCATTAAGTAAAATAATAATTAATGTGTTTGGGTGTAATTTTTATAGACATTAGAAAACATTGTCAACAAATGACATTTTTTAGCATTCGTGGCAAATATTATATAAAATAACAATGTATGTAAGTGTAATTATTCTTGACACTAGAAAGCATTCAAACCAAACGACGTCTTTAAGCATTCGCGACACATATTATACAGAACAGTTCACGTATGTCAGTATTAATCTTTCTTGACATTTTTAGCAAAATAACATTTAATAGTATTTACTACCAGCATTATTTTATTTATTAGCTTTACGTGTGGCGAGCACCAAGCCCTTCTTGATACTAAAATGACATACGTAAGCGTTTACGACAAATATACGGTACGTTAATAATTTACGTGTGTGATTACGACTCGTTTCTTAGAACATATCCGTGACAAACGTTACGTGTGGCATGAAAGGTTCTTACTGACCGTTCCTCACATCGGTAGGCGTTCATCACACTGTCCTCGCAAACACACTTCTTGCTGCACCCGTCAAACCACTGCTGTCCTTGTTTGTAGCTCACTCCATTGTACACACACTCGTCTGTAACACGGTAAACAGAGGTTAAACTAGCGTAAGTCAAATACACAGATATGTAAATGAAAATTAAGAAAGAAGCATATTATAAATATTGTATCAGCACACACACACACACACACACACACACACACACATATATATATATATACACATATATACATACATACATACATACATATACACATATACAGTGGACAATGGTAAGCTGCAGAGTTAAAATTAATAGCGTAAAGAAACATAACAATAAAATAAGAATAAAGCTGTGCAAAAAGATATAAAATAACAAACCACGATATTACGAGTAAAAAACGAAAAATCAAAAACAACAACAAAAAAAACACCAACATTATCTTCGATCATAATACATTACAATACATTAGAATGCATTAGGAATAAACCGATTAATTATTCATATAAAAATTTGTTGAGATTTAAATAAATAAATAAATATATAAATAAATTAATTAATTAAGAAATTAATTAAGAAATAAAGAAATAAATAACCACCCCCCCAAAAAAACCCAAAACTTTAAAGTTTTTGAAAACTATCTACAAAACAAGGAACCTTCACCTTTTCGTTTTCCGATTACAGGAGAGCCAGTCTGTGGTACAATCGTTACACCTGGTGATATTCCAGGGGATGCTCCAGGGACGGGCGTGAGGGGAGGGGAGGGTGTGGGAGATAAATCAGGGCAGTAGGGTTTCTGACAGCAGCTGTTGGCTGGGTCGTTCACCATGGTGCAAGTTGGAGGTAAAGCTGGGAACTTGGCACATCTGAAATTTCAGAAAAAAAAGAGAGAGAAGATTTTTATCTGAAAATTAACGTTATTTTCAATACAAACATTCACTTGTCTGTACACTTCTTTGTAACATAACAAAACTCACTTGCCTGTAACACAACAATACTCGTTTATATGTTACACTAATATATCTGTAACAACAAAAATTCATTTGTTTGTAACAAAAAAAAACTAAATCCTTTGTAACACAACAAAACCCATTTGCCTGTAACACAACAAATCTCACTTATCTGTAACACACCAAAACTCATCTGTTTGAAACACAACAAACTCATTTCTTTGTAACATAACAAAACTCTCTTGCCTGTAACACAACAATACTCATTTATCTGTAATACAACATCACTCGTTTATCTGTAACACAACAAAACTCACTTGTCTACAACACAACAAAACTCACTTGTCTGTAACACAACAAAACTCACTTGTCTGTACACTGGTATTTGCCTGTGTTGGAGTCGATGCAGACACAGTGATACGTGCAGCCATCATCCCAAGTCTGTCCTTGCTGGTAAATCACTCCATTGTATGTGCACACGTCTAGTAATTAAAACATTAACCATTTAATTCCAGTCACCACACATAACTAATGTAACAAAACGCTTTCGTATGAAAATTATTTTATATATATCAAATTTGGTGAGTATGAACAAATAATAAGTATTTTGGTGTGGTTTTAAATAAAATACGTCATTTCTAAAACTCAAACGTTACTATTGTACCTCTAGAAGTATTTAAATATGCCAAGATAATGATTTGATAAATAATCAGAATTTTGCATGATTTTTAATTAAAATACGTCATTTCTAATATTAAAAAAGTTAATATACCTGTGTATATATTTCAGTAAAACAAAGTGTTGAAGATTTCGTATTTTAGTTGTAAAATTCAGAAGAAGAAAGATAATCGTTTAACAGTGAAGTTTAGAATTAGTACTTGAAGTTGACAATATCTGTGTTCCCAGTGAATCAGTACTTAAATTTGACAATACCTGTGTTTCCAGTGAATTAGTATACTTAAATTTGACAATACATGTGTTCCCAGTGAATTAGTATACTTAAATTTGACAATACCTGTGTTTCCAGTGAATCAGTACTTAAATTTGACAATACCTGTGTTTCCAATGAATCAGTACTTAAATTTGACAATACCTCTGTTCTGAGTCAATTAGTATACTTATACTTGACAATACCTCTGTTCTCAGTCAATTAGTATACTTAAACTTGACAATACCTCTGTTCTCAGTCAATTAGTATACTTAAACTTGACAATACCTGTGTTCTGAGTCAATCAGTACTTAAGTTTGACAATACCTGTGTTCCCAGTGAATCAATACTTAAATTTGACAATACCTCAGTGAATCAGTACTTAAATTTGACAATACCTGTGTTCCCAGTGAATCAATAGTTAAATTTGACAATACCTGTGTTTCCAGTGGCCTGTGGGTTTGTTTTTGACGGTGGAACACTCTGACCAGTGAACGTTCCATACGATCCACTCGTTTTGTTTGGATTCAGGAGGTTTACTGGTGGACATTGCAGGACTTGACAACACTGGTCATTAGGATCGGTGACCATCGTGCATCCAGGCTGGATGGTCTTGAAATATGGACATCTGGAATACACACATCAACTGAACCCGTTAATGCAAGGACTGGCAATTTATTATTATTATTATTATTTTTTATTTTTTATTTTTGTATTTGTTTGTATTTTTGTATTTTTATTTATTTATTTATTTATTTATTTATTTATTTATTTATTTTTTATTTTTATTATTGTTGTTGTTTTTTGTTTTTTTTTTTTAGTAATAGTAGTAGTAGTCGTAGTAGTGGTAGTGGTAGCAGTAGTGATAGTGGTAGTGGTAGTAGTAGTAGTATTTATTTATTTTTGTATTTATTTATATATTTATTGTTGTTATTGTTGTTATTTATTTGTGTTTTAATACAGATTTTAATTAATTAATGACGTACCTGTCGATGCAGTTGATTAGTTTTGCAGCAGCATCTTCGCACTTGCAGACTTTGTCGCAGCCAACGTTCCACGACTTTCCTTGTGGGTACGGAACACCGTTGTAAACACAGAACTCTGATTTCACGAAAACAAAATAATTTATAATCACAGTTACATTACTTTAGAAATTAATGAATCGGTGTGTTTGTGTAGGACAAAATACTGAAGAAGTCGCATATCAAAAAAATTCTTCTTTTTTTTCGATTGTTCAGGATTGAATTTTATTTTCAAGAGAGGCAAACAAAAATGCAAAGAAATGTTCAGGTAAATTTACCTTTTTAAAAATGTTGTGTCGTTCTATATGACAACAGAATATTATAGCTTAGTCCTCAATCATAAAGGACACAGACAGACAGACAGAGAGAGAGAGAGAGAGAGAGAGAGAGAGAGAGAGAGAGAGAGAGAGAGAGAGAGAGAGAGAGAGAGAGAGAGAGAGAGAGAGAGAGAGAGAGAGAGAGAGAGAGAGAGAGAGAGAGAGAGAGAGAGAGAGAGAGAGAGAGATTATGATTGATTTTTTTTTTTCTGTGCATGTATAGTATTTTATTAAATACAAATGCACTGAAAACAGTTAAAAAACTGTAAGTATAAAAAAAACTTACGTGGAGTTGGCTGTCCACCTGGAGTAGCGCTAGGGTTGGGCGTATTTGACGAATGAGGTGGGGTCACTCCTACAGGCGGGGTAGGTGGTACGACTGACCCACAGGCGGGTTTCTGGCAGCATGGGTTGAGGGGGTCATACACAAGACGGCAATTTGGCTGAAGATTTGGATACCTGGGACACCTTGTCACGAAAGGCAAATAAATACAGCATCAGTACCATGCAAAATAATTCAAACGTTCGTATCGTTAATGGGAACATTAGCAAATAATAAACAGTTATCTGGTTCTATATAACACGATGTTATATCATTGAGTATGGGCAAAGCAGAGATATTTTTCAGTGAAGATAGACACATACGTAAGGTGCAGTTGTGATTTTATGACATGTAAATTAACTAGCTTTCTTGATTAAAAATGTAAAATACTTACTTGTCAGTGCATTCGTAGTGTCCCGTGACTCCGTCAGTGCAGACGCACTCAAACTCACAGCCATCCTGCCACCTCTGTCCTGTTTTGTACATCACACCCTTGTACACACACACGTCTGAAACAGATACAAAACTCACGTCAAATGTAAGACTCGTTAACAAGAAGAATACATACAATGAATATGTCTGATCTTTAAACATGTATATTCAGCAACTCTACATACTGAATCTGGTCTACAACTATACATGAATTACGTTATTCAAATAATATTATTATAATGTCCATCTAGTTGCTATTCAGATACCATTATAATATTATACTTTTTACTACACGTTATTCAAATACCACTATAATAATATTATATGTTTTCATACCCGTTATTCACATAGCACTATAATATTACCGTACGTTCTAATCGTTGTTAGCATACCTTTTGGTAATGGTTTTGGTGTTGGCTGTGTTCCTGGTGATGGTGTAGGACCAGTCCCAGCTGAGGGTGTAGGCCCAATGGGAGGGGTCAGCATCAAGGGTGACGGTGTCTGGTTGCCTGTGATGGTTCCATACACTGGCACAGGAACAAGTTTGTTTCCATTACTGCAGTCTGGCGCCTTACAACAAACCGGATCCTTTGGATCTGGAACCATTATACAGTTAGCAGCAAGATTCTTGTACACCGGACATCTGAAGAAAAAAAATAAATAAATAAATAAATAAATAAATAAATAAATTTAAAAAACTGAGACACCAGTTGTTATAGATATGTATTTCATTACGTTTTTCCTTATATTTTTATTATATTTTTTTTATTTTTATTTTTTTATTTTTTTTTTTATTTTTAGTTTATTATTATTATTTTTTTTATGATGTATAATAAAAAAAATACCTATTAAAGTTACTTCTTTAAATATTAATGCTATCACTGAGTTTTCTCTCTTTGTATGTAAGGAATAAAATAAACTGTATAAATTACCTCTCTTTACAGATGCAATATAAAGATATTTAAAAAAAAATAAAAAATAAAAAATAAAAAATAAACAAAATGCCTCTATTTATATCTTTGTATATACAGTTGACGTCTTTAATATCAGACTTTACAAATTACATTTATTTTTTCTTGTAAAATAACTGCAAGAGGTAGTTCTCTTTACTAATATAATAATTTTATATCCAATTTTAAAAGAGTTCAAATAACCAGGCTTACAAGAGTTATCTCTCTTTACAGTTCTAAAAAAGGTTTACAAGAGTTATCTTTCTTTATATTTCTAATAACCAGTCCTACCAGAGTTATTTCTCCTTAGAGTTCAAATAAGAAGATATACAAGAGTTATCTCCCTTTAACCGCCAACATTGCAAGAGTTACCTGGCTTTGCACGTGTAGTATCCAGTGACAGCGTTCTCGCATACGCAGATTTGGCTGCAGCCATCATCCCATTTCTGTCCTTGTGTATAAGCTTTTCCATTGAATATACACACGTCTGCAACACAAAGACACGTGATATATTTTATTAAATATTTTATAGAGGCCTGAAGTTGTTTACTCAATAAACTGAACAGTTTTGTAAATGTTTTTATTTATTAAAAAGATTTTATTTATTATTATGTATATTTTATTTTATTTTAATGTTTTAAGTATTGAGTAAACAATTATTATTATTGTTGTTGGTGTTGTTGTTGCTACTGCTGCTGCTGTTGTTGTTATTATTTTATTATTATTATTGTTATTATTGTTATTATTATTATTATTGTAATTATTACATTAAACTTTTTGTTGTTGTTGTTGTTGTTGTTGTTAACCTGATTATTAGTTTTATAAATGCATTATAAATAAGTAAATGTAGTTGCGGTAGTAGTAGTAGTAGTAGTAGTAGTAGTAGTAGTAGTAGTAGTAGTAGTAGTAGTAGTAATAGTAGCAAAAGTTAAGTAGTAGCTCTAGTGAAATCTTCAAAACACTAATAGCTTTAGCAGAAAGAGTGATTTTCAAAAATAACGGAAACAAAAATTGTTACAGTGGTCGTAACAAAGTAGAATATTCGTTTATGTTAACACAAAAATTGAATACGTTTTTAAAATCTCACCTTTTGGTACAGGCGTTGGATTTACGGGTGGGTTTGGTTGGTGTGGTGGGCGTGTCTGCCCTACTGGTGGGGTGTTACCCACTGGTGGTGTGGGAGTGTTCTGCTGTGACCCAGGACAACTGGGTATTTTACAACATTGGTTGTGTGGATCTTGGATCATCACGCAATATGGCGGTGGGTTCGGGTACGGCAAACATCTTAATGGTAATAAACGACAGTATTTTGTAAAACAGTTGTTTTACAATCATATATACCTTTTTATATACCTACCCATGTGTAAACGCACATATACACACAAACAAACACACATACATACACATAAATACATATATACATACATACATAAATATATATATCAAGATCACTTATATATTTAAATAAACAACCAGAAAATATAAGAACTATAAAGAGACAAAGAGCTATTTGTATTCAAACAATCTACATTTCTCACTAAATTACCAGATATATATATCAATAATAATAATAATAAGAAGAAGGTTTTCTAAATGATATTCCACATGTTTAAGGTCAAATAATGGTTAATACGAGAACCATGTCTATAGAAAGTTTCATTCTACGTACTTTTGTGTACACTTGTACTTTCCTGTCATATCATCCAGACAAATACAGTCGTAATCACAACCGTCTTCCCACTTCTGTCCTGTCTTGTAGCGGATTCCTTTATACACGCAGAACTCTAAGAAAAAATAATAATATACAAATATATATATATATATATATACAGACAGAGAGAGAGAGAGAGAGAGAGAGAGAGAGAGAGAGAGAGAGAGAGAGAGAGAGAGAGAGAGAGAGAGAGAGAGAGAGAGAGAGAGAGAGAGAGAGAGAGAGAGAGAGAGAGACAGACAGACAGAGGGAGTTAAATAGACATACACACAAACACGTATGCAACTAAAATATAAAATGCTGTTATATGTTCTGAACTGTATCGTACTCAGAAAGCGGAGACAAAAAGAAAGATATCAGTGTCACAGACATAAACACAAAGACAAGCAGACAAACAAACAAACAGAATGAAAGAGACAGACAGGCAGGTTTCGCTCGCTTTAAGGAAAGGGGTATTTATAATGGAGCAATAAAAATGATTAAGTCGCAACTTCGTGAATTTCAAATGAAAATTCTTCCCATTTTTATTGAACGGTTGGACAAGAACAGCGGGCAGTGGAGATAAATACAGGGGATTCAAAAGGGGAACAATGATCTCGAAGACGTTTAGGAACCACTGATTTAAATGATTATTTAATATTAAACAGTTTAATTTAACATGACAAGCTACTTACGGTCTCGAGGATTTGGCGTCATGCCCACAGGTGGGGTGGGTCTCTGTCCAATAATCTGGGGGAGACGGAGGCACTGGTATCGGTGACTGGTTCAGGGGTGGAGTTGGTCCCGTCTGGGGTGTCGGACCCGAACCTGAGATGGGCGTTGGTCCTGTGCCTTGAGGTGGTCGGGTAGCAGGGGTTGGTACTGCTTGGCACTGCGGAATCTGACAGCACGGGTCTTTGGGATCGGTTAGCATTGTACAGCCTGGCTGTGGTTGATAAACTGGACATCTGTGAACAAAGACAAGTTTCTTCATATATACAAATCAGAAAGTTCAAGCCCATCTCCATGCTTAACATTCTTCATAAACATTTATGACATATTGACAATAATTGAGCATACATCCACCTATTCGTCCAAAAGTAGTGTATATATGTGTGTGTGTGTGTGCGTGAATATATATATATATGTAAGTACGTACGTATGTATGTATGTGTGTGTGTGTGTATGTATGTATGTATATATGTATGTATGTATGTATAAATATGTGTGTATAGCATTGTATGAGTGTGTATATATGTGTGTGTGTGTGTGCGTTTATGTGTGTCTCTGTGTGTGTGTGCTTGTGTGTGTGTTTGTACATGTATATATTTTTTAAAAAAACGCTGGAGATGAAAATAGGTATTCAACGAATTCGTTTTTTTTCTTAAACTAAAAAAACGTAGTAACACCTGTCAAAGCAGTTGTAGACGTCGTTCATGGCGTCATCACATCGACATGTCTGCTGGCAGCCTACGTTCCACGTTTGTCCCTGTTTGTATGGAATTCCATTGTACACACAGAATGCTGAAATTCAGGAATACAATGACTGAAAATGACTATACACCAATGTAACCTCACTAAGTATTAATTTATTTCAAGTTTTTAACTATTAAAATAGCTGTTTATCAATGCCAACATCTGGTTTATGATTATTATTTTTGTTGTTATTTTTGTTGTTATTATTGTTGTTGTTGTTGTTATATTTATTATTGTTGTTGTTGATGTTGCTGATTCTGTTGCTGTTGCTGAAATTATTGTTTTAATTACAATAGTAATAATAATAAGTAACAACAACAACGATAATAAATTACTTTATTTTATTTATTTTTTTTGATATTTTTCTGAACGTCTTTTCAGTACAGCTAATTCACAATTACAACAACAAAAAAAAAAAAAATCGACATGAAAAGAAAAGTAACTTACCTAGAGGAGTTGGAACTGGTAGATTGTGGTGGTTATTCGAGGGTGTGGCCCAGTTTGTCACTGGGGTGAATCCAGGAGGGTAGGTCGCACCAGGTGAAGGCGTCGGGTTAACGTTAGGGGTGGGGTTCTGGTGGGGTATGGGGATGGGGCCGGGCGTTGGTACAGGTTTGTTGAAATCACAAAGAGGAACAGAACAGCAGTAATCCTTTGGATCCTGAGTCAGTTTGCACTGAGGTGGTAAGTTTGGTACGTCGGGACATCTGAAAATATCCAGCTAAACCTTTATTTTTACTATCATATTTGAAATGTATACACGTATTTTTGATATCAGTGTTGTATAATATTTGACTACAGGCAGTAATTTAATGTGGAGTTTTCAAAACTACATTTTAATACAGGGTTTTAATATTGATATTTAATACAGGGTTTTAATATTGATGTCTAACACATTTGTTTTAATGTTGATATTTGACGCATCATTTCAGTATCGATATTTAACACATGGTTTTTAATGTCAATGTTTCATACATCGTTTCAATCCCGATATTTAATGCATCATTTTAATATCGATAATTATTAAATTATTTTATTACCAATACCTAACATACTGCTTAAGTATCAATTTAATATAAGATTTGAATATGGATACTTATTACTTATAATTAAAGAGAACTTTTATGTATTTATATTATTCAGTTATTATTCGAGTAAAATGCACATAATCCCATACCTTTGTGAACACTTGTACAAGCCTGTCTTGCCATCCTCACAAATACACTTGTAGTCACAACCATCCAACCACTTCTGACCTTGAGCATAGGTTACTCCTTTATACTGACATCCAGCTAACATACAGACAATGAAACAAAGATATGATTAACCGCAAAGCTTTTCTCAGCACAAAAAAACAGAAAGGTCATTTAAGTAATTAATTGGTATGTCTCTCTCTCTCTCTCTCTCTCTCTCTCTCTCTCTCTCTCTCTCTCTCTCTCTCTCTCTCTCTCTCTCTCTCTCTCTCTCTCTCTCTCTCTCTCTCTCTAGCAAATTATATTTACTTTTTGGGACTGGGGTGTGTCCTTTGCTGTCTGGGGTTGGAGTGGGTACAGGTGCTAGTCCAATCACGCTGCCTGTGGGGATGTTTGTCATCACGGTAGGGGTCGCACTTGGCCCGGGGGTGGGCATTCCATTCAGACCAGGAACTTGAATGCACTGTGGTACTTGACAACACTGCGGGTCTTTGGGATCCGCTATCATTGTACACGTGGACGGAATAGCTGTATACTTTGTACATCTGTCAAATAAACAGGTTATTAATAATAACAACAACTACTACTACTACTACTACTACTACTACTACTACTACCACCACCACCACTACCACTACTATAATAATAACAAAAACAGAAACAATACTAACAAAAACAACAGCACTAATAACAATAATGATATGATGATGTTGTTGCTGTTGTTATCGTCGTTATATATATATATATATATATATATATTATTTTGTGCTGTATGGAAGTAAAGGCTGAAATATTTATGCTATAACAATCTTATCTTTAATTTTAGCAGTATATTTAATACAGCTGTGAAATAAATACTGGATTTTTTTAACAATTTTTTTAACAATCTTCTGACAAATACTACCCTTACAATGATATTCTTATTTCTTTACGAATTTATGGAGTATATTCTTAATGATTATATCTGTAATATAGGAATGAATATATAAATACTGTAATACTAAAATCATTATTTATATAAAACATTAATGATATTTATTTATTTATAATATTGACATAATATATACATTTAATTTATATCATATTAAAGTGTGTGTGTTGTGTGTGTGTTTGTGTGTGTGTGTATGTGTGTGTGTCTGTGTGTGTGTGTCTGTGTGTGTGTCTCTGTGTGTGTGTGTGTGTGTATACCT
>CM022667.1:2817000-2884500 GCA_012295275.1 Chrysomallon squamiferum
AATTACAAACGTAATTATAATATATATATATATACACACACTGAGACAGGCTTGAGAGAGAGAGAGAGAGAGAGAGAGAGAGAGAGAGAGAGAGAGAGAGAGAGAGAGAGAGAGAGAGAGAGAGAGAGAGAGAAGAGAGAGAGAGAGAGAGAGAGAGAGAGAGAGAGAGAGATATTTAATAAAACATACAGATAGAAGAAACAAAGATATAAAGGCAAAGAGACAGACAGACAGAGAGAGAGAGAGAGAGAGAGAGAGAGAGAGAGAGAGAGAGAGAGAGAGAGAGAGAGAGAGAGAGAGAGAGAGAGAGAGAGATTTAATAAAACATACAGATAGAAGAAACAAAGATATAAAGGCAAAGAGACAGACAGACAGATATATATATATAAACGTCTTTATCTAATGCACCACAGTCTATTATCAAAGGCTCGTTTTATCTGCTTTCCGCTCCATGATCTATACTAAACTGAAACATTTAACTGGTTTTCAATGCACACTATTTTATCACAATTACTAAACATTTCACGCTGGAAATTTAATCTCTATGGTTTAGCTCTGTCATTAAAGAAATGTTTGATATCTAACAGCGGCGTCTTTTTTAAATATTTATATTTTTGTATTTTATTAATTATTTTTACATTTTTTACCTGTTGTTACACCTGTAAACACCTTGTGATCCGCTCTCACATTCACATTTGTAGTCGCACCCGTCATACCACGACTGACCCTGCGTGTACGTCTGTCCCTTGTACACGCAGACATCTACAACGACAGCGTCATTTTTAAATACTTGTCTCACATTGCACAGCTAATAAAATATGAATATGTCACTATGTATTTGTATTTAGTATTATATGTATGTGTCTCTGTGCATCATAATATAAGAAATCCTTCGCTGTAAGATATATTGGAAAAAACAACATTGTATAACAGTACATATACTGACCACGCCCATGCACCCAGGTTTCATACAGAAGTATATTGATAGATAGATAAACAGACACGGACGAACAGAGAGAAAGAGAGAGAGAGAGAGAGAGAGAGAGAGAGAGAGAGAGAGAGAGAGAGAGAGAGAGAGAGAGAGAGAGAGAGAGAGAGAGAGAGAGAGAGAGAGAGAGAGAGAGACAGAGAGAGAGAGACAGACAGACAGAGAGAGACAGACAGTCAGAGAGATGTCAAACCTTTTGGTTTTGGTTTTGGTGTTGGTGACAGGGTGGTACCAGGAACAGGTGTCTGCCCTGGTTTCGTTACTCCGGGTGTCGGGATGCTTCCTGGAGGGTGGGGTGTGGGTGTGTCGTGTCCCACAGGGTTTCCAGGAGTGGGTGAGTCGAAACATTCGAGTTTGTTACAGCAGGGATTTAGCGGATCCTTAACAAGTCTGCATTCTGGTCGAGAGTTGACGTATTGTGGACATCTGTAAATTTAATCAAATCTCTTAAAACTGCCCAGTTTTATAAAATTACATCAGCTATTATAGTGGGAAATATGTGTGGTTAATATAATAACCATATTACGTGACATTAATTATTAAATGTAATGTTATAAACATGTTATATGTTATAATATCAGTTAGACATTGTGGTATGTCTAGATTATACTATAAATACGATCATGTTTCTACGTTAACATTTTCAATCCATAATATTTTAGTTTTATGTTTTCCATATATATTTATTTACTTTTGTTTCAAATTCAATATTTTTTCTAATTTACCTTTTTTTTTTAATTTTTTACATTAATAATTTCCATTTAATTTTCACATTATCATTTTATCTTTCTTTACATTCACACTTTCCATTTACCTTTCTTTACATTGATATTTTCCAGCATAAGCATCGACGCATTCACAAGCATAGTCGCAACCATCAAACCACTGTTGGCCCTGGCTATACTCGACTCCTTTGTAAACGCAGTGACCTGAAATAATTAAAATATGGTCTTGTGTGTAAGTGTCCAAGTATTATTTGTGGAAAACATCATACAGTTAAGACCATTTTTTATCAATAGGTTGAACTGCAAGTTTTCACTGATATCACCAGTTTGTGAGAGCTATCCCAGTTTGCAACACGTCACGGCCATTTTGTTTGCTTGCTTCTGCTTAGCTTCTTAAACGATATCAATGTCGTTAACCATCGAGTCTTTGTCACCAGTTTTGATTCGCCTACGAGAAGATTTAGTTTCCTGATTGTCTAAAATTTTGTCATTTATTTATTCACTAATTTATTTATTCACTGATTTATTTACTTAATCAATTAATAAATTATTTATTAAGTCATTTATTTATTCATTCATTCATTCATTTATTCATTTATTCACTTATTTATTTATTTATTTATTCATAAACGTATTGTGCTATTGATCCGGAAACGTACAAAAAGACACACAGACAGACAAACAAACAGAAAGACTCACGTATAAACACTGGAGGCGGCGTTCTGCCGTCTGGTCCTGGGGTGGGGCTGGGAATCACGGCTGATCCAGTAATCACGGCAGGGCGGAGTGTCTGGGTGGGCTGAGGTGTCGGGTATTTGTTTGTGTGAGGGTTGGGGTTCGGCGACTGGGTCGGTCCAATGTGAGGGGGTGTGGCCCAGTGTCCTCCAATGGGAGTCGGAGTTCCGAATCCAACATGAGCGCCAGTTGGAACTGGAAAATTGCAGTCAGGCACTAAACAGCACGGATCTTTGGGGTCTGTTACTACTTTGCACTGAGGTGGAAGATTTGCGTCGAACGTTGGGCATCTGTAATTAAAAAAATATATATATAACAAGCAAAGTGGTCGTAAACATTTACGAGACGCAGTTTAATACATTGTATAAATTACTGTAACGTAATATTGAATAGCATAATGTAATATGACGCAACGTAACATTGTGTAATTATAATATAGCGTAATCTAACTTAACACGTATAAGTATAATATAATGTAACGTAACATAGTATTACATAATATAATGTAACGTAAAGTTGTATCATATAATGTAAATAATGTTGCGTAATATTTTATAATCAAAATGCAACGTAATTTAATATAATATAACATAACGTAATACCAGATTAATTAATTATAATAACAACATAACATAAGATAATTAATGTAATTATAATGTAACACAACATAACAGAATATAAGACAAATAATGTAATTATAATACAACAAAACATTATGTAGTATAATATTAATTAATATAATTACAATGTAACACAACATATCGTAATATAAGATATTAATGTAATTATAGAGTAACACGAAATGACATAACATACCAAATTAATATAGCTATAAATGTAACACAACATAGAGTAATATAATCTAATTAGCAACCTTTGATTACAGGTGTAAATTCCTTTGTCTGCGTTGTCACATCGACATTTCAGCTTACAGCCATCTTCCCACACCTGACCTTGATGATAATGTACATTCTTGTATACACAGTAGCCTGGCATAAACAAACAAACCAAAAAAAAAAATTATGCTGATGTTTA
Organism: Chrysomallon squamiferum; assembly: GCA_012295275.1. Lineage (NCBI taxonomy): Eukaryota > Metazoa > Mollusca > Gastropoda > Neomphalida > Peltospiridae > Chrysomallon > Chrysomallon squamiferum. Next base: position 2,820,484 of record CM022667.1, read on the forward strand.
AATTCACGTAAAAAATATTAAACATACATAAATAAAATTATGATTGGAAAGTTCGAGTCCGTTTTTAGAAAGATACAAATACCTTGGAAATGCGAGAGTTAGTAGAGAATCAGAGAAAAGGTGAAAGCGAACGAGGGAGGGAGGGAGGGAGAGAGAGAGAGAGAGAGAGAGAGAGAGAGAGAGAGAGAGAGAGAGAGAGAGAGAGAGAGAGAGAGAGAGAGAGAGAGAGAGAGAGAGAGAGAGAGAGAGAGAGAGAGAGAGAGAGAGAGAGAGAGAGAGAGAATGAGACAGATTCCTGGATTGAGGGAAACAGACACAGTGAAGGACAGCGACAGAAACAGATACAGTGAGAAACTGACAAGGCATGAAAGACAGTAAAAGAGAGAGAAAGACAGAGTGAAAGAGAGACAGATAGACAGAGATGCAGGATAAACAAAAAGAAAACAGATAGCTCGAGACATATCGCAGAAATAAAAAATAAAAAAATACAATAAAAAAAAATATGAGGAAGACAAATGAACAGACGATTAATCCACACATTGCAGTTTGAGCACAGTAAACTGGACTATTCCAGTGATCATCTCAACGTAAAGTTTAGTGTGAGAAACACACACCTATTCCGGGTGTGGGTGAAACATGGCTGCCGCCTGTTACTGGCGTGGGTGGTGTAAATCCTATGGGTGTGGGTGAGTTCGTGGGGATGGCGTCACAACGTGGTACTTTGCAGCAAGGGTTGGTGAAGTCGTCGATCAGTCTGCACCCAGCAGGCACGTCATACTTGGGACACCTGTAAATATAGGTAGCGTTTTTAGAGTTTAGATATATTAGTTCGTTTGTGTTGATGTGATCAGTTCATTACTTTTTTTTTAGAGTTTAGATATATTAGTTCGTTTGTGTTGATGTGATCAGTTCATTGCTTTATTTAGAGTTGAGTGACCTTTTCATTCTTTTCTTTCGTTCGATGATTATATTGTTGTTTGTATTTTTGTTTGGTTTTTTTTTGGTTTGTTGGTTGGTTCTTGATTGATGGTTGCTTCGTTGTTTAGCTGCTTGGTAGTTTGGTTTTCTTGGTGTGTTCGTTCTTTTCGGTTGTTAAATTATTGTTGTTGTTTTTCCATTGATTGTTTTGCTGGTTTGTTTGTTTGCTGATAGGCTATTTATTTGATTAGTTTGATAGATCGTCATTTTTTAAATTAATACTTCGTTGAATTAATTCTGAAGTTAGTTTGATAGTTTCTTTTTTGTTTTTCGTTTCTTTCTAATGATTATTATTATTGAAACGTTGTGTTACAATACGTTGTAAGTATACTAAATAAAAATATATGTTATTTTAAACTGTTAAACTGACCTGTTAGAACACTTGTAGTTTCCAGTCGACCCATCCTCACACACACAGTCGTACTGGCAGCCATCCTGCCACCTCTCACCTTGTTTGTACTGCTGGTTTTTGTACGTACAGTAACCTGTAAGTAACGTAATGTGTAAGTACAGTAACCTGTAAGTAACGTAATGTGTAAGTACAGTAAACCTGTAAGTAACGTAATGTGTAAGTACAGTAACCTGTAAGTAACGTAATGTGTAAGTACAGTAACCTGTAAGTAACGTAATGTGTAAGTACAGTAAACCTGTAAGTAACGTAATGTGTAAGTACAGTAACCTGTAAGTAACGTAATGTGTTAGTTACCTAGTTACAACATAGATCTGAACACACACACACACACACACACACACACACATACAAAAATAGATAAATATGCCACACATAAGACCATATATACACACAGACACATTATTATATCAAACATACAATCATTCATACATACATCCATCCATCCATACACACATCCGTACATAATACATACACACATACATACACATACATACATACATATATACACACATATATTCACATACACGCACATACATACCTACATACACATATATACCTACATACATACATACATATATACATCAATCTATAAATTCATACAAGCATCCGTGCATACCTACATATACACACACACACACACATAGACATACATACATACATATATATATATATATATATATATATATGTATGTGTGTGTGTGTGTGTGTGTATGTGTAGTGAAAGACAAACAATACACGTGTAACTGTAAATATCAACTCCAGCGTTTCACCTGGTTTGTGTTTGTTGGTTTGGACGTGGATGATGGAGGGAGGTCGAGGGTTGATGTTTGGAATCAAACCAGCGCTTCCAGACGTAGACACAGTGACCCCTGGGAAAGAACACTTCGGCACGTGACAGCAGCTCGGGTCTTGTGGGTCGGGGACAGTGTGACACCCTGGAGGCACGTTCTCATACTGAGGACATCTGTGTTTAAATAAATAATCAAAAATAGGTGTGTATGTATGTGTGCGTGTGTTTGTGTGTGTTCGTTTTGATATACATATGAATGTATCTGTGCATTTACACGTGTAAATGTATGTGTGTGTGTGTATATATATATATATATATTATATATATAGATAAATGTGCGTGTGTACGTGCGTGTACGTATGTGTGTGCGTGCGTGCGTGCCTGCTTGTATGTTTGTGTGTATATACATACATTATACGCACACACATGCTTTTTTAACAGTGTGTATCTTTGTACATATTTATTACGTATGTATGTATGTATGTACGTATGTCTCTAACATACCTAGTTAGGCATCTGTACTGGTTTGTAGACGAATCTTCGCACTCGCATTTGTAACTGCAGCCGTCATACCACATCTGACCCGTACTGTAATGATTGCCCTTGTACTTGCAAAAAGCTGGAAAACAATAAATAAATAAAATAAAATAACATATATATATATATATATTTGTGTATGTTGTTGTACATGAAGAATTTTGCATTGAAAGTAATAAAATAGTTAATAGTTATTTTAGTGTATTCGTAGAAATCAGCGGAGTATTTGACAAATGCAGTTTACGATCATGTTTGGAAGTTTAACTGTGACCTCGCAGAAAAACAGAACGACTGCAATATTAAAATATTAACAAAGTTAACGCTTTCTTCTAATAACCAGGCACAATGCGAAAGATCGAAGCATTAACCAATTAGACTCAACAGTATATTGAGAATATACAAACCTTATAACAATAATAATAATAATAATAATAATATAATAATAATAGTAATAATAAAAATAACAAGATGAACAACAACAACAAACCATGTAATGATAACAACAACAACAAAATGATGATGACGATGATGAGGGTGATGTTTTACTCACGTAAGTTTGGCGTTGGCGGTGGCGTTGTCGCATTGTGGTTCTCTGTCGTTGGGTTGAGCACTGCGTAGCCGGTGAAGCCACTGTAGGGGGCGTTGAAGTTGCAGACAGGAATCTGACAACACGGGTTCGCTGGGTCAGTTTCCAGGTGACACCACTTGGCAGGAATGTTTCCATAGACAACACACCTGAAAACAAACAAAAATAAACGAATAGAAGAAGAAGAAGAAGAAGAAGAAGAAGAAGAAGAAGAAGAAGGAGGAGGAGGAGGAGGAGGAGGAGGAGGAGGAGGAGGAGGAGGAGGAGGAGGGAAGAGGAGGAGCAGGAGGAGGAGGAGGAGAGGAGCAGGAGCAGGAGGAGCAGGAGGAGGAGGAGGAGGAGACGAAGCCGAAGAAAACGAGAAGAAGAAGAAAAAAATGTTTTTCGTGGTGGGTTGTCGTTAAATATTCATTCATTACTGATAAAGAGTAGGTTAAAAAAAAAAAAAGAGACTAAAACAGAAAGAACGAAAAGAAACAAAATCACACTGACTTGTCTCGACACGTGTAGTGACCAAAGGTGGAGTCGTCACAGACGCAGTTGTACTTGCATCCGTCCTCCCAAATCTCCCCCTGTAGATGTTTTGCTCCTTTGTATGTGCAGTAACCTGTACAAGACAACAACAAAAAAAAAAAAAAAAAATCAGCTATATGGTTGTGTAGAAAGCTTGTTATGCTGCTTTGCATGCTGGGAGTAAATTATACGTAGTAATTGTCTTTGTATATGAACTTTTTGAAGTAGCAAATGCTTAACTGGTTGGTTATTTGCATCGCTTGTCGTTCGTTTGTTCATTGGTTACATATGTAGTAATTGTTTTTTTAAATTGTTAATGGAGAAAATGATTAATTGGTTGGTTGTGTTCTTTCGTTGATCGTTCGTTTGTTCACTGGTTTACCTGGTTGATTTACATGATTGGTGGATAGGTTAGTTGGTTGATTCATTAACTTGTTCTTCTGTTGGTTAAATGTACGACAGGTTTTGTTGTTTGTTTGGGTGCATTATTGTTTGATTAATGATTGTTGTTTCGTTTGACTGTTTTGTTATATTTTTTTTACCGTTTTGCTAACTGACTGATTCACCGATAAAGACAATGAACAAACTGATCTAGCGAGACAGCGACTGAAATACACAAACTGGGTGAGTAAACAAAAGAACGTCCCCGTTAGTTAAAACAGCGTATTATTATTAACACTGCCACACCTACCTACGCCACCGGAGCCGGTGACCATTCCCGTGGGAGGGGGCACCGTGGTCCCCGTCTGTTTAAACGTGACGCTGCCGTAGCCCAGCCACAGATCTCCGGGTTTCGGTGGCCTCACTGCACCGTGACCTATGACCCCGGTTCCGAATATGGGGATGGCGCTGTTCGATCCCACGCACTGTGGCTTCTTGCAACACGAGTCGCTGGGGTCGGTTACGAAGGCGCAGCCCGCTGGAACGTGACTGTAGGTGGGGCATCTACATCACACACAATAAAAACGTCTTTTAATTCGTGTGTTGTGATATAGTTAGGTTGGATAGTGTATGTATGTATGTGTGTCTGTATGTGTGTGTTTGTATGTATGTATGTATGTATGTATGAGTACATGTGGGAATTTCAGCTGAAGATTTAGATAAATATACTATTATACAAATGCCATACATATGTGTATATGTATGTATGTGCGTGTGTGCGTGGATGGATGGATGAACTTATAGATGGATAAATTAAGCAGTTACTAATATTTTACAGTACTATTCTTAATCGTTTGCAGATACGCTATTCTTTGATGAAATTTTATACATATATTAATCTTCTTAATAATATATTTCCATGGATCTACATTTTTATTAACCTGTAATAATAAAATATTTACCTGAATCTACCTCTATATTTAATTGTATACACACCTACACAAACACACACACATGCACACACACACCTGCACTTGTATAACAATATATTTATCTAAGTCTTCTACTAAAATTCCCAATGTATTATATTTACCTGGATCTACAGTTTTATTTACCTGTTATAAACATGTATTTACTTCTACCAACACGTATATTTTTTAGCTGTGTAAATGAGATATTTACCTCGGTCTACACCTGTACTGGCCTACTGATTCATCAACACACTCACAGGACTGAGAGCACCCGTCATTCCACCTCTGATTCTGAGAATAAACCCCACTGTTGTATAAACAGCCGGCTGCAGAGAAAAAAACCTTAGTTAGGAGTTGTAGTGATAACAGCAGAAATACAGTAGTAGTAGTTGTAGTAGTAGTAGTAGCAGTAGTAGTAGATGTAGTAATAGTAGTGGTAGATGTAGTAGCAGTAGAAGTAGTAGTACTAGATGTAGTAGTAGGAGTTGTAGTAGTAGTAATAGTAATAGTAATACTAGAAGTAGTTGTAGTAGCAGTAGAAAAATGGTAATGACCTAAGAAAAATAATAGTAGTAACAGTAGTAATATGAGTTGTAGTAGTTTTGGTAGTAGTTTTAGTAGTAGCAGTAGCAGTAGCCGTAGTTGTTATTATTATTTTTTTGGTCTGGTTTTATGTCGTAGTTATTGTTATTCTAATACTAGAAGTGATAGTAGTTGTTACTGTTTTTGTTATAACATTAATAGCAGTATTCATGTAGTAGTAGTAGTAGTAGTAGTAATTGTGTTAGTAACTGTAGTGGTTTTAGTGGTGTTGGTTGTGATGGTAGTCGTAGCAGTAGTAGTAGGATTAGTAATCGTAGTAGATATTGCAGTCGTCGAGGTGGTGCTGATGGAGGTAGTTGTAGTAGCAGCAGCAGTAGTAACAATAATAGTTAGTAGCAGTATCATGGTAAGCAGATGATGTTGCAAAACGTACACGTTTGGGGTACGTCAAAAGTAAATTAGTCTTTGTCTCAAAACGTACGTTAATCTTACGTCAAAGCGTACACGTTAATCTTCCGTCAAAGCGTACACGTTAATTTACGTCAAAGCGAACACGTTAATCTTACGTCAAAACGTACACGTTAATCTTACGTCAAAACGTACACGTTAATCTTACGTCAAAACGTATTATTATTATTTTCTTCCACTGAAGTACAAGTTAAAAACAACACATCATTTTGTCACCACTCACGTATCTTAGGCGGTTCCACGCCTGTACCGCCGCTCCCTGGTTGTGCCGTGGCGCCAGAGGGCAGAGTGGGTGCCACGTAGCCGCCCGAACCTGTACCAGTGCTGGGCCCAACGATCATTCCGCCGTTGCCGATGCTGTTGAGGTCGGTGGTGGACGAGTAAAAAGAGCCGGATGAACATTTGATTGTGCTGCAGCACTGACCCGCAGGTTTCGTCTCGGTGCAGCCTGGAGGTAAGTTGTTGTATACAGGACACCTGAAAGTTTAGAAAATTTACTTCGTTTTACAATGAAATAATGAGATGTTGTCTTTTTTTTTTTTTTTCTAGGTTATAGCTGTTTGTATTAGTAACAACGATTTTTCTTTGATTCTTCGATAATTCATTGTTTTTGTTTTGTTTTGTTTCAATTTCTTTATAGTCATCGTTTACAGTCTCTTTTTTAAAAATTGTTTTTATTAACTTATTGTCAAGGTCTCTCTCTCTCTCTCTCTCTCTCTCTCTCTCTCTCTCTCTCTCTCTCTCTCTCTCTCTCTCTCTCTCTCTCTCTCTCTCGTATGCCACCTTTCTTTTTTCTCCAGTTTTATGTAATTCAGTCCCTCTCTCACATTATCTTCATATAATAATTTACAACACGAAACAGAGTGGGATTATTAACTTATTAAGGTTAAGATTCAGTTTATGACACATTTTCTTACGTGTTTACACATCTATAGTAACCATAGGCGGCATTTTCGCACGTGCACACGACGTCACAGCTCGGTTTCCATGTTTGGCCTTGGGAGTACGACTTACCCTCATACAGACAGCGATCTACATTTGATTAAAAACAATATACGTGTTTTTCAGTAATAATAAACTGTTTGTGTTGAATCTTGAATATCCATGTAAACATGTGTTTTGTTCTGAAAGACAGACAGAGAGACAGAGAGCAAGATAGACAGACAGGCAAGTAGCGAGAGAGATGGATGAATGAATGGATCGATGGATAAACAGAGAGACAGCTAAATGGAGACAGATATCCAGCAGATATATAAATATATAGATATACAGATAGACAGACAGCCTGAGAGATATATAGAAAGATAGATAGATAGACAGATAGACAGAATGATGAGGCAGTCGTTGATTTACATATAATGATCAATATATTTTGGTTATGAAACAAGATAATTAATAGCAACTTACCATCGGGAGATGGGTGTGGGGTTCCTGAATCTAAAGAAATAAGAGAATACATTTAAGTATTTATATGTATATGTATATAAATTGCAATATACATTTCTGGGATTCCATTTAGCTAACGAAATTTACATTTGGGTAAACTGTCCCATTTATATAATGTTACATATCAGACTCTTTTTTTTATTATTATTATTTTTAATTGTTTTTTTGTAATGTTATTTTTTTTTCAAATATTAGCGAAATAAACTTTCTCTTTTCCTACCACACAGGTTACAACGTTTTCTGCAGTTTTCTTTTGCCCAGGCAAGATAGTCTACACATGTCTGTTGTCCATACGATCCGCAGTTGTCCAGTTTGTCTGCACAAGGTGGTGGCTTTGTAGGGTGCAATCCCTAAAACACAGCAATCGTCAGACTAGTTTTATGTACATCACTTATGTGTACGACGTGACGTAATACAACTAACTAAAGTTAATGTTTGACTAAGTAATGCTTTAGTGACGTTATTAATAGTGTAAAGACGTAAGTAATGCTTTAGTGACGTTGTTAATATTGTAAAGACGTAAGTAATGTTGCAATGATGTTAGTAATATTATAGAAACGGTAATAATACTAAAATGACGTAAGCAGTGTATAATTACGTAGTCATGTACATGTCGTAATTTAATACTAAAGTGATGTGATGTAAATCAGTAATACATGATATAATAATTATACTGCATTTTTCGTTGTAATTTTCTGTTAAATTATTCAGAGTAACTTAAGGTTATATTACCTTAATGTATAATTTAACTCAAAGTAACATAAATTAGCTAATTTCATGTGTTCTGATAAACTTAATGTTAATAATGACTCAGTGAAGTATCATTTGACTTTGTGTTTAGTATTAAATGACTTAACTCAATGCTGAAAGTTTGAAATTAATTTATCTAATTTCGTACGATTCACCTTAATGTTAAATAACATTATGTAACTAAAGTTGATTCAAACTTTATTTTTGTATTTTTATTTTAAAACATTTTGACTTACATATCATAACTAACCAAAAATGTTTTTATACGTAATATTAAACCATTTGATTAAATTTATATGACTATTATTCTACATTACACTTTACAATGACATAAAAATGCAATGTAATTAAAAATGAATCTATTCTCATAAATTGATTTGTATTAGTACGTAATAATTAACTATTAGATTAAAGTTAAATGACTATTATACAAGCTACAGTGATATATTAATATCATGAAATTATCAAGAATCTTTCTCAGGATTCGATTTTTTTATCAGTACATTCTAATATACTACTAGATTAAAGTTATATGACTAATATAAAACGTTACAGTCACATGTGAATATCATTAAATGATCTTAAATAATCGATTATCATTCATACGTACCCAAACCCGCGCCACTGATGGAACCAGACCCAGTGAAGCTGCCTTGCTGCTGCTGAAACTCGCACACTGGTTTTGAACAACATTCACCAGGCTGTTGTCGTAGCTGGCAGTTAGACGGGAGAGACTTATACTTGGGACATCTGTAAAACAACCACGTTGTGATTATTATATAGTTGCAGTTCTAACATGCTAATAAAAGGGAAAGATAATCGATAATGGCTTTAAATGGTTTTAGACTGATACTGAGGTATTAAACTTTATGCATATGTAAACATATATTTACATACAGTAGACGGATATTATGTGATCATATATAAATATAAAAATATGAATACCTACTAACGTAATTACCTACATTCATATATAAATACATACAAACGTACGTGTACGTACAACCATGTACATAAAAATATCAACACATACACACACAGGCACGCACACACACATACACACTCAACACCGAAAACACATTTGCAGAATATTTTTTTAATTACGTGTGTAATATATATATATATATATATATATATTTATAAAGGTAATTTTGATTTACCTGTCCTGGCAGGTGTAAGAGCCAGTTGTGTGATCTGTACAGGTGCAAATATAGTCACACCCAACTTCCCACTGTTGATTTTGATAGTAACTCTTTCCTTGATACAAACAAACACCTAGTGCGCCGAGAAAGTGGAGGAAAGTAATAATCAGAATACACATAATTATAATAAAAAAATATATATATATAATAATAGTGCTAAAATAATCAACTAATAATAATAATAATAATAATAATCTCTCTCTCTCTAATAAACAATCTAACTAATAATAGACTCATGGAAAGCTAATAATAATAAAAATTTCAAATTTTCGTAGATCTCTTCACATGACACATACATATATATATTTATTTATTATTTAACATACATACACACATAGATATATATACATAGATACAAAGATACATACATACATTAATACACATATAAATATATATACACACACACCTACACAAACACAAACACACACACTCATTTATTGACGTCTGCATATTTTTATTTCAAAATACGTTGTCTGACTAATACAAATTTATTTTATTGATTAACGGACGTATTTCTCCCCCTTCAACCTTTTCTTTTGGTCTGTCACATAGAAGTTAAATCACTAAATTAATTAAATAATTAATTAATTTCTTTACTTTCTCCATTCACATGTCCCAGGCCGGAGCCAACAAAGGTTGAGATGTCAGGACTGAAATGACACTCTGGCTGTAGACAACATTTTCCCTGTTTTCTCACCAGCGTGCAGCCAGACGGCAAGTCGTGATACACCGGGCACCTGCAAATAGCAAACATCTCATCAATCGTGTCGGTTATTTTTAATGTAACTCCTTGGATGTGTGTTAGTTTAAACAGTCTAATTTGTCTGATTGTTTGGATGGTTGTTATACTGATTTGTTGGCTGGGGATTTCGTTAGATTGTTTTGATGGCTGGTTGATTGTAAGTTTGATTCATGCTTGTTTGGTTGGATGGTTAGGACTATGGTATTAAAAAAAAAGGGGGTTTGGTTGATTAATTGGTGATGTTTGGTTTCTCTTCTTATAATTTAATTTTAATTTACTGTTTTATTTATTTATTTATTTATTTTAATTTAGAGAATTAGGAAAATTTTAATATTTTACAATATGCTACAAATAACTCTTTATTTCTCAAAAATTAAGAAAACAGACTAATATTTAATAACGCTGTCTTCAAAATCATCACAGTATATACAGAATACTCTCCCTTGAACTACAAATCGCTCTCTACATCCGGAAACCTTAATTTAAAAACTTTTATTTTTAAATAATCGACAAGACAATTTACTTGTTATAGCAGGAGTATTTTCCAGTGTTTCCGTTGAGACAAACACAGACGTAGTCACACCCATCCTCCCACGTCTCTCCTTGCGCATGCTCCTTTCCTTTGTAATAGCATTTGCCGTCTGCAAACACATTAAAAATTAAATAACGCAATAAAATATTGATTCAAATACAAACAAACGTGTGAAAAACAAAGAATGGGAAAACCTTGGTACGCGATTACTCTGTTTTAATGGACGCAATTATTATTATTATTATTATTATTTCTTTTTTTTTTATTGTAAAAATTTCTTACGATTCTAGTGTCATAGGAGGAGGACACCCGACTAAAAAAGGTCAGGTTCAGTTATGATTAATTATTGATTATACATGTACTATATAAAACATCAGCACATGATTTATATATTTATGAAGTTATGACTGTATAAAAACCACAACACGTCAGTGGTAGAATAATAACATATTAGGAGTCAGATAACATATTTGTAAAATATTAGCATGTTGATGTTACAAGATTCAGCACTTACAGAATCCTACAGGACTGACGTCACCATCTGGAAAACAAAAGAAACATTTGTAGGACATATTCGTAGAGAGAGAGAGAGAGAGAGAGAGAGAGAGAGAGAGAGAGAGAGAGAGAGAGAGAGAGAGAGAGAGAGAGAGAGAGAGAGAGAGAGAGAGGAGCTAATATACGATTTAACAGAAAACAGAAACATGTCAAGCTACATCATGAAGGACGGTGATCACGCCAATGTTATTTTCAACACACGCACAGACAAACAGATAGATAGTCAGACAGACAGATATGTGGGAAGACCTCTCTGTATATTTGTGTGTTGGTATCTCTGTGTATGTGAGTGGTCTGAGTGCAAGAGTGCGAATGTCCGTGTTGACTGATATACGTTTTTTTTCCTGTGTATGGGTTGGTACAATGTACGCTACACTTACTGCAAAAACCACAGAACTGTCTGCAGTTGTCTTTCGCCCATGGCCCGTATTGAATACAAACTTGTCTTCCGTAGTTCTGACAGTTGCTGAGTTTGTCTTTACAGGGAGGAGGTGGCTGCGTGTAGAGGGCTGTCAGAATTAAAATAAATTTAAATTTTTTTTTAAAACAAGACTTGGTAAGGAAAGAAAAAAATGAAATCTGAGTTAAATTCAGAAGTCGTTTTTCAGATGTGCTTCTGTTTTAACTGGAAATTTTAAATTAGAAAATGGTTTTTAATAATAATCTGAAGATTTTACAACAGATGTGATAGCAAAAATGAATAATAAAGAGTTTTAGATGTTGGTAGATGATACAGAATCATGAGTGCAATAATGAGGGAAGCCAATAATTATGGCATCAAACATTAAGAAAATAACGAATACATTCCTGTGAAAAATAAAAACAGAACAACAACGATAACAATAATAGTAATAAGAAAAAGAAGACGAAAAAAGTAAAAAAGAGCAGGATAACAACAACAACAATAATAATACAACAACAATAAAATAACAACAGAATAGAAGAATGATGATATAATAATAATAACAACAAGAACAATAATCATAATAATAATAACATTAACAATAACAGAATAATCAGAAGAAGAAGACGAAGATGAATAAGTATGATAATAATAATAACAATAACAATAACAATAATAAAAGGAACTTTACGGTGGCAGATTCCGCAGTATTTCTGGCAGTTGACAGCGGCCCATTGTTTGTATGATGTGCACGCACTTCGGTCATACCTGGAGCACGTGCTGATAGCATCAGTGCACGTGTCCACAGGTAAAGTGCTACCTACAGAATGAAATACACAACAGGTGTTACGTAAAAGTAACAACATGCAGAACCTGTAATTACAATGTATCTTGAGCGTGAGCGTACGCGTTTGTATGTACGGTAAGTTGGTTTTGTATTGTATGTGTGTGTGTTATACTTATTTTACTTTTTACTTCTGTTATGTACATATATCACGCTTTTATATATTTGGTTGTCTGCGTCTTTTTTTATGTAGTGTGTGTGTGTGTTTGTGTGTTTGTGTGTGTGTGGTGTGTGTGTCTGTGGTTGTGTGTATGTGTCTGTACTTGTTGATAACAATTTTTTTTTTTTTTTTTTTTTACCTGGAGCTGCAGTGGGTGCTGTACTTCTAACTGAAAATAAAACAGGAAAAAAAAATGGAAAAATTAAAATTTGAATCTATACTTAAGCTTGTATTTATAAAATCACTTTATTCTAATAATCATGTTCTTAACGTACATTATATAATTTCAAGGCCACAACAACTGTTATTTCAGTGAATCAACGTTAAAGTTAAGTCTTCTAAAACCACAAATAGTAGTTTCAATTGAAAAATTAATTTCTTTTTCACGACAATGGGATATTTTTTTTTAAGTTCCTGTCTGATAATACAACAACATTAATACTTAATACTTCTAATAACATTGATGATGATGATGATGACGATGACGACGACGACGACAACAACAACAATAATAACACGTATATATATATATATTACCTCTGCAAGCGGCTTGTATCAGTGTGTTCAGGACTGGCCTCAGATGGTCGTAATCGCTGGCAGAAATCATATTACTGGGATCTCCAGCGATCGTCTGCAGTTCATTGTGATCCGTTCCCGGCCCGACAGCCACGGTGATCACGCCAATGCCGCCCCTGTGCATGTCGTCTGCTGCTTTTGCCGTCTGCGCGGGACTGGAAGACCTGCCGTCGGTAATCAAGATGGCGATTTTGGGAACGTCTCGTCTGCTATCGCTTCTGCGGTAGAAGATCTGCTCTCGCGTGAACTTCAGCGCGTCGGCGGTGTTGGTGGAGCCGCCGTCGTAGCTCACTTTGTTGACGGCGTGCATGAGGCCCGGTCGCGACGTGTACCTCTCTAATGGGATCTGCACTGACGGGAAGCTGCTGTACTGCATGAGGCCGACGTGGACGCCGTCTGGGGCGATGTTTGTCGTCTTGACGAACTCTTTGATGAAGTCGTGAACCTTCTGGATGTTCGAAGAGCCGACGCTGGTGGAGGAGTCGACCATGAAGACGACGTCGGCTTTCTTCAGACATCCTGGTTCGGAGAAAAGAGTGTTTGGTTCAGCAACGTCTCAAAAATGTTTTAATTCCAGAATCAAGTTAGTATATATCATAGTGATAAATAAAAGAGTTTTTTGTTTGTTTGTTTGTTTGTTTGTATTTTTGGGTTTTTTTAAATGTGTATTATGTGTTTGTTTTTTCTTTGTATTTATTTATTTATTTATTTAAGTTTGTTTGTCTGTCTGTCTGTTTGCTGGTTTCCTTATGTATATATATCTATGTATTTTAATTGTTTCTTTGTTTGTTTGTTCTTTCGTGTTTTTTTTCCTTGTCTGTTTGATGGTTTCTTTGTGTATATATTTATGTATTTATCTCTTTGTTTGTTTGTTCTTTCGTTGTTTTTCTTTGTCTGTTTGATGGTTTCTTTATGTATATATTTATGTATTTATCTCTTTGTTTTTCTTTTGCTTATTAAATGAAAATTGCATCTCTGACCTGTTGGTGGAGGCAGGAAGTTGGCATCAGGAGATATTTCTGTAAATAAAACAAAATGAACTCAGTCAGTGCACTAATCTACAGTTACACTAAATTATGATATTCTCTTGGTTTAATGCATACCCGTTAACAACAACACTACAAAACGTTAATTCATCATAATAATTATTATAATAACAACATCAAAAACAATACTGACAATTACATTTATAATTATAAAGCAGCAGCTGCAACCATGACGACGACCACAACAACAATAATATAATACTACTAATAATTACTATTATTATTATTATTATAATAATTATTATTATCATTATTATTATTATTATTATTATTATTATTATTATTATTATTATTATTATTATTATTATCAGTAGTAGTAGTTAGTTAGTTAAAATAAATTAACATAAAATAAATAATAATTTAATCAAATCACATCAACAATTAATATAGAATTATATAAAACTACTCTGAAGTAAAGTGATTTATTCTAATAATAATATTAACTTGCCTTACTATTTACTCTGTTTTTGCATTTATCACATGTCGTTTTAGTTATTTCAACTTTGGATATCATTAACTAACCGCACCTATTTCTTTGTTGATCGTAAACACAAAAAATTACTCCGACGGATGCCATTTTAGTTAAGAACAACCTGACGTCATAAACAAAAGGTGACGTAATGCGATTATCATAAGACAAAGTATCTTGGCGTTGCTCCCTTTCTGGCAAGAATTAAAATATTAAAGATCTGTTTATGAAAGAAAATTTAATTATTTAGAGATCGAATGCATTGTAGGTGAGTACAAAGCAGTTAACAAACTTTTCTCAGTAAATTCACAGATCATAGAATATTTATTTATCGTTTTATTTTTCATTTTTGTGGAAATAATATGTTTTCAGTTACGTCTGAAATATCGTCTTTGTTTTATAAGCGAAATTTTTTATGTTTTGTCTTACTGCCAGTTAGACTTAGGGAGGGTTAGGCCTATGAAGTATATCCTATTTGTAGCTGATTACTAGAATATTATTGTTGTTGTTGTTGTTGTTATTATTATATTGTTGTTGTTGCTGCTGCAGCTGCTTGGTTTTTGTTATTTTTTCTTACATACTTTTCTATATTTATTTATTTATTTATTTATTATTTTCTCATATTTTTTTATTTTTTTCTTACTTGTAAAGAATTTTATTTGATTTTGAAATTTATATCAACCACCAAAAATGGCATCTCATTTTTCAAAATTTCAATCCACCTTATTGAGTAAGTTTTCATTAGCTAGTTTACTGTATTATTATCGGTATTTATTATTATTATTATTATAATTAGTAGTAGTAGTAGTAGTAGTAGTAGTAGTAGTAGTAGTAGTAGTAGTAGCAGTAGCAATAGTAATAATAATAGACAAAGTATCAACGAAATCAAAAAGGGGACATAATCTTACACGTCAGTATCAAAAACTGATATTAAGAAGAAGAAAAAAGAAGAGTTTAGGCAAGAAGAAGAAGAAGAAGAAGAAGAAGAAGAAGAAAAGGAAGAGTTTAGGCAAGAAGAAGAAGAAGAAGAAGAAAAGGAAGAGTTTAGGCAAGAAGAAGAAGAAGAAGAATGTATGCTTACCGTTACAAGTCTTCATAGCTAAGATGTCTGACAGACTGTTCAGCGACTGAAAGTCGTCCGAGTACATTGAGTATCTAATATCCGGGTTACTCGACACCTCGTCCAGTTCTTTGTGGTCCGCTCCGCCGCCGACGCCGACGGTGAAGATGCTGACGTCGTTGTCCTTCGCTGCCTTGGCCTGCAGCAGAGTGAGGTCCGGCGACACCGACGGGTTGTTGGTGACGATGATGATGCTGTGGGGCGATTTGCCGCGACCTCCGTGCATCGGTCGAAAAGAATTCTCGAACGCGAACTTGATCGCTTCGGCGGTGTTCGTCTGCCCGCCGGAAAAGCGTATCCCTGACAACGCGTTGATGACGTCAGCTTGCGTTCTGTACTGGTTCGGGTAGAACTGGTTCCCGGCCGTCGTGCCGATTGTGATCGCTCCCACCTGCATCCCGTCCGGACCGACGTTCCATTTTCTCACCACGTTCTGAACGAAAAGTTTTTCTTTTTCGAAATTCTGCCGTCCGACAGAATCAGACGAGTCCAGTATGAAGATGACGTCACCATGACCGGCGCAGTCTGAAATAGAATTCGTCTTATATAATCAGTTTTCATTTATAATATATCTCGTTTGTACTATATAAATATTACATATGGTTTTAGTTTTTCCATATATATATATATATGCGTCTTATATAATCAGTTTTCATTTATAATATACCTCTGTACTATATAAGTATTACATATGGTTTTAATTTTTCCATACATATATATATACATATACACACATAAACACATGCACACACACACACACACACACACAGAGAGATAATGTATGTATGTATGTAAAGATTATAAATATATAATATATATATATATATATATATATCCATATCTTCGTGTGTCATAAGATTGAACTATTTACCATAACAGTTTGATGATGGTGGTCATCTTTTTTGCTTTTATTTCGGCTGATTAAAGGTGTTATTTATAACAGTTATTATTATTATTAATATTAGTATTAGTATTAGTATTAAAATAAAATAATTACCTGCTCGAGCAACTTGTCGTTCTACTGAAAGAAAAATCGAGATAACATATATATATATATATATATATATGCATACATATACATACATATATATATAGATATATATGTGTGTATATATAGTATATAGATAGATAGATAGATAGATAGATATAGATAGGATATACATGTAGATGTAGACAGATATAGATATATATATATATAGATATATATATATATATATATATAACGTGATGTACATAACAGCATTTCAGCATTTCAAACGTATAACAAACTTTTATATCTGTGCATACTGGTTTATAAAAGTATTAAAGTTTATATATACTTTCGTGCATGCATTCTACATAGACATACATTTATATATATAAACACACACATACACACGCTCGCGGACACACCCACAGTCACACGCACGTACACACAAATAGGTATTTACATACATACATTTTTATCATCAACATCGCCATTATTATCTTTTTTATTATTATTATTATTATTATTATTATTATTATTATTATTATTATTATTATCATTATTATTATTAACGTAAATACATATACAGATATAATTAGTGTGAATGAAGATATATTACTTGAAGCAGGTGAAACACATTAGATATATTTCTAATCTTTTCTGTAAATTCAAAACGTGTTCTTTTCCCAGGCTTATCTTAAAAATATCTTTTATTAAAAATAGTTTTATTCACAACAGAACTTCAAAAATTGCACTGTATGATATTTTATGGTTACTGTGTAGTTGTTTTTTTTCTTCTTTTTTTTTGTTCTTGTTATTGTTACTTTTGTTTTTATTTTATTTTATTTATTTTATTTTATTATTATTATTATTATTATTATTATTATTATTATTATTATTATTATTATTTATATTTTTTTTTATATTCTTTTTCATTATATATATTTTATATACTTTTTCAATATATATATATATATAGATATATATCATTTATTTGAATGAAAACACACGTTTATATAAAATGACGCAATTAGAACAAAAATTTCGTTAATTATTATAAGCTTCTTATTTTTTTTTTTTTTTTTTTTTTACATTTTAATTTTAATTTTTTTATTTTTTTAATAAGATCACCTATTTCTCATTCCCAATTAAAAAAAAAAAAAAATATATATATATAACATTTATCAAGTATTCCAAAATTTTTAATAAAGAAAACTATAAGAAACTCACCATTAAATTTTCCTTTCCTCGTATTGGCCGCAAAACCCACGACCAAAAACACACAGAGAATGGTCAGATGTTTATTCATTCCGATCCATTCGTATCTTAACCTGTTAACACGGCTGACATACCTTATATAGACTCCGGCCGCTAGGTCACGTGACCCCCACCTTAACCCCGATATTCAGATTGGTACAGAAATAATGATATCAGTTCACCTGAAGGTTTCCAAAGAATTGTTATCTGATAAAGAAGATTTTCCTATTATAAAAAAAAAATGTTAACATTTTTTTATTTTTATATTTTTTTTATATTCCATCTTCAATAATAGTAGTAGTATTGTTGTTGTGGTGGTTGTTATAGTAGTTGTCGTAGTAGTTGTGTAATGGTAATAATAATAGTTCTTCTTGTTGTGGTGGTGAAAATGGTCTGTCCGTAGCCGTCGTTGTTTTTGTTGTCATTATTAATGATGTTGTTGTAGTTGTTTTGTTATTATTTTGCTGTTGTTATTATTCAATAGTGTAGGTTTTTTTTTATTATTGTTGTAATGCTGTAGCCTGTTATTTTTTTTTTTTCGTTATAGCTGTTGTTTGTAATTGTTCTGTTAGCTTTTTGTTATTTCATCTTGATCATTAACAGAACATGCAATGTTTTTCAAATGCCATTTCAATAGGTTTTAAAATAGTGGCGGTCTTCTTCCATGTAATTTTAATATTGTGGCAGTCCTCTTGCGTGTAATTCAATATATGGCAGTCCTCTCTTAATATTATACTTGTGCTCTTTCGTGTAAATTTAAAATATTGGCAGTATTATTCCGGTGCTTAATCATTTTGTAGAAATAAAGTATAGGACTTTTTCAATATATTATAGCTTTTGTTTAATTTAATTTGTTTATGTATTTTATATTTTCATTTTTTTATTATTGTTGTTGTTGTTGCTGGGGATATCCTTTCTCTGTTTCACGATAAAAAATGTATAACTAAAAACAAACTTAATGAAGTTAAAAAAAAAAATCTTCTTTAATTGTAAATTACATTCACCTTCATCATGATTGTTATTTTTATCATCATCACCATCATTGTTATTATTGTTGTTGTTGTTGTTGTTATTATTATTGTTGTTGTTATTATTATTATTATTATTATTATTATTATTATTATTATTATTATTATTATTATTATTATTATTTCCAAAACTGTGATGACTTTGATATTTTTAATTTCATATTTTGTTGCTGATGTCACTGCTGTCGTAGTTGTTGTAAACGTGTGTTATCAACAGCACCAATATCTTTAATCTTATCAAGACGTGAACGCCTACGCTGACCAGTTTTTTATTATCACTGACCTCAACAGTGGTCAGGTGCCGGCCAGGAAAAGAATTAATAATAATTTTAAAAAAGAAGAAATAAAATGACTATATTTAGTTTTATAGTTAAATATAAGCAGACACGTTTATCAAAGTATTTTAATATAAAAAAAAAAAAAGCATATATGGTATATGGAACTTGAAGGGTTTTAGATGTTTATGCTTTTCTTAACGTTTTCTTTCTTTCATTTTTTTTTTTTTTTTTTTTTTTTTTTTTTTTTTTTACGGAAATATATTCATTAATATTTTTCTTTTTCTTCTTCTAATTGTTATTATTAGTAGTATAGTTATTGTTTTTGTTGTTGTTGTTGTTGTTGTTTGTGTGGTGTTACATTTTGTTTACTATTCGTAATCATACATTTTGAGGATCATGAGTGTATGTGAGTATAATTATTATTTAATCACGTTTCTGTCATCTAACTTTAATTTCTCACAAAATTCTTCATAACAGAAACACAATTACAAAAACCAAAGAAACAAACTATTGTTTTAAAATATATTTTAATATCATATAATTTTGGTCTCTCATAGATAACAATATTTCCCATCAAAACATACTAAACCTCGAGCAACTCTCAAAATCACTCTTACATATAGCAAAAACTGTCTTCTCAGTTAGTTTTTTTATAACAGTTTAGAGGTAGCACAACCACTTAAATATATTTTTTTCATATTATTTATTTATTTATTTGTTTTGTTTCCATGGTTACTACTCCTCTATATACCCTGGAGGATAATTTATGACTATCCCCTTAGGGCAGTTGGGAGTTTTGCAGCACTTGCCCGGGGCTGGCTGGTTCAGGGTGCAAACTGGAGGCAACTGCCACACGATACATCTGTGGGGAAAAAAAAAAAAAAAAAGTTCAAAACGTTTAATAAGAAAATGTTAACTATAAATATCACACGCAAAGCACGGGCAGATCAGGCTCCATACGGATATAACACAAACCCAGAACCATCTTAATAAGGATCACAGGACCCTTGACAAAACAAATGTACTGGAACCCCTATATACACAATAACGAAAGATTTACTGAAACCAAGACATAGAATTAACAGTGTTTCTGCTGGCCCCTTGTCCAGTGTGTCCATGCCTTAAGATTGCCTTGTACAACAAACACGAGATTATAAAGAAAAACGCAACACACTTTTAACAGAAATCAGAAAAAAAAAAAAAAAAAAAAAAAATCATTGGCTATATTCCTGTATATAATGCTGTCTAGACGGAGTTAATGTGCTGTCCATGAGGTATTTAGGATTACGTATATAAGAATGTTATATTTCATTAGATATATGTATGTTCTTTGTTGTTTTGTTGTTGTTGTTTTTTTTTTTTTTTTTTTAATGGTGACATGGATTATTGTGTGTAGTTCTTATTATTTCATTAAAGTAAACCACGAGATTATTCATTCGTTATCGCATACTTTATGTTTAGCAAAGATTGCTCGCGAAAAATTATTAATTTCAAAAAAAAGTATTTAGACTGTATGTATCACCAAGGTAACTAAATGAAACAAGAGTGACACTAACTTTTGTCTACACTGGTATTTCGAGCTCTGCTCGTCCGTGCACGTGCACGTGAAGTCACAGCCGTCACTCCATTTCTCGTTCTGGTGGTAGATCTTTCCCTTGTACAAACACCCTGTGCCCGACCCCCCTGAAAAGTAAAATAAGAAGTATGACACATGTGTATGTATATTCAGTCTAATATATCTATATCTATGTTTGTCTGTCTATCTCTATAAAAGACACACACACACACATACATACATGCAAACACAGCGACAATCTTCTACATCTATGATGTGTTATGTTAATATAACTAACTACCTGTATATTTATCTATCTATCTATCTATCTATCTGTATTGTAGATAATTTATATTAATATTCTACACACTAAGATTTTTTTGTGGCTACATATTGTAAAGTTTGCCTATATCTGTCTGTGTTTGTGCTTGCGTATGTGTTTGTGTTTGTGTGTGTGTGTGTTTGTTTGAGTGTGTATGAGTGTATTGAAAATAAAAATTCACCTGTTCCAACGTGTTGTGCTGTGCAGTCTGGTTTCGCGCAGCAGTCACCTGGAGCTTTCTTTAGTGTACAACCAGCAGGTAGATTGCTGTACGTCTGACACCTGTCAGTTACAGAACACACTGTCAGACCACGTATATCGCATACATAACACCGTGTTAGATCACGTAGTCACATATAGAACAGTGTGTTGTGTTAGGTCACGTATATCAAATAGAGAACAGAGTTAGACCACGTATATTACAGAGAAAAGTGTGTTAGGTCGTGTGTATCACATAGAGAACAGAGTTAGATGACGAATATCACATACAGAACAGTCT
Source organism: Chrysomallon squamiferum (assembly GCA_012295275.1). Lineage (NCBI taxonomy): Eukaryota > Metazoa > Mollusca > Gastropoda > Neomphalida > Peltospiridae > Chrysomallon > Chrysomallon squamiferum. Next base: position 2,842,414 of record CM022667.1, read on the forward strand.
GTTAGATCACGTATATTACATAGAGATCAGTGTGTTAGATCACGTATATCACATACAGAATATTGTTAAGTATAAACTATGTTAGACCGCGATTATCAGATATATATCACATGTAGAACAGTGTGTTATGTCACGTACATCACATGTAGAATAGTGTGTTATGTCACGTACATCACATGTAGAACAGTGTGTTAGGTCACGTACATCACATGTAGAACAGTGTGTTATGTTACGTACATCAAATATAGAATGATGTATTATATTATATATCAAAGACAGAATACTGTATTATGATACGTAAATTGTTACACGATGCATGTCTAGAAAACAACACTTTCTAGATTGCTTATATGAAGTATTTAATGCAGTATTAAGCTGTGCGTATCTAACGTAGACTATTTTAAAATACGTATCAAATATGGACCATTGTTACGCAAAATGTATCAAGAATTCAACCCTTTGCTTGATGTCGATTAGACCCTTTGCTAGATATAAGTATCTAGAAAGTCGTATATCATATAACTATAGAAGAATTAGGTCTTATCTCTAAATATAAAACACAGATTCTGTATTTGTGTATTTTTGTGTGTACGTGTGTTTGAACGTTTGGGAAAGTTTTTCGTATATGTCAACCAGTGTGGTCATTTCTAAGTAATAAAAGATGAAATACCTGCTAATGCACGTGTAATATCCGGTTTGACCATTAGTGCACGTGCAGTTATATTCGCACCCGTCCTGCCACTTCTCACTCTGTTTGTAAATTCTACCTTTATAATAGCAACCAGTGTCTGAAATTTACAATTGAAAATAATAATAATAACTGTAACTGTAAAGAACGGCTACAAAATAAACATAGGGTGCATGTATTAGATTTTCTTGAACTTTTTAATTATTAGTATAAATATCATTATTAGGAGGTTCTGAATGAAGGAATAAATAGTTTATTAGCATATTATAATTTTATTATACCGAAAATACGTTATTTAGTTTTATTTTTTACAGTTTTTAATTTATTTTATTTTATATTATTTTATTTACAAGTTACTGTAACAAGTTAGAATCAAATGACACAAATATATATATATATATATAGATTTACACCACACCTATATGTATATGATCTTAATATATATTATTTTATTTTATTTTTATTTAGACATGACAGCTGAAATACAAACTCTGAACGTCAGTCAGGAACATGAAACAAATTCACCGAGGAGAATCGATCTTGCGACCAAACTGTCCTCAGGTGAGTTTTCACGTGATGATGATGATGATGATGATTATGATGTTGATAAAATGTAAATATCTATTTACTCCGCCCAGTAAATGCATCAATGGGGTACTCTGTAAAAAAGCTAAATCCTCCGCCATGTTGATTTCCGCTAGGTCCGGTAACTCCAGATCCGCCAACGGTACCACCAGATGTCAGTTGATCTGAAAGTAGGAAAGAGTTAATATTAATTATTTCCCTTCAGATGTTTCAGTAATCATGAGAGAGAGAGAGAGAGAGAGAGAGAGAGAGAGAGAGAGAGAGAGAGAGAGAGAGAGAGAGAGAGAGAGAGAGAGAGAGGAATACGACTTAAGCGAAATACTTAACAAGGTTTAATTTATTCACCAGAATCTGAGGTTAAAACAGTTATAAATATAACATTTCTCCACATGAAAAGCGACAGAGAGACAAACGCACAGACAGCTAAACACGTACCACATAACCCACAGTACTTGGCACAGTTAGTTTTAGCCCACTGCAGGTATGGATCATGACAGGCGTCCTTGCTGTATGTGTTACAGTTTGTAATTTTATCATGGCAGTTCTGGTTGCCTACATTTATAGAAGAGAAATAAACATTAGGTCATTACCACATGTAAAAACAAAAAGTGTTTTATTAATTGTGTATCCCGAGCCATATAAAAACTGACCTGCATTTATAAAATGGATGTTTAAAAAATTTGTATTTCTCGCTCTATATTCATTCTTTTATAATTTATCAGCATATATACAAAATATCTACCGTTTTCAGTGATTTTACAGGTCTCATTTTTGTAATTCGTCATCATCATCGTAGTCAAATTGATGCTGTGGTCGTCGTCGTTAGAATTCTGTTTCTTACATCCAGGTTGCTTATAGCTTTATGTGTTTAATACTGTATATAACCGAAATAAAAACTGTAATGAAACTGGGAAAGTTTTTTCGTTTACCTGATCCAGAAATAGGAGTTGGGTGTCCAATAACTGGAATAGGGGCAGCAGTGGTCTTAGGTACTAAAAAAATAAAACGAAAAGTCTCTGTTATTCATGAACGTATGTTTCTAACCATTTGTATAATTATTAGGTGAGCCTCACGCCAGATAAGTGATAAATCTTTAAAAAAAAAACTAAAAAAATAATAATAAATAACATTAAAATAAATCAACAAAGATTAAATATTTCTACAGAGAGAGAGAGAGAGGTAGGTAGGTAGGTAGGTAGGTAGGTAGGTAGGTGAGGGACTCTTGTGTACCAGTCAACACAAAGAGAACTAACTTACTTTTTATCAGTCTTTGACGACTTAATACTCAACTTAACTTAACAGTGTCTCTCTGCAAAGCACTTTGGATTATAGAGCTCTGTGTACAGTAAGGGAGGAGGGGTTGATTATGACTAATCAGTTTATGACTAGATATTCTCTGTGGCAGAGATCCAGTACATGACTACATATGTCGTAAAGGGGGATCTAGTCACTATCTTACCTTGACTTTGTCCACAGAAACCGCAGTGTTTTCGACAGTTGTATTCGGCCCACGCTCGGTAATTTCCGACACAGCCGTCAGGGCCGTAACTGTCACAGTTCGGAAGTCGATCTCTGCATGGCTCGTTAACTGTGCTTCCACCTGTGAACAGCAAACACATCAGTGTATTAATGACATATACTGAAGAAGGCATTGTGGTTTTCATTTTCTCTCTGCGTCTGTACGAAATTTAGTTTGTATATGAGTATGCATATGTGTATGTGTATATATATGCAAAATATACTGTTAGTTCACGGACACAAGTAAAAAATATTGTTATATAATGTATTTTTAAACTTGCAATGAAGAGCACTGCCACTATGTTAATGTTGTTACGAAGACCGCCATCATGTCGAAATTACAAATTACAATGAAGAGGACTGCCACTGTTAAACAGTATCACGAAGAGGACTGCCACTATGTTTATCATTATCTACTTGTTTAAATATGTACAGAAATGGATGTCTCATACATTTAGCATCAGTACAGACGACTATAAATAAGATTTAATATTGCTGCTGCCAAGTTACTTTTCCTGAGAGAGAAACATTACAGCGTGGGCCTACGTACCACAGAATCCACAGAATTTTGCGCAGTTGTCTTTAGCCCACTTTGTGTACGGATCCTTGCAGGACCATTTTCCGTACAGATAACAGTTCTGTAGTTTGTCCTGACACGTAGACGTTCCCGTCCCGGTCCCGGGGGTGAAGACTCCGCTGGGCGAGTTCGTCGTGAGAACGGCAGGGGGAGCACATTCAGCCTTCAGACAGCATCTGTCGTTGGGGTCTGTGATGAGCGTGCAGCCCTGGGGCAGGGCCGCGTACCGGGGACACCTGGGTAATAATTAATATATTTAAATACTGATCTGGTAACTGAATGAATCCGTGTTTACCTGTTGAGGTTTTTTTTTCTTTTCGCGACACCTCATTTTGTTTAACGGTTTCCATTATTGATACGTCGAGATATGTTTAAAATGACCGTTATTAAGAATCATATGACGTAACGATCATTAATACTAAATGTCAAGTGTATACGTATTAAGTAATTTGAAAGAGAGGAATCGTGCTTCTGGCTTTCAATGGTCTACTCTTATGTATTAGCAGCAAAGCATCATTTATATACAGAGAGAGAGAGAGAGAGAGAGACTCTGAAATGAACCAATCATTTTTGAATACTAATGAAAAATAAAAAATATAAAAAATTAAGTCGATTCCAGCCAAACGTACATTTCATATTATCTATTTTAATTTACATTAATCCTGTAAATGTATTACAATCACAGACGTAATCTAGTCTTACCTGTCAGTACACCTGTATTGGCCGGTCATGGCGTTGGTGCATTCGCAGTCGTACTTGCAGCCGTCGTGCCACGTCGTTCCCTGCTGATGGATGTTTCCCTTGTAGATGCACGCGTCTACAAATAAAACACACAGCAGCGTTAACTGTATCACGTTTTCACTGTATCCGATGTCACGTAGGCTTACGTCATAAGACATTGTAGGTTAGAGTTCTGTTCAGATGTGTTTTTGAGTCAACTGCACTGTTTTTAACAATAGCTATTCTGTTGTCTTGTGTCTGATCAGATTCTAAACCTATAATAATCCGTTTTTTGTAGAAGCTTGTGACATACCAGTTTGATTGTATCACACACAGAAACCAAAATTCTAAAATTCTAAAATTCTGACATTTGAGAACAATAAAGTAAATTTTAAAAAATAACCTGATGTTATTATAAACAAAATATTGTTCTGTGTGTTTTTATATGTACGTGTTCTTTTCTTTTTTTATAAACGAATATTCTGTTGTCTTGTTTACGTTTGATTCGATTCTGCACACAGACAGTATTACATTAATGTCAAGCTCACATACTTCTGTATCCAGCATTCAGCCCAACGTTGGAGTTCGGAGGTCGACCGTATCCAACAAAAGATCCAATAAAACCTAGCGGCTGGTAGTTTCCATTGACCACGCCCCCGGGTCCGATGTGGGCCGAGTCACACTCGGGAACTTTACAGCAGAGTGGGTCCTGGGGGTCGGGCACCATTCTGCAGCCCAGAGGAATGCTGGTGAATTTGGCGCACCTGCACAACAAGAATATTACGTAGGAATAATCAAAGCAAAGACTGGTATGATGGAAGGAAGGGATTATTTGTTTACAGGCAGTTCAGTGTATATTAATACTGTCGGTTGTTATTAGGAGGATACAATCGATGAGGTTGTGTTACTGATTAGTAGTAGTAGCTTTCTTTTATATGGTCTTTTCGTGGCATCGGTTGGAGTACTTACTGGAACAGGAAATAACACGAATATAGAGCATTTGTTATGATTTTCTATACTGTTAATAAACATATGCATGTATTGAGGAGAGAGAGAGAGAGAGAGAGAGAGAGAGAGAGAGAGAGAGAGAGAGAGAGAGAGAGAGAGAGAGAGATTGATTGTCAGACAAATTGTAAAAATCCAGTTAATAGAAATATATATGTGTATGTATGTATATTTATATATATATATATATATATATACATAGGTGTCTGTGTGTGCTTGTGTGTCAGTGAGACAGAGAGACACTCAGTAGATAGGCGTGAGTGTCAGACAGACAGACAGACAGACGGACAGAACTACAGACCTGTCTGTACACTGATGATAATTGTTCCTGGCATCTTCACACCTGCACGTCAGACTACACCCGTCTTTCCATTCCTCGCCCTGGTGATAGTAATACCCGCGATACACGCAGAAATCTGAAATAAATCAACACAAACATCACTTCAGTATATATACCACTAGTCTAACACAACACATTAACAATAACCTAAACACATATAAATATGTGTATATATCGAGACAGATTTCAGCTTGGTGGTATTGACAGTAGTAAAATTACATGTCCGAGAATTATACTGACAAGATACAGCACAACTATTTAAGCGAGTACATATTCGGTCAAAGACACAAAACTGTTAAAATCCTATATAAATAATCAATTTACTAGTAAGCTGTTTGTGTTTAATCCTGCATACCTTGTCCAGGTAAAGGCGTGGTCAGGGCAAAGAGCGGAGGTAACGTTGTGATTTGTTGATTGAAGTTGCAGGTGTAAGTCTGGCAACAGGAGTTCTTCGGGTCAGGAATGAGGTGACACTGTGGAGGCAGGTTCTGGTACTTAGGACAACTGCAGTAAGTACACGAATATTTAATGTTTATTTTCTCTTCGTATATCATGAATGTTAACAGTTATTATAAGCCAACGTAGAGGGACGAATCAGGCCAATAGGCAGATAGATAAATAGATAGGCTGAGACACAAGACACAGATAGACAGATACATAGACATATATATAGACATAAAGATAGATACATAGTCTGCGATAAAGACAGACATCTGTAGATACATAGAGAGATGTACACAAATAGGCTGGGACGACATGTATAGAGTCATAGATAGATAGATACAAAGACCACGACAAAGACATACACAAAGACAAAGAGAGACAGATACATAGGGACATACAATAATGCATATTTCTGTACCGTCCATACACACATACATTTATATGTTTCTTTCTGAGTCTCTGTGTGTGTGTGTATATGTGTCTGTGTATGTCTGTCTGTCTCTGTGTGTGGTGAAGGTATTTCCGTGTACGTAAGTTCTGCTGTTGTATCACTGATATATATAGAGAGAGAGAGACTGATACATAGATTCTTACATTTCTGTACACCTGTACAGTCCTGTAACACCGTCCATACACTCACAGTTGTACTGGCAGCCGTCCGTCCATTTCTGTCCCTGCTGGTGAATGACGCCTTTGTAAGAACAGCCAACTGAAATTTAAAAACCAAATTAACGTGAGGACCGTCTACCGGAATGACAGGCGATAAAAAAAAAAAAAAATGAAGGCACACGAAGATCAAAAATGAGACTTTAGGATTTATTACTACGTGTGTGTGCGTTGCGTGTGCGTGTGTATATAAAACAACATACTTCTAGTTCCAGTTAATGGTGGGTTTGTTCCAGCGTGGACTGGTGGGAGTGTACCGTACCCACCCATTCCCGGGTAGACGCCCGAACCGACGGGATAAGTAACAGGGCCGTAGCCAGTGAAGGCCGGGCCGTAGTTTGGAACAACGACGACGTTGTGGCCTGCGCTGCTGCAGTCGGGAACTTGGCAGCATGGATCTGCTGGTGTGTCCTTCAGTACACAGCCTGTGGGCAGATTGTTAAACTTGGCACATCTGAAAATCATGTAATTATAGTTAGATAAAATACACAGATACCTACGTTCATACATACATACATATATATTATCAGTTATTATTGTCCAGGAGATTCTGTTACTGATTAGTAGGAGCTTTCTTTTATATGTGCTTCTCATGACATCAGTAGGAGTACTGCCTGGAACAGGAAATAACGCAATATATGTATGCAAACACACACACACACACAAATATATATTTTTTATGTGTGTATTTGAACAAACACGCGTTTTTACTTCACAGACGTGTAACTTTATATTCTAAAATACTATCTGAATATGCGTAAGTGCATGTTACATATGATAAGCTAACTGAAAGTTTTACATATATACATATACATGACTGGGGTTTTTGTTCAGTATTATCTGATACAATACCTGGGACTACAACGGAATCGTCCCGACACTCCGTCTTCACAACTACAACTGTACTGACAGGAGTCGTGCCACTGCTGCCCTTGCTTGTACAACGTCCCCTTGTACATACACCCGTCTACAAAAACAACAACACAGCAACAGTGAGTGCGTGTCAGATTCTGTCCGCATGTATATATATATATATATATATATACACATATCTATATATCATTTAGATCACGTTATTATACTTACTGAGTTTCTGTGGAACTGGGTACGGCGACTGGGTTGGAATTTGACCTGGTGCGTACGTGTGTCCGGGTGCAGGAGTGGGGTTGATCATGGGGATGGGCACAGGGTATCCCCCGATGGTGCCTGGCAGGGTCTGCGATCCTACGAAAGTTCCGCCAGGACACTGCAAGAACTTGCAGCACTGTCCTGGTATTTTCACTAACTGACAGCTCGGAGGGGTGTTGTAGTACTTGGGACATCTGAAAACATTTTGAATTTCTTATAAAATTATAGTTGTGTAAAGGTTGCATTTTAAATGTTAAAGAACGTAGACAAAAATGTTCAAATGTTTATAAACCCATGATGAAATAAGTAAAGAAGGAAATGGGTGCATATGGTAAATAAATCATGTATTTTAGTTCTGTCGATGGATTTTCGGATAGACGTAAAATTAAAAAACAAAATATATTAAAAATGGTGTCCTCTAAGAATCGTCAATGTTTCACTACACTACCTTCATGCTTTATTTTTAGCAAAGACTGATATAACTTAAAACGGTCGTTTGTAAGTAATGATATATATTTATTTACCCGACTGATATATTTAAACGAGACGCAACTTAAAAACAAAGTAAGTTAACAACCGTTATTTTTAGCAAATATTGACCTTCTCTGATAACTTAAACGATCATTTGGAAGTTTTGCTCTATGTATTTGATCTATCACAGTTATATTTAAACACATGAGACTACTAAAAAACAATTAGAGAAAAAACAAACTTCACTTGGACGTTTGAAATATATTTCACAGCACACTGACGGTAGAAAATACGTTAACGAAAACGTAAAAGAAACCTACTGATCATTACATCTGTAGTAGCCGTATTTGGCGTTCTCACAGATACATTCTCCGTTACATCCGTCTGTCCATCTCTGACCCTGTGTGTACTTTGTCCCTTTGTACAGGCAGAAATCTAATAAAAAATTAATAATAATAATAAACGTCTGTTATAAAAAATCATGAGAATAAATCGTATTAGCACGCAATAAACCCATTTAACGTCAAGGTAATAATATCATAGACGAATCCACAGTTTAAAAAATGGAAAGCGAGTTGTTATTGCAGTTAAATAATTTGACACTTGAAATTATATTTCAATTACGAAGAACTGGTGGCAAAGCAAAATTCGTTCATTCCTGAAACTCGAATATATATTGATAAAAGTTGAAGTTAGGCGACATTTAAAGTTCCCAAAAGTAACCATCAAGTCACTGAAATGACAAGCATTTATCTAGAAAAAAAGCACCTAATTAGACTTTATTTGTAAATGTTCCAAAACTACTGTTTAAAGAAAATTATTCCAAATCGAAAACTAAAAAATTTTCTTTTTACGTAAAGTAACACTCATATAATTATAAGCAGACAGATTTAATCTGTGTGAGTTTTACTGAATGTTTTACCTACAGACGACCTGTCCCAAGGGTTTCACAAAAAGGACAGTCGGCATGTACTTAATATTAATAACAAAATTACGGGTGTAAAACTTTACTTACCGTTTGGTCCTGGTAGGACTGCAGCGGCTGAAATCAGAAAGAAATGTGTTTATATACACTCACAGAAAAAATATCAGTAAGTCTAGGTGTGTACGTACTTATGTATTTATGTGTACGTTTGTCCATTAATGTAGATGCGTAAAGTTCATTCGTTCATTCATTCATTCAGCGTGTATGTGCATGTGTGTATGTGCATTGCGCATTCCGTGCATCCTTGTTTGATAAACAAGTGTGTATATTTATCTTGTAAGTGAACTAAATGCTGGTTTAATTGTTAAAAGAAAAAGTAACAATAATAAAAATAAAAATGTTTTTTAAAACTGTTCTTACTGCACAAGTTGCAGTGTTTTCTGCAGTTCGCCATTGCCCACTCTCTGAACTGTTTGGCGACGCACGTGTTCTGGTCGTAGGCTCCGCAGTTTGGTAGTACATCCACGCACGGTGGTGGCGTTGTCGGTGACGTCGTTTCTGAAAATTGGTTCAAAAGATAAATGAAGTAATTATGTATTCAGTATTGCCATTTCTGATCATAATAACCTAAAATAAATAATATTATCAAGAAAAGATATATTTTAATATGTTATAAGTAGATATGTCAGTTCAGTATTATACAAAGAAATCGAGTCAGAGATACAAACATACAGAGACTGAGAAATATATATCAAATTTTCGTGCGCGTGTGTGTACGTACGTATATGTATGTATGCGTATGTATATATGTAATGTAGAAATATATGAATACATGAATGTGTAAGCATACATAAAAAAACAAACATAGTGTAATCATTAAACTGTTATCTACTACGTACAGTAACTGTAATCTCTCGTACACGTATTTAAACTTTTAACTACTACGTACAGTAACTGTAATCTCTCATCACACGTATTTAAATTGTTAACTACTACGTACAGTAACTGTAATCTCTCGTACACGTATTTAAACTGTTAACTACTACGTACAGTAACTGTAATCTCTCATCACACGTATTTAAATTGTTAACTACTACGTACAGTAACTGTAATCTCTCGTACACGTATTTAAACTGTTAACTACTACGTACTGTAACTGTAATCTCTCGTACACGTACTTAAACTGTTAACTACAACGTACTGTAACTGTAATCTCTCGTACACGTATTTAAACTATTAACTACAACGTACAGTAACTGTAATCTCTCGTACACATACTTAAACTGTTAACTACAACGTACTGTAACTGTAATCTCTCGTACACGTATTTAAACTGTTAACTACAACGTACATAACCTGTACACGGTTAACTACTACGTACATCAATCATCACACGTATTTAAATTGTTAACTACTACATACAGTAACTGTAATCTCTCGTACACGTATTTAAACTGTTAACTACTACGTACAGTAACTGTAATCTCTCGTACACGTATTTAAACTGTTAACTACTACGTACTGTAACTGTAATCTCTCGTACACGTATTTAAACTGTTAACTACTACGTACAGTAACTGTAATCTCTCGTACACGTATTTAAACTGTTAACTACAACGTACAGTAACTGTAATCTCTCGTACAAACTATTTAAACTGTTAACTACTACGTTTAAACTGAACTACAACGTACAGTAACTGTAATCTCTCGTACACGTATTTAAACTGTTATCTACTAACGTTCTCGTACACGTATTTAAACTGTTAACTACTACGTACTGTAACTGTAATCTCTCGTACACGTATTTAAACTGTTGTCTACTACGTACTGTAACTACAATCTCTCGCACACGTATTTAAACTGTTATCTACTACGTACAGTAACTGCAATCTCTCGTACACGTATTTAAATATTAAGTTTTACGTACTGTCTCCTGGTCCACTGACTGTTCCCTTCCCAGTGAAAGCGCCATACTGTGTGTGGAAATTACATACGGGTTTCTCACAACATTCTCCTGGTTTCTTCTCCATTTTACAGCCACTTGGAAGCGATCCGTAATGACCGCATCTGTGATACCAATAATCATGTTGTATCTAATCATGTTACATACGTCCTTTGAACGGATCCTCGAGAACGATAGGTATGTTATAAACTGAACGAGATACAAACAGAAAGATAGAGAAACAGGCAAGAAATGAAAGACAGAAGTAGAAAGGAAAAGAGAGGAAGGTTTTATATATATACGTACACACTTTGACAGGACCACAACCCGACAGTAGAGTCCTTACACATACACTTGAACTCGCATCCCACCTGCCACGTTTGTCCCTGGTAGTACTTCCCACCGTTGTACACACAAACATCTGTCGGAAAGAAAAATTTACATACACAACTAACTTGAATATACATTTGTTCGTTATTTACATGACGTATAAAGTAATGCATCGTACGTATTCAAATATGAACATGAATATGTGTATATTGTAAGGCTCTGGATTAACACAATAAACAATACTATTACGTAATATAGAGAAAAATTATAATGAACACAATTGCTAGGATTTCAACCACAAAAAAAACAATATATGATGACAAGTGCCATTATGCTAAAAATTACAATAAGTAAGACAATGCAAGAAATTACAAGAGGACTACAAATATGTTAAAAATTGCAAAGAAAAGGACTGCTACAGTGTCAAAAATTACAATGAACAGAACTGCCTCTCCGTTCCTGTATATCTGTATCTGTTAAATGCATTGTGTACAGATATGGTTAATGACCAAATAATAACATTTGTTTTTATTTATCTGTTTATTTAACTTACTGACTCCGTGCAGTTTCCCTGCATTTTGTCCTGTAGATATTTGATAAACCCCTTTAAAATCACACACAGGTTTCAAACAACACTCTCCCGCGACTCGAACCAGCGTACACTGTGGAGGTAAGTTGTAGTAAGCAGGGCACCTGTAATATTATTGTTAAACAAGGAAGACAAAATTAATTAAAATTAACATTAATAATAATATTAATAATAATAATAATAAGAAGAAGAAGAAGAAGAAGAAGAAGAAGAAGAAGAAGAATTTAAAATGAGAATTTATATCACAGTGGGACTTGTAGGTTTTTGGATCGTGTCCTGCTAACGGCCAGATGTAATCGTTAAAGTATGAAATTAAAATTTGCTTCTTTAATACATTAACACTATATGACAAATAGAAACATGCGCAAATCTTCAGTCGATATAAAGCATATACTTAAAGAATGACTGTTAATAAAATACAACGTAATGTAATATAATATAATGTAATATAAAGTAGCGTAACGTAATGTAATGTAACGTAACATCATATATCATAATATATTACAACATAATATAACATATTATAACATATTATAACTTAATGTAGCGTAACGTAACGTAACGTAAACTAACATAACTTACTAACAAGTCGAAATACTAACCTGTTAAAACACTGATACTTCCCACGACTTTCGTCAATGCATTCACATTCATACTGACATCCGTCCGTCCATTTGTCACCCTGTCTGTACTCAGCGCCGTTGTAGTAGCATTTGCCGACTGTACAAGATCAAAATAATTAAATATTTTCATACTGATAAGCAACGGGGCCATTGGAGTTATTTTTTTAAAATCTTATATAATAGCTTTAAAAAGATAAACAAAATATTAAGTAAAACAAGAAATTTTAAATTATAAAATTTTATCATCATCATGATCATTAGTACTTTATTATGTTTTTCAATTATTTTCTTTTATTTTTATTTATTTTTTTTTATATTTTTTTATATTTTTTTATTTATTAGTTAATTATTATCTATGTACGTATATATATTTACAAATGTCTAACTATTATCTTTTTATCTGTCCATCTATTTATCTTTATATTTATTCTAATTAGTCTGTCTACCTGTCTGTATTTATGTTTTTATTGTTGTCAACGTATATTTTAGTTGAAATAATACTCACAATAGCCTGTCAATGTTGATGGAACTGAAAGAGAAAAAAAAACTAAAAATATATTATCGTTATTATTGATGCTGTTACTCAGATTTCTAAGTTTATTATATTTATTATTAACAGAATAACTTAACAACTTAAACTAATAACAATATTAACTAATAATGTGTTGTAATTTTTATTTTAAATGAAATAAGCAACAGAGAAAAGTTTGTATATATAGATAAATACAAAATAAATGCATATAATATATATATTTATAATAAGTACGTTTTTCGGGTGGTAGGTCTGTGTATAAAAATTTAATTTTAAAATTAGAAATTTACAGTTTTTAGAGCATTGTTATACAAACACACATAATATACACAACACACATGACACACAGAGAGAGAGAGAGAGAGAGAGAGAGAGAGAGAGAGAGAGAGAGAGAATATAGTATGAAAACTAAATATTTTTTTTACTAAATATCGTTCTCATACATAAAACAAACTGTATTTGTAACAGGGCAGCACATACCACAATAACCACAGAACTTTCGGCAGTTTTCTTTGGCCCAGTGCGCATACTTTGCCGTGCAGGACGTGGGTGCGAAAGATTTGCAGTTTGGAAGTTTGTCTTCGCATGGTGGAGGTACTGTTGGTATCGAAAAAAAAAAAAAAAAAAAAAAAATGAGTACATAAAAATAAATATTAATGATTTCTGCTTGTTTAAGAAATTGTTATTGCAGAGGTCATTTTTCCATTTTTTTATTGTTGTTGTTGTTGTTGTCGTGTTCGTGTTGTTGATTTCATCGTTGTAGGTGTTGTTGCTGCAGCTGCGGTTATTAGAGAATGTCGTTTTTGTACCAGCTATTGTTTTTCAGCCCATTGTTCCATTTATGTATTTAATAGATTTGTTTATTTGCTTACTTAGTGAATCGTTTATTTAGTCATATAGATAGTTTTTATATAACAAATCATTTTTTAATATTTTTTGCTTTCTTCTTCTTTCTTTTCTTTCTTCTTCTTTTTTTTTTTTTTTTTGTTTGTTTGTTTTGTTTTTTTTTCTTGTTATTATCAAATAACAGAGATCTCTAGACAACTCTAAATGTGTTCTGCACTCTTTTATACAAGAAGTTTAAAAAAAAAGAAAAAAAAAAGACGTCGATGTTTACTTGTACAGAAGCCGCAGTGTCTGGCGCAGTTCGTGTGTGCCCACTGCGAGAACGTCGTGCAGATGTCGCTGGCGTACTCGTCGCAGTTTGGCTGTCCGTCCTGGCAGGTGTCGAGGTCTGGTGACAACGTCGTTACAGCTGAGAAAAAAAGAAATTTTTTATATGTGTATATACGGACCTCTATCGGCCCGATTTCGGAAAATCCGGACAAAATACGGGAAATAAGCGAATCGTCCCGAATCTTCCCGAATCTTCCCGAAATAAACTATTCCGAGTCTCACTATACGATCACGGCAAAACAAGCTCAGTTTTCTCTACCTTATAGTTCAGTAACCAACTGTAAACTAAATTTAGTTCGGTATATCATTTTACATTGATAATATTAATATCAGTTTTATTTCTAATATCCTTCGGAAATTGGATTTACCTTTACCCGTGTATAATGCAAGGTCGACTATATATATATATATAAATCAATATAAGATTCAATTTTTAAGATGACTTCATTACTGCTGTAGTGTTGCAGTATTTGCTGGGAGTTTTGTTGTTACTGCTTTTGTGAAATTTGTTTAAGTCACTGCTGTTAATTTCAAAATGTGGTTACAAGATTACATGTGTACACTTGACTTTCTAATAAATATTTGAAAGTAGACCCAGATAATTAGTCAGAGGTCGACTGTCTTACAAAATCTATCGGAGTAATATTAATTTAAATATTATAATAATATTACTTACGTTTAGGTACATATGGTGGTAATGTCGGCGGAATAGCTGAAAAATAAATTATAAATTACATCTTTTATACTGTGAGTGTATATTATATACCCAGTTATGACATAAGTAAAATACATAAATACTTTTTAACATGTTAGTAAAACTAACTCGAGATTTTTAAAATAAAGGTACCTCTGTTTTATAACTTATAGTTGTGATCAGTTTAATATTATCTTTAACAAATAACAAACCCTTTTAAACACACACAACACGCAAACGCATGCGCTCGGTCACACACGCGCGCGCACTCACGCACGCACCCACACACGCACACACACACACACGGTAACCCACCTTGACACGCTTTCTGCGTGAACAGCGCGGAAATTCCCGCCAGCTTGCCGAAATCCTTCACGGTCAGCACGTGATCTTTATCCGGGTCTGTCGCTATGGCGTCGAGCTCTTTCACGGAGATGCCGGACCCGACCCCTACCGAGAACAGGTTTATTCCCTTCTTCCGGGCAAGCGACGCCTGAGCCTTCGTGTCGTCGGGTTTAGCCGACCTGCCGTCCGTCACGATGATGCCGATGTTGGGCACGCCGGGGCGGTCGCCGTTCTTCTGGTTGAACATGTTGTCCACCATGAATCTGATGGCGTCGCCGGTGTTTGTTCCGCCGGCAACGTACTTGACGTGGTCCACGGCGTGCAGCACCGACTGCTTGTCCGGGTGTTTGTTGAGGTGGAACTCGGTGTACGGCCTGCTGCTGAACTTCTCCACCCCCACGCGGATCTGTCCCTGGGACACGGGCAGGGGCTGGATGACGCTTTTGACGAAGGACAGGAGGGAGTTGAAGTTCTTCGAGCCGACGCTGCCTGACGAGTCGAGGAGGAACACGATGTCGGCTTTGGCTCCGCAGTTGGCTGAAATGTGATTCGTTAAATAACAGATTAGTGTTTATCCATTAATAGCTGAAATGTGATTCGTTAAAAATAACAGATTAGCTGGTATCCATAAATAGCTGAAATGTGATTCGTAAAAAATAACAGATTAAACTAATCATAGTAATAGTTATTCATGAATAGCTGAAATGTGATTCGTAAAATAACAGATTAGCTGGTATCCATAAATAGCTGAAATGTGATTTTTTAAATAACAGATTAGCTGTATCCATAAACAGCTGAAATGTGATTCGTTAAATAACAGATTAGCTGTTATCCATAAACAGCTGAAATGTGATTCGTAAAATAACTGATAATAAGCGTAACTCTTAAATAGCTAAAAACGTTATTCGTAAAATAACCTATTAGCTGTTATTCTTAAATAGATGAAATGCGAACATTATTATAATAGGGGAGCTGTTACTTAAAAATAGCTGAAACCTGATTCATTAAATTTGAGTCGTAAAGAAATGTATGTCATAAATTAACAAATGAGCTGAAATTTAAACACTAAATATCTATCTATCTATCTATCTATCTATCTATCTATATATCTATCTATCTATCTATATATATATATATATATATATATATATATATAATTTATAATTAGAAGAAATATTATTCGTTAATTGTTGAAACACTTGCTTCGTAAAGAGACAACAGAAATGTGACTCGTAACAAAAACAGCAAAAAAAAGAAACTCATAAGCAAGTAAATTATTTCTAAATAGATATCTCAAAAGCAAAACGTTAAGTTATATATATCAGTGATGTATTGTATTCCCTGCGTTGCTGTGTAACAAGAAAGCTATTGAAAAGGAACTATTTAAAACACTTACCTGGTAACGGATGAGTATTTGGTTTCGGCTTCGCAACTAAAGCAAAAATAAAAATATTTATTAAAACAAAAATATAAATGAAAGTCGATTAATGATTTTGCACCTATTTGTCTATTTGTGATAACTTAAACATATCGTTAGTATCGTTTTTATTGCAATAATAATAATAATAATAATTATTATTATTATAATAATAATTATAATCATAATATAATCATAATAATAATAATAATAATAATATAATCATAATCATAATAATATTAATAATAATAATAATAATCATAATAATAATAATAATAATAATAATAATAATAATAATAATAATAATTTTTTATGTTGTCCAATACAAAAGGTATTTTCTGAATTATGAACACATCTTTAATTTTTTTTTTTTTTTTTTTTATTATTTTACTTTATTTTTTTTATGTTATTTTATTTTATTTATTTATTTATTTATTTTTTTAACGTGGTTACCTTCGCACGCCTTCGACGACATGACACCTTTCAACGACGCCAACGCGTCGAACGTGGCAGCTTTGTAGACGTACTGGCTGTCAGGGTCGCTGGCGATGTCTTTCAGCTCCTGGTCGTTGATGCCGTTGCCGATGCCGAGTGCCAGCACTTTGACTCCCGACGACTTCAGCTTGGCCGCCTCGGCTTTCGTGAGGACTTTGTTGTTAGACTGGCCGTCTGTCACCACGATAGCAATGTGCGGCACGTTGTGACGTAAACCTGCAAGTACGTTATGTCATTTCAGTTGGTTTTTATTGGTAATCGTGTCTTTTTCTTTTCTTTTATCTTTTTTTTATTTATTAATTTTTTATTTTATTTTTAATTTTTTTTTCATTTTTTTTTATGCTGTTGTTGTTTTGTTGGGTTTTTTGGTTTTGATTTTTTTTTTTTTTTTTTTTTTTTTTTTTTTTTTTTTTTTTTTTTTTTTTTTTTTTTTTTTTTTTTTTTTTTTTATAGAAACGAACTATAAAGAATTAATAAAAATCAACTATTTTAAGCCTTCATTAAATCTCGGAATTCACGCAATATTTTCAATTCTTTCATCCTTTCATTTCTTTTTTTGTAAATTTTTTTAAAAATTTATATATTTTTTTATCCAGTTTCATTTTCGATTTTACATATTTCCAAACCTGACAAACTATCACTTAGGCGAAATCCAGCCATACAAAAAAAAAAAAAAAAATCTCGGCCAGTCCTTTCTCTACTGATCACGTGACATTACGAACCTGCGGCAGCGGTGAAGCTGCTGTTCTTCATGTAGCGGATTGCGACCCCAGTGCTCGTTCCGCCGCCCAGATACTTGATGCGACTGACCGCAGCGGCCACGTCAGCGCCAGTGTGGTACGTCTTCAGGTCGAACTGCTTGTGAGGGGCGCTGGAGAAGGTGTCCACGCCGATCTGGACGCCGTTGGGGCCGATGGTGAACGTCTTGGCGAAGTCTTCGACGAACTTCTTCATCTTGTTGAAGTTGGAAGAACCCACGCTTCCAGACTCGTCGAGCAAAAACACGATGTCCGCTTCAGCGCCGCAGTCTGAAAATAAAACAAGAAAAGAAACGTGTTGAAAAAAAAAAACAAAAAAAACTTTTGAATGTGTTTTCAAAAAGAAAGCTTATTTAAGTGTATCTAACAGAGTCAAAGTCTTCTCGGTATAGTCCGGAGTTAGAAGGACTCAATAATCTGGGTTAGAGATTATAGGTATAAACTCTGGATTCAATCCCAGAACCTTTGAATGATTTATTATTTGTATTAGAATATTTGTTTAACATTAGAGTCATGTTTATCAATAGTTCAAAATTATTATATTTCATAATCGTTTTTTCTAATATACAAGTATATTTCGATATAATGGCTTTTTACTCATTTGTTTTTCTTGTTTTTTTCTGTATAATCCAGAAAATTATATTACTGACATCAACACCATTGTTGTTGTTACTGACGTTGTCGTTATCATTTCGTCGTATTTACTATACTTGTATATTTCTTACCTGGTTTTACTGGTTTTGGTGTAGCAGAGACAACTGTGGCTTTAACTAAAAAAAAAATTAATAAAATAATAAAATCATTTTTCACATTTATTCGTATTTAACAGTTATAAAATCTCTCTCTCTCTCTCTCTCACACACACACACACACACACACACACAAACGCACACGCAATCATCAGAGAGAGAGAGAGATACTAACACATGTATATATACAATTGATGATAAAACAACGAGCATTTACTTTCACAGACTAAGAAACGGGCTCCAGATGCAAATCACTAAGACTTTTAATATTGTTTTATTTAAGGAAAATGGGAAAAATAATTCACTTCACTCAACTCGTTGAAGTTTAGCTAAAACTGGACTCACCATTGCATGTTTTCTGCTGTAACGAACCCTTGATTAGTTTCAGGGCGTCAAAGTTGGTGACGATGAACACGTGGTCTTTGTCGGGGTCGGTTGCCATGGCTTGTAATTCAGACTGCTTGGGGCCGGACCCAACGCCGATGGAAAAGATGGTGACGCCGTGGTTTCTTAGGTTTCGTGCTTCCGTCGTCGTAGCCGGTGGGTTGTTAGATTTGCCGTCCGTTATGATGATAGCCACCTGCATCATAAGAATTTTTAGTTTTTTAAAGTTAAAGTTACTCGTTTTAACCATTGCTAACAAATTGGCGTATCAAAGTCTATTGTGACTGTTGTTTATGATTGATTTTTTATCTTTAATTTTAATTTTTTTTTTTTTTTTTTTTTATTATTATTATTATTATTATTATTATTATTATTATTATTCGTTGTGAAGATGCGAGGAATTTATTAAGTTATTAACAAAATAATATTACAAAATTTTATAACAACTTCAGCCACTAAATGTATTTATTATCCCTAAATACGTTTAGTCGTTGAAACAGATGTAGTACTAGTTGAACATTTGAAATAACAGCGTTAATAACAGAAGTGATGTTAAACAAAACAACATTCAAGGGTGAGTTTTATTCTTAATATAAAAATAGTACTAATTGAAATAATATTAGAAGTAAAGTCGTTTCAGTAGAAATTACCAAATGGTATTAGTAAAATAAGATTTAAAAGCTATAACAGAAAAAAATTGCATTAGACAACGAAAAAAAAAAATAGTAGTAGAGAAGCATTAATAACAGCAACATAATTAGTAGTCGCAGTCGTAATAGTAGTAGTAGAATATGCAATAAATATAGCAGTCGTAGTAGTAGTGGTAGAATATGCAATAAATATAGCAGTAGTAGTAGATGTATTATGACGATGACGCTGTTGGTCACATTAGTAACAGTATCTAAATAATTTATCTACATAGTCGCAATAATAGTAATTGTAGAATATGGGTTCTAGCATAAATATAACGACGATGTTGAAAGTCACCTTCGCTGCATTCGGTCTTGCGCCGTTGGCTGCCGTCAGCATGGTGTTGCGGGCGTACTGCAGAGCCAGGTGGGTGTAGGTGTTGCCCTTGGTGTATCTGATGTGTTTGATGGCGTTGAGCACGCCAGCCTTGTTGTGGTACTTGTTCAGGTGGAACTGCAGGTACGGTTTCGTATCGAAGCTGACAACGCCAACCTGAGTAGCATTGGGACTTATGTCGAAGCCTTGCACCATGGACTGGACAAACTTCAGCATCTTCTGGAAGTTGGAGTCGCCAACGCTGCCGCTGGCGTCGAGCAGAAACAACAGATCGACTGGCTGAATGCCGCATCCTGAAAACAGTTTTAACAAAAATTAAGTTTAAAATAATAATAATAATAATAATAATAATAATAGAATAATAATAATAATAATAATAAATATAACCAATTGCATTATGATTATTATTTCTTGTTGTTGCTTATAAAATATAATGATGATGTTTTTTGTTGTCGTTGCATTAAAATTTAATATATATATATATATATATATATTAAAGTTCCATATAGATAAGCAGCCTATATTATCTACATTTGTTATATTAAAATTATTTTCCTATATCGAGCATAAAAAAAAAAATTAATAATAATAATAATAATAATATGAAACGTATAAACTGTGTATTTAAAATAGACTGTATGTATACAGTACCTGCTGCTAACGTCGTTGCTGGCGTTGTTATCCTGGTGGTGGGTTTATGGGTTATTTTATGTGTTACTGGTTTTGGCGTCGTGGTCGGCTTTGGTGTCGTCGGACAAGCTTTCGTGTTGCATTTTACCGTCTCCTTGGCGTTCCCCACGCAGTTCTTGCCGCCGTGCGCTGGGGGCGGGTCATTGCAACTTCTCACCCTGTACTTGGTACCACCCCCGCACGATTTAGTGCAGGGACTGTAAAATCCCCACTTACCCCATTTGCCATCGACTGAAATAATAACAACAATAATAATAATAGCAATAATGAACAGGCTTCTTTTTCCTCCTTCTTTCTTTTAATAATAAAATCAAATATCGTTATTTTTGTCTTAAAAACTGTGCAAGGAATCTGAAATCCCAATTTACTCTCATTTCCCATCCTTTGAAATAATCCTCTTTTTTTAAAACTTGTTTTCTTTTTCTCTGACTTTATGCTACTGACGTATATATATAATGAAGTATATAATTATCAACATTAATACAATTGTTTAAATCATCTTAATCAACGGTCATTAGCTTTGTTTATATTTTACGTTGTTGCTGTTTGTTTTTAAATTATTGCACCTTTTACTTTCTATTTTTGTTTATTTTATTATTATTATTATATATATTTTTATTTATTTTTTTTTTTTGCCAGGCTTGTTTAAGTATTTACACACTTTATTATCAGCACAGCCTGGGTGCCAGCAACAAAAAATAACATAAAGAATACAATCGCGACTATTTATTTATTAACACTACATTTCACCTTTGCACGTTGTTTTCTTCAGTGTCGCTTGCAGCTGGTGCAGCGCGCTGAACCCGGTGACGGTGAAGACGTTGTGGGGGTTGCTGGCTATTTCCCTCAGCTCGGACTGCGAAATGCCGCTGCCGACGCCGATGGCGAAGATGTTCATGTTCTGTTTGTGAATGGCCGTCGCTGCTCTGAGCATGTCGGCGTGGTTGGACGAGCGACCGTCGGTGACCACAATCAAGATGTTCGCCACTTTGTCGCGATCGCCGTGCGCATGCGTGAAGGCGTTCTGACGGATGAAGTCGAGCGCTTTTCCCGTCTGCGTGTTGCCGCCGACGTACCTGATTCTGCTCACCGCCGCCTTCAACGCCGCCTTTGTCGGGTGCTGGTTGAGCCAGAATTCGTTGTGCACTGACGTCGAGAACGTCGTCACGCCGATCTGCACGGCTGACGGGCCAATAGTGAAGGAGTCGGCGAAGGTTTTCACGAAGTTTAACTGTTTCTGGAAGTTACCGGATCCCACAGATCCTGAACTGTCCAGGAGGAACTGAATATCAGCTGGGTTAGTTCCACATCCTGAAAAATAAAAATTTAACAATATCTGTCCGGAACGCTGAAATATATTTCTGTTTAGACCTAACCTTTATTCTTGTTTTTGTTATTTTGTTATTATTATTTTTTTTTTATTATTATTATTTTTTTTATATATATATACGAAACAGATTTTATGTGTAATAGTGTCCATCAGTATGAATATATTTGAGACTGTACCTGTCTGTTGGAATGCGTACAACAGTGTTTACGTCTTCGTGCAAGCTTACGATTGTCGTAATATTTTTGTACGTCTGTTCTATACTGATTACGTTTGAGTTACCTACGAGAATGTACGGTACTGCTGAAACTATGTTTACTAATGAAAGATTGGGTTATAAACAACGACAGAGGACTCGTGTTACAGTCCTGGTATTAATGCCATTATTGACATCCACATAATAACAATACAATATAGTGGTTTTGTTTTGAAGATTGTTTTCAAGAACTGACAAATGTTAAATTAATCAATAGAGTCGTGTGGTACCGTTAAATAATAAAAACTGTTATATCTTTATAATATAAAGGTCGTCATTTTTAATATTTATACAGTGATAGTCAACTGTTTATCTTTATAAAATAATAGCCGGTTTTTAATGTTTATGCAATACTGGTCGACATTTTTTTTCCTGTAAAAAAGTAAACATAGTTTTTTTTATCTTTATAAAATGATGGTTTCGTTTTAATCTCTTTATAGAATAATAATATAGATGATGGTCATCTTTAATTTTTATAAAATAATGGTCATAATCGTTTTTTTTTGTTTTTTTGGACATAACGGTATTCTTTTGTATCTTTTTATATGTTTATAAAATAAAGTGTTTTTTTCTTCTTCTTTTTTTTTTTTTTTTTTTTTTTTTGTTTTTTTTTTTTTTTCTATTAAAAAAAAAAAAAAAAAAAAAAAAAAAAAAAATTGTTACCTTTTTCAGTTGTTGCACTCTGGACCACCACTAAGCCCACTAGCGCTAAACAAAACCTGCACAGTGTCCCCATGCTGCTACTAACCCTCATTGAGCCAAACCGGCAGCTGGATGCCTCTTTAAAGATTCGCTCTCTGCTGTTTGTCAGCATACTTTCTTATCCGGACACCCGTGGTATCTGGAATAGCGTTATCAGAATCCACCAAAGATTCTTGCTTTTCATCGTTACAGTGATATAAGACGGGAATGTAACAAACCATGATGGAGGAAAAAAATGAAGATGAAAAAGATATTAAGAGCACAAACGTTTTTGGAATTTAAGATAATTTCGTTTTTAATCTGACGTTATTTAATTGGTTTAAGAGTTTTAAATGGTAGGTTTTTTTTTGGAGGAACTCTTGCTTGAAGCTAATAGGACACAGGATCGAATCATGTGTTATCTGTAGCAGCTGAATGTTTTAATGGGTTGTTTGATAACCTTTTTGGTCCCAAAGGCTGCTGGAATTAATTTTGTATCATTATATATAATTTGTTTTTATTGTTGTTGTTTTTTTTTGTTGTTTTTTTGTTTTGTTTGTTGTTGTTGTTTTTGGGGGGTTTTGGGGAGGGGTGTATTGTTGTTTTTATTTTTGTTTTGTTTTATTGGGGGTTTCTGGGGTTACTTTTTACTTTTTTATTTTTTATTCATTTTGGATTTTTGTTGGGTTTTCTTATTTGTTTGCTTGGTTGTTGTTGTGTGGTTTGTTTTGCTTGTTTCGGGTGTTTGGGGGTTTTATTATAGATTTTTTATTTGTTTGTTTCTGTTGCTCTCTGTTTCTCTGTTTCTCCCTAACATTCTGTGTTTTGTATATGTGTGTATGTGTGTCTGTGTGTGTGTGTATATATATATACTCAGGTAATAACCGGATATACCGCTGTCATAGTGCTACTTGACATGCGCTAGTTTTCAAGCTGTCGAAGAGACGCTCTCAGATTTCTCATTGTAGATATTGTTTTTGGAACATTCAACTTCTTACATACAGCCAAACGTTATTTACTTTCAAAGGTAATTTTTGTGATATGGAATTCTGAAAAAAAACATCTTAGAGTATCATTCCATCTGAATGAGCTGGCCAGCAACGAACAGTTCAAAATAAAACGAAAGCTGTCTGGGTAATGTGGGGCCGGGGTAATTTGGGCCACTACCCCAACCTTCCACAGAGCGTACCATTACATGTGTGTGTTATTATATACTAATTTTCTTCAACAATTTTAGTAATTCAGTTTCTGATACCATTAGAATGATCAGCTGGACATTAAATATATATATATGTGTCTGTGTGTGTGTTTATTTATTTATTTATTTATTTATTTATTTATTTATTTATTTATTTATTTATTTATTTATTTATTTATTTATTTATTTATTTATTTATTTATTTATTTACTTATTTATTTACTTATTTATTTGTTTATTTATTTTCTTATTTATTTATTTATTTATTTACTTATTTATTTATTTACATATTTACTTATTTACTTACGTATTTATTTATTTTTATTTGTTTGTTTGTTTGTTGGTGAGCACAAAAGAAGAGCAGGCTAAGAAAGCTGTCACTAGATGTGTTGAAATGTGCTGTAGAGAACGTTGTAGTTGTAGAAGGAACATTGCAACCAAGACGAACAGTTCAAATTCCTCTCACAAAATGTAACACACGTCGAGTTTTCACAGAGGCAGAGGAGGAAATAATCAACATTTGTCTGATTATAGTCTGTTTTTGCAATCCGAATTTGAACTAGAGGTTAAAATGCTAAAACATGTCCCAACCTGCCCCTGTCTTCCACACACACACACACACATACACACATACACACAAACACATACACATACACACACACACACACACACACACACACACACACACACACACACACACACACACAACACACATACACACACTCACACACACACATATACATACACACACATACATACACACACATACGCACATACACACATATATACATACACACACATACACATAAACACACACATACACACACATACACATACACACATATACACACACACATACACATACGCACACATACACACACACATACCAACACAACACACTCACACATACACGTACACACACATACACACACACATATATACACACATGCATATATATATGCATATATACATACACACACACAACATATATACATACATACATACATACATACATACATACATACATACACACACACACACAAACACAAAGAGTTGATTTTCTGATGGCTAAAACTGTAATACTGCTGTTTGTTATGTTTCTGTATTTGTTGTTACTGATAATTTCATTTTTTGCACAATTTGGCTTACACTTAGTGGCCTTAAGTCAGCAGTCAAATCCTTTCTACGCCTCTAAAAATTGCACATATCTTACATCAGCTTTATTGTTGTCAGTAAATTGTATTATGTTCTGTTTTGGGTAAATTTGCGAATTTTGCGAATTTTGCTTTGTCCGAGAGAAGTGCGCGTGCTGCCGGCTGTCCGCTCCCAGTGCCCACGTGTCAAAAGGTCGTTATCAGAACTGATCACGTGACTAGAAAGATTAACCGTTTTACCCTCTGTATATATTCCTGGTGCCCTGTCCTTAAATCGTAACATTAATCTGATTTTGATTTCCACCATTTTTTAAATTCTCACCAACATTTTTTTGTCGTTATTCTTTTTTTATTATTATTTATATATTTTTAATTCCTTTATCTTTCTTTCTTTCTTTCTTATTATTTTTTTTTTTTTTTTTTTTTTCCTTTTTATTTTTTTATTTTTCCTTATTATTACATTTTTTCTTTTAAATCATGTTTTTCGTATTCGGCAGTTCTATTCTGAATATTTTATTCCACTCTTTTATTGTCCTTACCAGTCTACGCCCGATGTCATATAATTATGAGTGAATATAACTCAAATGGAGAACAACAGAACTGCATAATTTACAAAAGCCCTGTGCTTATAAATAAACATTCTTTCATCTTTACTAACACACACACATAAACATAAAAAACGCATACTGTTCGTTAACTTTAATTTATTATTTTAAAAATATACAAGCTCGTTATTTAAATGTATATTATTTATTTACCAACAAGGTGTTCCAATTACATTTTTAATATTATTTGTTTCAAGGAGACTAAAGGTTACATATTATTTTTACCACTGCTGCACATAAGTTATTTATCATTTCAAAATTGTTCCGCAGATCACGAGGAATTCTTTTACAGATAAACTGGACCCCGGTCGTAATCTAACTGACTTCCATAGCTGGTTAAGAATGGGGACAGTTTTAAAGAAACCAGTTTGTGCCACGCATTACAAAAGTGGAAGTTAAAAAAACAGAAGATTTGTAATGGCGTTTAATTTTAATCCTATCTTAAATAGGTGGAAACCGATGTGTCATTTTATAGTGTGATGTATTGCACAGTAATGTTAATTTTAAAAAAAAAAAGATGAAAGTCAGTGTTGTCGTCAGTAATAATTCATTAAAAGTCATAATTTTTGAAATCTTCCTTGTCTGTCAAACTAGACGATTTTAAAACCTGTTCATCTTTATGTTTTTGGTTTTTTTTTTTGGTAGATGAGTTTTTTCAACACCCAATTAAATATTAAAACATGAAATATCTGAGATATTATCAGACATTTTAATCACTAATAATAACTGCTATATTAGTGGTAAGAACAATTTATTTATTATTATAATAATAATAATGATAATAATAATTATTATTGTTGTTGTTGTTGTATGTTTGTATTTAGGGTTTTGTATTTTCAGCCTACTGCGTCTTACACTGTCCTAGTTGATAACTTAGAAATGTAGGTCACACGGTCAACTGGCTACCTGACCTTGATTCATTTAGATAACATTAGATAAGTGTACATTTGACCATTGGTCCACGCATACTTAAAGTGTACGTGAGTTGACAGGAATATCTAACCCACTATTTGTTTTATTTGTATGTTACTCGCTTCTACCTGCAGTCTGTAAGAACAAACAGACTCAACATAATAACATATTTTTAATTTTCATCCATTTGTAGAAGCTCTTACCCATGCAATTCTAGTATCAATATTAATTTTTAAGTTTAATAAATAAATAACGTTAGTAATCTTTATATGGTGGTGAGTTGTCTATTCTGATAGATACATAGATAGAGTAAATGTATGTAGATGTTTATGTGTGTGTGCGTGCGTATATACATACATACCTATTAACCCATGCTTTCAGAAACAGAATCCGTTCTTTGACATCAACAAATTCAAAACAAACAAAAATAAGCAGTTTTCTGGATAAAAAAAAACCTTTTAATAGAAAATATTGATCGTGCATGAAATATAGTTCGTAGAAAAAAAAAAAAAAAAAAAAAAAAAAAAAAACGTGTAATACTAATGAAATAAAAAAATTAGAAATCATCTACACTGTTATCTTCATAAACAAAAAATGTGCCGTTGTAACTAACGGCTTTGTAACAAAATGCACACAGTTACATAATCCAGCAAGTTCCCGATTTTCGACAGGTTTGCGTCACTGAAAACGAACACGTAAACTGAATGACAGAAAAGCGAAGCTGTTATTTTAATAGCGCTGGTTCATCATGTGTACAAGTTCATCTGCGTCTTTTAACTTTTATTTATTCTTCTTTTTCTTCTATTTTCTTTCTTTTTCTTTTTTTTTCTTTTTTTTTACTTACATTTTATAAACTCATTTAGTTTATCTGAGAATCTTTATGCAAATAATATATTTTAAAAATATAATAATAATAATAATATTAATAATAATAATATGATGATGATGATGATGACAACAATTATATAATGATAATAATAACGATGATATTAATGTTATTAATAATAATAATAATAATAATAATAATAATAATAATAATAACTAACTAAATTAAACAGTACAGATTGACATGTTTAATAACGCGTAGTCAATCCAATGTCTGTAACATCTGTAAGTCTGTCACGACATCTGGTAACACGTGGATGTAGACTGTAACACTGCGGCTACACGTAATTAAAATAAAAATCCGATGACGACAGCATTTGTTACAACACAAAAGTGACATATGTAATAAAATCTATAACGTAAGATTACGTATTCTGGCCAGACAGAATGACTCAGCTCAGTATAGGCCAATGTGTGACCTTTTACAATATAAAGGAAAGCGATGAACAAAACTATGCGCTCAATGCCGTATTTGCATTTTCGGTCAGTAACCCATGATTCTTTTATAAAACGCGGTGGTGTGTGGTTTGTTATCTACAAATAGACTGATAGAGAGAGAGAGAGAGAGAGAGAGAGAGAGAGAGAGAGAGAGAGAGAGAGAGAGAGAGAGAGAGAGAAAAAATCAGGCAGATATAATGAAAAAGAGAGTGATAGATAGACTAACCAAACATAATACCCACAAATGCATGATCTATGCAGATCCTGTGTGTAAAAAAAGGCAGAGAGAGAGAGAGAGAGAAAATCAGGCAGATATAATGAAAAAGAGAGTGATAGATAGACTAACCAAACATAATACCCACAAATGCATGATCTATGCAGATCCTGTGTGTAAAAAAAGGCAAAGGTATCGTTTACAGTGACACGCTAAATTACAGTGATATACAAATTATATACGTAAACTGTTTTATTTTCCTCTGTTAAATAGTACTATTACAAAATAATAAAAACTCTTTTCTATGAGATACTACCGAATAATGACATCATGTATGGGTATTAAAGAACGCGACGAAATTACAAAACTGGGTCTTCTAAACCGAGACGTTGTTGTAGCCGGTAATGTCGCATCTGTTACACCGTCTAGCAGTGTGATTCCGTCTTGATTTTCTTGTCCAGTTTGACAGGCAGATGTAGGTTATAAAACACTGATGAAAAATGTCCTTGTTTCTGTTTGCCGTATCAAAAATTTTAAAAGTTTTCAGTGAAGTCATAATCCTTGCATCACTTGAAAAAAATTGAAAAATACAGAACACATTTTGAACACATTACATAACTCCATCTTTAACCCTTAATCATACAGTCTTCGTTTGAATCCTTTTTTCTTTCTGGTTATCTCCCATTCGTAAGTTACCCGGATTAACTAAACGCCTCGTGTCAGGTCGAGGCGTTGACGTACACAGGACGTCGTAGAAGTCTGTGTCGTTGTCGTATTTGAACTGTGCATTGGGGGAAGAACTGGGTGGGCTATCTGAAGATGATGGGTCGCTGGTGCTGTTGCCATTTTGCAATGGTTCCTTCGCTGGAGAAAAAGTAAAAAAAAAAATGGGTGTAAATAAAATTAAAATGGATGTGCGTTTCGACATGTTTATTTAACAACATTAATATGTTTTAGTTTAAGTGAGTGGACATCCATAAAGAATAAAGTTCCAAGTGACAATAACCAAATTTTAAAATAATGAGCCTTTGAAATCCTAAACTTGAGGAACACACACACACAAACATACAGCACAGAACAAAAACAACACAACACAACACACAAACACATATCCCTAAAGACATTTTGTGTATATGTATTTAAAAAAGGTAAATACCTTTTTTTTTATTATTATTTCGTTTTTTATACAGATTTTGCTATAAACAGTATTGGTATAGTTTAACAAAACAAGCAAAAATAACTGAGCGTTCGCCAACAAAAAATATACAAAATGCAAAATTGCTTTATTTTTTGTGTGTGTTTTTTTTTTGTTTTGTTTTGTTTGGGGTTTTCTTCCCAACGGCCTTTAACCCTGATTAATTATTTCAACTAAAGTTTAAGAAGTTGTCTCCCATTTGGATAGTACTAGTACTACTATTAACATTACAACCATTGCTTCTAGTATATAACTACAGCTACTACTATTGTAACTATAGTTAACGGCTATTACTATAATAATTCTAATAATACCACTGTTGTTGTAGTTGTTGCTATTATTGTTTTTAAATAATACTGTTTTAGCAGCTGTCGCTGGATTTATTGCTTGTAGATATTTGTTTAAACAACTTTTTTCTTCTTAATTTTTTTTTTTTTTTTTTTTTTTTTTTTTTTTTTTTTGTTTCTTGTTTATTAACCTTTTTATATAAATAGTTATCTGTCATAATTCACACAAGTTATCTAATTTCATACCGGGTTCATTCGTTATGCACTGGCGTTTTCGACGTCTCATGAAGACGATGATGATGGTGATGATGACGGAAATGATGACAACGGAACCCACACCGACGCCAACAGCAAGAGGGAGAGACCGCTGGCCAGACATTCCTGAAAAAAAAGCACACACCAATGAAACGTGAGAAAATGTTATTAAATTTTATTTGACAAAACGACGAGCATATAGCATTTCTTGTTCCAACTAGATCTCCTTGAGCGATTAAACCAAAAGGGCGTGGTATATATTTTTAAAGTTTTATTGCTAATAAGCGATAAGAGCTCAAAGTGCGGGATCAGTGGTAAGTGTCCAGTATAAAACAGTCTCTCTCTCTCTCTCTCTCTCTCTCTCTCTCTCTCTCTCTCTCTCTCTCTCTCTCTCTCTCTCTCTCTCTCTCTCTCTCTCTCTCTCTCTCTCTCTCTCTCTCTCTCTCTCTCTCTCTCTCTCTCTCTCTGAATGATATCGAGACAGAGCAATTCTTAATTTTTTATTTAACTATGAATTTGCATTTGTTCAATGTTTAAATGACTTAAGTGTTGCGTGTTTAACAACAGCAATAACAGTAATTAGAAACCACCAACAAAAAATATACACGCAACACTTGTTGTTGTTACATTGCTGTTGTTTTTACTCTTATTACTGTTGTTGTTATTGTTCCTTTCTTGTCATTATGTTACTGTTTCTGCTATTATTCTTGTTATTATTATTGTTGTCGTCATGGTGATCATCATTATTGATAAAAAATTTTGTATTGACGTTATTTTCATGCGTTTTTTATTACTTTCTTTTATTTTTATTTTTTATTTTATTTTTTTTACATTTTATATCCTTTTTTTTATTATTATACTTTTTGTTGTTTGTTTATTGTTATTTTTCTTAATGCTCATAGGTCCAGTAATAAATATTATTGATTTGTGTATTCTTATAGCCTCTGGCCTTTGTAGACAAACTACACGTGTTTCGTGTTCACGTCAGATGTTTGAAAGCGTAACAGATGTTTGTCACACGTGAATTGTTAACACACACACACACACACACACACACACACACACACACACACACACATACACACACTGTACCATGCTACCGAGCTATCTAAACGATTAACTGATTACACATATACACACCATATGTGTACACACACACACACACACACACACACACACACACACACACACTGTACCATGCTACCGAGCTATCTAAACGATTAACTGATTACATTTTATTTATTTTATATGAGCATATAATTAATACATTCATATCATATGTGCACACACACACACACACACACACACACACACACACACACATAGACCACATTATAAAACCTATAGTTTTACACTCGATATCCCTATATTTTAAGACGGATATCTGCATAATCTATCATTACTTAAAGATGCTGAATACTCGTTTTAAACAAACAAAACTGATACCGTATCTTGCATATAAATTTCAAACGGTTTAATCACTCTTGTAACAAAACACACACGTTCATATTTTCTCCTGAATGCGTTTTAAAGCTATTTACGTAACCTTCTTTTGTTATCGTTTTAATTATACACAGGTATTATCATTATTAATAATAAAACTGTCATTCGAAATAACGTTCAAGGATAGATTTCAAATAGTTTAATAACTCCTATAATAAAAAAATATATATATATACGTTCATATTTAAACGCTTTTAAAGCTATAATTATAAGTAACTTCATAGGTATTTGTTATCTGCATACAGAAAGACAGTTTTTACTTATCATGAAGTTACGTTTCAAAATAACTTTCTAGGAGCCGTATATAATAAGCTTTATTAATAAATAATAACAAGAGTTATATAATTACTGAAGCATCTTTCTCTTCAATTCTTTCTATATTTCTGTGATTCTTCATTTATTTACTTATTCGTTAATTTGGTTGTTTGTTTACTTACTGTGACTGAGTTATATAATTACTGAAGCATCTTTCTCTTCATTTCTTTCTATATTTCTGTGATTTTTCATTTATTTACTTATTCGCTAATTTGGTTGTCTGTTTACTTACTGTGACAGAGTTATATAATTACTGAAGGCTTTCTCTTCATTTCTTTCTATATTTCTGTGATTCTTCATTTGTTTACTTATTCGCTAATTTGGCTGTTTGTTTACTTACTGTGACAGAGTTATATAATTACTGAAGCATCTTTCTCTTCATTTCTTTCTATATTTCTGTGATTCTTCATTTGTTTACTTGTTCGCTAATTTTGTTGTTTGTTTACTTACTGTGACATATGTCTTCATCGTGCCCGTCTGCGCAGTCTCTGTAGCCGTCACACAGGAAGCCTGGCGGCAGACATTTTCCGTCTGAACACTGGAAGTGTTCTTTGGCAACGCAAGCTAAAATATAAAAATATATATATATATAAGTTAAAGGTTACTGTGCCTTTTTTCTTTTTCGAGCCTTTTTAGTATTCAGAAGTTCGCCCATCCATTTCGCCATTTCCCATCCTAGGCTTTGCCTAAGAACGTTTTTAGTGTTTTCCTGTTTAAGGGAAAGTGCGTATTAATGATCTCTTGTTGTTAAAGGCACACACACATATAAACACACACACACACACACACACACACACACACACACACACACACACACACACACACACATACAATGCGCATGGTAGTTTCAGTTTTCCTATGTCTAATCCTTAACCACAAAAACGTATTGAGTGCGGCTGTTTTGCCTAACTTGCTATTTCTCTCTTATTATTTCATACTTTTTTTATTCTCTTTTATCTCTTCTTTTCTTTCTCTCTCTCAACCTTAAAGCTTTTCTCTCTTTCTCTACCTCTCTCGTTCTGGTTTTTTTTTTTTATACCTCTTCATCTCTCTGCCTCTGTTCTTCTTTTCGGACATTTTTGTTTGTTTGTTTGTTTGTTCTTGGGGGTCATTACGCAGTCCTAAAGACAAGTAAGTATGTTTACCAGCGTCGAGAGAAAGTAAAAAGAGATTATTGCTCAGGCTGATTTATGTGCTAATGACGCAAGTGTTATAGAATTCGACTGGAATCATTAAATCCGCATTAATAGTATGTGTCAGTATATATATACAAAACATGCTTTTAAATGCTTGAATATATATATTTACAATTATGCATTATGCACTTCAGTTTATAGATACATTAGTATGGACATTACTGTATCTATGATATGCACAAGAATAAAGAAAGGGGTTTTCTTTTTTCTTTCTTTTTTTTTTTCTCTGTAGCATGGCCTATATTATTAAATATTACTGAACAGTGAATACAAGGCTATTATTTTTTAATTCTTATTCTTTTTTCTATATTTTTTTTATTTTTTATTTGTTTGTTTCTGTGTGTGTGTGTATGCTAATCCGAGATCTTGGTGCTTTTGCATGTGTGAAGTGGCGAGTTGTTAAACTATGGGTTTTATTGTTTCTCAGATTATAACAAAATGTTAAAAGTGGAGATACTGTTCTGACAGAAAAACAAAATAAACTTTAAAATAAAAACGTTAACAAGTAAACTTAATGGAATTTTAATCTTTATAACAATTTAAACACAAATCAGAAAATAAGAATAATAAATTGATCAGAAACAAAACTCAAACCTCTTCTGAGCAGACATTTATTATAGAAAGGAAATTGCGGATGCTTATGAAACGAATTATCAGAAAGAATATTTTTAACTGCATTTGTCTGTTGCCTGTCAATTCCTGCAATGGTCTTTTATTTATAAAACTGGTACTTTGAACAAGACAAAAATGTATCTTATAATAGATGTGAATTTTTGAAAAACTCATTCTTACGACAGGACATGCCAATAGGAACAAATGCATCATACAGTCAACTTTTATTTATAAAACTGCTGATACTTACAAACAGGAACACAAACATATCTTATAACGAATTTTTGCTTATAGAAGTGATACTTACAAACAGGAGCACAAACATATCTTATAACGAATTTTTGCTTATAGAAGTGATACTTACGACAGGAGAGACCCACAGGAACACAGATGTAACTAGAACAGAGTTTGTATTTGTCTGGATTATTCTGACAGAAATTTATATTCCTCGTCCTTTGCGTCATGGCTGTCACAGCTCGTTGCTAGGATACCATGCTGAAAGACAAACGTTCGTTTTAATGCAAATAACAAATTAAACCAAAACAGCTAGAAAGAAAATACGTTTTGCTAACTCCCCTTTCACCAAAAAAAAACGAACAAAAAACAACAACAACAAAGTGAGTCCAAACGTAAAGTCTCTATGTGGTTTCTTTGTATGTGTGTGTCTGTCTGTCTGTCAGTGTGTGTGTGTGGAGGGTGAGAAAGTGCTGGGTATGTCAGTGTGTGTGTGCGTATGTGTATGTGTGAGTGTGTATGTGTGTCTGTCTGTCTGTATATGTGTGTTTGTCTGTCTGCCTCTGTTTTGTATGTGTGTGAGTATTTGTGTGTGTGTGTGTGTGTGCGCGCCCGGGCGCGCATGTTTGTATGTGCGTGTATGTGACTGAAATATTGGGCAGTTTTAAGGTTCTTGCATACATCAGTTAACTATCCTAATCCTCACACCGAAAGACAAAAACTTGAGTTTCCGAAAAAAACAAATGATGTTGTTTTTTTTTTTTCTTTTTAAAAAAATAAAAATATTAAAATATGTATATATTGATTAATATCTTTTAGCAAGATCGTAAAATTCTGACTGCATAAAAAAAAATTGGGAGAAATAGCTCGAGGCAAGACAGGTCTCAATATCACATTGTTCTTGGTGCCCCCATTAGCCCTCTGTCCTTTTCAACCCGCACTGTGAGATTCGTGTCAACTGACCAGTGTCTTTGGGGTTATAGAGACAACCCCAACCCTTACAGCCAGCGCAGATTTCATTTAAAATAAAATAAAACCAATGCTTTGTTACAAATAAATTTAAATAATGAACAATATAATAAATTTGTCGGTAAAGAAATATTCTTTTATTCATTTAGTCATTTTTTTTTTTTTTTTTTTTTTTTTTTTTTTTTTTTTATGAATTAAAATTAGCTGAACATCTTTTACTATTCTCTTTTATATTTTTAATTTTCTTTCTTTTCAGTTTCTTTTTTTTTTTTTGTTGTACGAAAAAATATAAAATTTGGGTCAGACTTTAGTCATTTTTTTTTTTTTTTTTTTTTGCGTTTCAGCATTTGAAACGAAAACGGCGACAATTCGCTTCGAACAAACAAAAAAGGAAAAACAATACCAAAAACACACTTATACAAATGAATAAATAGCGTGTTGTCTGAAATACATTCCTAGCATTGTCAGAATATTCTGTTACGAGACGCACCGTGTGTTTTTTTTTTCACGTGTTTAAACGAAGACAGGTTAAACCGTGTCTTGTAACATAATCACTTCACCTTGACCAGTCTGAGATAAAAACGTCTAACAGAGCCGTTCATTTAGTTTTGTTACTGACACCGTGTATTTTAGTATACCCTGTTAAAACACCCCCTCGGTGTTTTTTTTCTTCTTCTGTATCGTATCACTGAACATCCTCTCTTGACAACGGATTTAGATACACTACCACATAGCTGAATTTGCTGCGGAGTACAGCGAAACAGGTCAAAACGAATGAACATCTGGATGTTTGATTCATTCATTTATCTCTGTTGAAACATTTTAATTAGGGATTATATGTTACTATTCTCATCTACTGTTATCAATAAAGTATCTCAATGTTGTTAGAAAAGATTAATATTCAAAGTAACTTTTAAAATAATTTTTTCGCCATGTATATACTATATAGATTTATTTTACTGGGTAACCATACGAACAGACAAATTTTAAAAAATAAAAAAGCATTAATATATATATATATATATATATATATATATATATATATATATATATATAATTAAACATTAAAACATAAAAAAACCTCAAAAAACCCCAGCTGTAAATGATATTTATAAATAGTAACTCTAATGGCTATTAAAATATCTTTAACGGCAGTAAAAATTAACTTTAATAAGAGCAATATTCGGCTATGCTTGTTGCTTTTTTAGCATCACTATGGATAAATACATTGCTGTATATATATATAACAATAGTAGCAGTGCAATACTGAATAAATGGACTTTGTTAAAACCACCTTTCAAATTCATTTTAGTATGACACTACACACGTTGTGAGAAGGCAAACATGCAAATATTAAAAATATAGAGAGTCGTTAGATTCTATACTAGAAATAACAATAAACGCAAAATTTGGATTCAAAGAAATGAAATGACCGATTTGTAACTTCTGTTATTCGCTTATAATCGCCCCCAAAAAATATTTAATATAAAAGTAATGCACAAAGCATTTGGACGTCAATTTTTCAAACTTTTAATCGACTATGAATCATGTAATTTGGTCCCCATAATAAAATATAAATAAGGAATTTATAGTTCATATAAATATTTATTGTTAGGATAAGATTTTTAAAAATAAAAAATACATCTTTTTTTTTTTTTTTTTTCTTTCTTTTTTTAAATTATAAAATTCAATAACAAAAAGAGAAAAATAATTCAAAAAATAAACAAACAGTTATCATAATGATATCCGTGAAGTTCTTTCTAGCAAATTATAACAGTATCACAGTTTCGTGTAGACAGAAACAAATAACAGACAGTTTGCAGAAACGTTCCTCAATGAAATCTGCACAGGCTACCAACCAGCCTGATTGAAAAAAAACAAAAAAATTAAAAAAAAAAACAAAAAATGATAGAACTCTCTTGCAGCTATTAATCAAGAAAAATCTATATATTTACAAGCATTGTGTTTCTCAGCTAACAGAAAGAAAAGCGTACAAGAATATCTACCGCTAATCAGCAAGAATACCTCTTCAAATCAACTATCTGTCGTACAAAACAGTGGCTAGGAGCTGATCAGTAAGAATTAACTAAAATTAAGTGGCAGTAGATGGACACCACTCTTGCTAATAAAAGAAGGTTCGTTGGATCACCCATGAGAATCAACAATGGAATAATAATCCACTGAGTGGCATTAGGTGAGTGGATACCATCACTCTTGCTGATAAAATATGGCTCGCTAATCCACCACAGCAAGAATCGATAATGGATTGGCAACGAACAGGTTCGTCTCTCGTGCAAAATCGCATAAAAACCACGTCTTGCTGGTTAACAAACTTTGTGCACCCAGGCAAAAGGTAGCGATAAATTTCAGCATTGTGATAATTAATGTCTGATCCCTTATTACTCGTAATATACATGGCTGAGTCGTAACAAAAAGAAAGGTTTATTCAGTTATGTGGTGGTATTCTTATTTTGCCTGATTTTTACGTCGAAGGTAAACTAATAATTATCTATAAGAATATGTTTTAAAGGAGCTTTATAATAATATTCGTCGAGGAAACGTTCACGACTTGATGAAGAATGATAAAGGCTGACCCTAGACAGAAAGAGAATGACACTCTCGAGATATTTCCATGTTTTGTTATTATCAGTGATAGAAATGGGAAGAAATACGCTTATGACAATTATCAGTGGCTACAAATATTCTCTCTCTCTCTCTCTCTCTCTCTCTCTCTCTCTCTCTCTCTCTCTCTCTCTCTCTCTCTCTCTCTCTCTCTCTCTCTCTCTCTCTCTCTCTCTCTATATATATATATATATATATATATATATTTATATTTATCTCTCTCTACGTATGTATCGTTTTGTCTCTTTCTTACTATCTCTCTCTCTCTCTCTCTCTCTCTATATATATATATATATATCTCTGTATGTATGTATGTATGTATGTATGTATGTATGTATGTATGTATAGATGTATGTATGTATGTATGTATGTATGTATCTAACACTATTTCTTCCGTAGCTATTTATCCATTTATCTATATATCATCCCTCTGCTCGCGTCCTCTGTGTGTCTGTTTGTATGTGTGTTTATCATCTCTCTCTATCTTTTTTCTAAAAATATCGGACATGCACTTAGTTAGTACGAAATAATACCGTAAAAAAAAATGACACATATTTTTTGTGACTGTACTTGAAAGAAGATACCACGCATTGCCAATGTAACGCTAATGAACTGAACACTTACTTTACGACTTACGTCAGAAGTTGAACGTAAATTCTACGTCTTTAAACCAGTTTGTACCGCTTCTCTTAATTTACCAAACAGCGAGGAAATCTGATGCGACGACATAAAAATGTCTTGTATGACCTATCAGTTTATAACAGCCTAATAATACACAACGCCACTGGCATACTCATACCGCAGAACGACCAGTGCGTTTGCTGAAGTTGTCGAGTATCTCACAGTGTGCTGTACGGAATCATTATTTCAGCTCAACACACTGGCAGATCAATGTCAGGAGATTATTTAATCATTATGTAAATTTACGAGTATCTGCGTTCATATCATCGTTTCAACGTACTTGTGATGATAAAATACATCATAAGACTCAGTTTCTTATTATTACACTGGAATAACCAGTTATACTCGGTCCAAAAAAAAAAAAGAAAAAAAAAAGAAGCATATTATAATTATTAAAAGATTTCATGGAATTCTTTTTATTTTTTTTTTTTTTAAATTAGACTTAATATTATACTAGAGAAGCATAAGTTGATCCAGGGTTTGGCAAATCTTCAAATCCGGCCCGTCAGCTGAATACTTGGACACCTATTACTACATTAACTTCGTTGTTGTTTTTTTCTTTAAATCTCCAGACCAAAGCAGCCTAGCTTCCTATCATCCCTTTTATTGGTGCTCAGT
This sequence comes from Chrysomallon squamiferum, assembly GCA_012295275.1. Classification (NCBI taxonomy): domain Eukaryota; kingdom Metazoa; phylum Mollusca; class Gastropoda; order Neomphalida; family Peltospiridae; genus Chrysomallon; species Chrysomallon squamiferum. Next base: position 2,881,388 of record CM022667.1, read on the forward strand.
ATTGAAAATAGAATTGAGAGAGAGAGAGAGAGAGAGAGAGAGAGAGAGAGAGAGAGAGAGAGAGAGAGAGAGAGAGAGAGAGAGAGAGAGAGAGAGAGAGAGAGAGAGAGAGAGAGAGAGATCGGTATGTGCTTTTGTATATAATACATATGATATCTTGGCCCTCCTCCAAAACACTGCATAGTTGTCAGGCCCCCACTCTCCGAAAGGTTGTCGACCCGTACGTTAATCTCTCCTTATACCTATTTTAATACGTACATACATTTCTTCATTATTTAATTTTTTTTTTTAAATATATTTATTATCTAAAAATTTATACCAAATGTCTCTTTTTTATTTTTTCTGTTTTTCCGATTTTTTTTTTTTTTTTTCTTTTGGTGTTTTTTTCTTTGATTTATATATATATATATATATATATATATATATATATATTCTATTTTAGTTTAGTTCGATTTTTTTCTTTCTTTCTTTTCTTTCTTTTCCTATCAGTATATATATTAGATAAATTATTCTTGGTGACGTAACTGAACGTATAGCTTTCACTGTATAATAAATCACATCAAGTCAAATAATAAAATCTAGTCACGCTGTTGATGATAAATTGCAGATGTGACAATTAATTCTGTCACATAATTCCGAGTGGATGACCTAGGACACAAACATACTGTCAGACGCGTGCCGCCAACTTGAGAGAGAGAGAGAGAGAGAGAGAGAGAGAGAGAGAGAGAGAGAGAGAGAGAGAGAGAGAGAGAGAGAGAGAGAGAGAGAGAGAGAGAGAGAGAGAGGTACAAAACACCTTAGCAATGCATTATAAAATGAATTTAAGCATTATACCAATAATTCATATGTCTATTCAGCTGCTCAAAATATAAAATACACATTTTTGTTTCACTATATAATTCATTTAATTACCTGATAGAAATTTCATGTGCCTTAAATTGATTTACAAATCCGATCAGTTAATATATATTAAATGATTTATTATTTTTATTATTGTTATATTCTTCTCTGTTTTTTCTTTTTTCTCTCTCTCTTTTTTTTTTTTTTTTTTTTTTTTTTTTTTTTATTATTTTCTTTTTATATATTTATGTATTTATTTATTTTTATTAATAATAAGTTACGTATAAAGTAAAAGGAAAAAGAATATATATCCAAATTACATAAATGGTACTTTGCATTAAAATAAAATAAAAATTTAAAAATCAAAATAAAAGATGGGCACATGGACACCAATATCAAATGTGCAGAGTAAAAAAAATAGAGAGGAGTACATACAGACATACTGACATACGTATATAATATATATAAACTGTGACCAGAATTATATTTCTGGATTTAGACAAGTGATATACTATATAACCAGAATAACGTGCTTACACCTTCAGTGAACTTGGGACAAAATAAATTTATAGTTCATGCTATTTATCTATAAATCACAGCGAAATAGTCCAGTAGTAATAAAATAATAAGAAAGATTCACAATATAACCGGAGGAAAAAGAACAATCTAAATCCAGGCAAAGAAAAACAAAGATGGATAATACATTTGTAATATATATATATATATATATATATATACTTACAAAATGTTCACGTTTCAAATATGTGACGCTCTCTTTTCAATTCCACAATATTCCGAGATTAACAGAGTAATAAAAAGTGTCATGTGTTAGAATGAATCTGCTCTTGAACATCATTTCTGTCACTTAAAAGATTTCGTTTTTCTCTCATTTCGTCTGCTGCTTAACCTTGTCGTCTGCTTTTGCGCATTAACTGGGTCACAAATAAATATCAGTTTTCTTTATCCGTCTTCTTGATGCACCCGTGCGTCATATTAAACAAAAATAATTTTCAGAAGTTACCTTTCCACATCAGGATCCATATTTTTGGTATCAGCTGCTCTTTACAGAATTTCTCCGTGTCAACAATAGAACCTTCGTTTTGTCGCGGGTGTTCTACCCTGCTAAGCTGTGTATGCGTTTCTTTCGTCTTTTTTTTTTTTTTAATTTTTTTTTTTTTATTATTATCATATTCTATCTTTTTATTCCCTGCAGCATCTGTTTCCGCTATACTATATGGAAAATTGAATTTACGCTGACTTTAAAAGAAAAATGTCTAATTAAAAACGTAATGATAATAGATTGCCTGGAAATTACATTCTAGTTAATTTTAATACGTGACAAATACTCGATTTATTTCTACCTTTTTTCAAGATCAATGCTAAAGGCACCGAGGTTAAATATTTCAGATAGAATTTTTCAAAAAAATAATAATAAAAAAAATACAAATGTTATTGTTCTTTTTTGTAACTAAATTTTGTAACCAGTTATTTATTATTATTATTATTATTATTATTATTATTATTATTATTATTATTATTATTCGTAGTAGTAGAAGTAGTAGTAGTAGTAGCAGCAGCAGTAGCAGTAGTATTGCTGTTGATGGTGTTGCTGCTGCAGCTGCTTTTTCTACGACGATAATATTGCCACTACTCTAATCTAATTTTCTTTATTGCGTTGTTGTTATATTATTTAGTCTTTGATAGAGATGTTGAGAATATTATTGGTGTTGTTTTGTAATTTTGTTGTTTTTGTTTGCTTTCTCTGTTCTTCCTTTTACTTTATTATTATTATTATTATTATTATTATTATTATTATTATTATTATTATTATTATTATTATTATTTAATGTTAATATTATTATTGTTGTTGATTTTTTTTTGTTCATTATTTTTGTCGATTAGCAAAAAGAAATATTCCATATACACCTTCCCACCGTTAGGGGAAAATCCTCTACCAAATTGTTTGATAAACCGTAATCTCAAGGACGAGAAAATTGATATGTCATCTGTAAAGTACACATAGCATGGAAGGGAAAACAACAGTACGATGCCTCAGGCAAAAATAAATATATCACTGAAATGCGTTAAGTATTGATTGTTATACAGTCACGTTACGTATTCTACGCTTCAAATACAGAAACATTGATTTTTACTCTCAGTTATATGTCTGCATTGTTTTGTAATGGTTATTGTTGAAGAAAGAATAATAGTTCAAAAAAACAAACAATATAAAATTTTAAAAATTCATAATAAATAATAAACGAAAATAAATT
>CM022667.1:2887000-3132000 GCA_012295275.1 Chrysomallon squamiferum
TCTGAAAAAAAAGAAGCAATCCAACAAAAAACAAACCCCACCCCACCCCCACCCACACACACATATACTATACATAATTATATACACACACATATACATCACACGTAAACATAATATTAATTAATTAATTGAATTATATATTAGTAATTCAGACAACTTATCAAACTTAATGTTTTTTGGTCAGGATGTATATTAACACAGACAGATTTCCTAAAAATACAAGAAGAAAATCATATTTTTAGTGAAAAAAAAAAAAATAAAATAAAAATAATCATAATAATAATAATTTTTATATACAGGTAGGTGGATAGAGATAAATATAAACATATATTATTGTTTTCCATATAGTAAAGATAAAATAACTTCAATAATGTGTTACATTTTTAAATAGACATACAAATTACAGATACAGTGTATCATACACAAACGTGTGTGTGTGTGTGTCCATATAAATATCTGGTGAATTATTTTGAAACCAATTTTTACCTTTTGTTTCTTTTTCTTTTTTTCACAGCCCAAAGGCAAACAAGGAACTCGAGGACAAAAACAGATAGTAGCTGAAAACAAGTCAACTTTACAGTTTTATTTAACAATAATTCTTGCTGTAAATGTGAGTAAAATACTTTAGTACATTAGTGACATAAATGAAAGAATTCTTTCCTGAAAATTACTGGATGATAAGTTATTATTGATAAGATTAGGACTACGAGGGCGATAAATCCAATACCACAATTCAGCAACAGTTGTAGCTAATTGTTTAAGATTTGTTCTGATGCATGAAAATCATGAGTCTATAACTCCCAAAATACATGTTATTACACAGTATCAATCATCCATGCAATTTGTGGCATGAAAAGTGTGTGTGTGTGTGTGTGTGCACCATTAGTAGAAGTATAGAAATATATGGTGTCAAAAAATTCATTGAAGGTTTATATAAATTAATATTTGCTATTGTTTTCTTTTTTTTTTAGATTGTTTATTTCATTGTCCAGTATGTTTTCTTCTGGGAAAAATTCACCACAGGAATTATTGTAAGTAGAATGTTTTGGTTTATTTATTTATTATTTTGTTTTCTTTTAAAACTTAAGCACTGTCTACCACATGCAGGAACAAATAAATATGTAGATAAAATATTATTATGAATGTGCCTGCCTATTCTTTACATAAAAATAATTAGAAAATTTATATGACAATAAATTTTTTTTTTTTTTCATTATTTATGTTTAATTAATTTTTGTTTCATAATTCTGTAGGTTATGTTTGTGTTGGCACTGTTAGTGCATCTTGGAAGTTACCAGTTCATGGTTTTCATGAGTCGACCACAGTACTCACAAGATGGCGCTCTGCTGGACAGTGGTGGGGATCTCAACATGGACGCAGGAATGGCTGAGTAAGAAAATTAATTTTACTGATCTTGTTTTTAAAGCAGATTCTTTAAGAAAAAACTGGTGATATTTACAAAATTCATAAACCCAGAAAAAAATATATATTTCTTTTATAGTTAAAAGTTGGTGAAGTATTTCTTGTACAGTTTTAAAAATACGAGCTTGATGCCTGGTTTTAATGTGTATATTTGTCTATGGAAAGCTTATCTGCAAAAGGGCTTATAGACCATTTATTACTTTTAAAAGAAATGCAAAAAAAACCTGATAAGGATGAAAGCCCTTTTCACTATCAATAATTAAATTCAGTGATTTTTTTTTTTTTTAACTATCGAATGTCAATGAAACTAATTAGGTTGCCATCTTGTATATATGTATATATATACCATTTTTTTTTCTCTGTTTCAGAAACGTGAAAGATTTAATATTGCTGACCTGTATAATACAAGGACTGTCTCTCCTCTCTAATTATTTCTGGATTTTATGGCTGTTGGTAAGTGGAATTTCCAGATTTATTACTTTACCTAAAATACACAGTTTTGAGTTGATTTTGTGGAATATCTATTAATTCCTGTTGTAAATAGAGAACTTACAATATCTAGATATTTGTTGTTGTATCCAGTAAAATACATCTGAGTTGTTGAATCAGTAAGGAAAGTAATCAATTCATCGATGTCATTCCTTGTACACCTTTCATCTCTGTATTTTAGTTTTTTAGTTGGTTTTAAGATATATTTGTTATATTTTAATCTGTGTGTGTGTGTGTGTGTGTGTGTGTGTGTGTGTGTGTGTGTGTGAGTGTGTGTTTGTGTTTGTGTTTGTGTTTTTATATCTATTTGAACTGGTTTTATTTACATTTTGCAGGCACCAGGAAGAGCTTTCTATATGTTATGGGTAAATGTTCTAGGACCATGGTTTTTTGCTGAGGCACCAGAAGTAGATGAGAAAAAACAGAAAAAGATGGAGAGAAGGATGAAAAGACATTAACTAAATTTAGGAATTTTTTATTTATACAAATTTATATTTTAATGTGACAATATTTCATTATTATTATTATTTTATTTTATTTTTTTAAAAAAAAAAAAATTGTTTTTATAAAAAAAAATTTAAACCTGACTTTGCATTTTGAAAAATATGAGATATTAATGATGACTATAATTCATTTATTTGTTAAAATATTTTTAAATTCTTTATTATAAAGCAGTGAACTGTGTATGTATGGGGATGGGCATGTGTGAGTGAGAAAGAGATAATAAGCATTAATTTATATAAGTCAGTTTGTAATTGTATATACAAACTGGTGCTATATTTACTGCCATTAAATGAAAAATTTCCTGTTTTTGGTTTATCATTTTAACTTGAGAAGACTGCCTCATTTAATCATTTGAATAAACCATTTTGTATTCTGTAAGTGGTTGGACATACTAATATTTGTTATTGATGTGAATCTTATGTATTATAACATTTGGTTCCTTTTACACATATTTGTGCAATTTGTTATGTATTTCTTGAACTATTTAATCCCTTCAGATATTAAAATATTTATAAAATTAATTATTTAGTATTTTAAATCAACAGAGTTTTGTCTGTGAAATTCAAGAAACAAAAACAAAAATTTAATTTTTATTATAGTAAAATGTTTTATCGTTCTGAATCTGACAATTTGTTAATTAGGTGACCAAATTCTCATTTATTTATCTTCATAAGTTCATTATATTTTTTTTAAGTTATTAGGCCTTTCTAAAAATATCTTTCTTTACAGAAAGTAGTTGGATGTTAAATCACAGCTCACTGATTGTAGTCATGTGATGAGGTTTATTGATAATTGTCTTAATGAATGTAGGCACATCATGACCTGAAGATTTTGTGTTCTGCTGGTGATCAAAGAATATCCATAACTGATTCTGATTATTTTATTTCAGGAAGATACTTTGTTTAAGTTTCAGTAATAATTGATTATGTCTACCTATGTTTCTTTGTTCTAAAATATTACAATTACTGTCTTTGTATACTGAGACAGATGTAGTTGTTTTAAATTATTGTTTATTTATTGTATTACAGGGTATTTGTAATAAATCATAGGATTCAGTAAATAAATATGACATGACATGAAACACATGTATGTACAATATATGAATATTATTAATAAATCATTTGATTGGCCTTCCTTGACATGATCTATATGTTAATAGAATGCATCATTGTGAGTAAAGAGGTTCTGCAATTCTTATTTGCATGAATATCAAAAATTAATCAATTTCTGTTCTGAAACTGTTAAAATGGTAATGCACTGCATTTGAATTACATATTTTCAACCTTCAGAAATGTTATATTAAATTAAATATATAAAAAGATATATATGGGAAAAGATTTTTAAAAGAAACAAACTATACCAACAAAAACACAGAGACAAATACTTATATTTTTTCTTTTTAGTATTATGAAAATGTTACTTATTTTGTATGTTATTAGATAGAGATCTGTTTCTTAATTGTTCCAGTTTTCAGCTGACATTCCTGATTAGACTAATCATAATACTCTACATGACATCTTAGGTCACAGATCAGTTCTGATATACTCACTTTTTTACCTGTTTTTTCCATTCCAGCTGTTACTCTGCATCTGATGTATCAAAAAAAGTTATATGGGAGTTCCGTTTTTTTCAAAAGTACCTGTGAAATGTGCCTTCTTGTTAATGAATAATATTCGATTGTGGAGTGATAGCAACATGTTTCTCTTATTACTGCCATTCATGTCTGTTTCACATTCTTAAAATACAAAAATGTAAATTGCATTATTAAACAAATATTGGCATGTTTTTCTTTAAAATGGAATAAATACCACTGACTTTCCCTCTCTCTGTTTTCTGTTAAAATAGTAAAAGCATATTATGGATTTGTTATATTAAATTTCTGTATTCTGTAGTGAGTTAAGTGTGTGAATCACCATTTGATTTAAAATTATATATATACTAATCAACTGTATAATTTGTATAATTGTTGATCTAAAAATAAAGTGTGAAAAGAATTCAAGCTCTGTAACGGTCTAATGAGCAACCAGGGTATTTCATATTGACAATTTCCGGAAATACCCGATTCGGACCGAGTTTCTAATTAATAAATCGAGGCAAAGAACGATAACCCTAATGACGTTCTTTTTACGTTGGGAAATGGCCGCTACCTGTATAGCACGTGTTTGTTTGTAAACATGATGACAGCTGGTAGTCGTTTATTGACTACTACACATTTTGGTCATGGGTAAAAGCAAAAAGAAGAAGTTTAAGGTTCCGAAGCCTGAACCAACAGGGCTGCCGAGCATTAAGGACTTGGAAAAAGACATAGAAGCGACCGACGATAATCTTGACGATAAAGATCCGAGTGCTGTTGTAGCAGACGTTATAGAAAAGGTGTGTTATCGTTTACATTGCAGTTCTCAGTACTGTATTGTTTATTAGTTGCATTAACAGTACGAATAAAGAAAGTACCATTTTTTTAAGATACACATTCGTAACTGTTAATTATTATTATTTTTATATATATATAATTATATTTTTTAAATTTTTTTTTTACTTATTTACTTTACTTTTATAGTTCTTATCTAATTCAAATTCAGTATGTATGAGAGTTAGTTTAATAATCCAAGTGTACTGAATACTTATAATGTTATATACTATAATCCTATATATGTGTGTGTATGTGTATTTGTAATTTAAAACATATATATATATATATATATTATTTTATATATATATAAAATATATGTAAAACTAAAGTGTATATCCCAAGGATAGACATATTACAAATTTATTTAGCTTAAGAATTTATTTATTTATTCTTCGTAATTCTATTTTTATTTTTTTATTTTTTCCACAGCTACAGAGTCCACGTTCAGAAGACAAAGAGCTTGCCTGTTCTACTTTTGCAAACTTAGTATCTCAAAATGGAGCAATTCCAGCTTTCCTGAAGCAGAACATTGTGAGAATTCTCGCTCCTCTTATTGTTGACACAGATCCACTCCTCAGACATGCAGCACTAGGAGCCCTCAGGTTTGATTTGAATTCCTCCTCTCTCTCTCTCTCTCTCTCTCTCTCTCTCTCTCTCTCTCTCTCTCTCTCTCTCTCTCTCTCTCTCTCTCTCTCTCTCTCTCTCTCTCTCTCTCTCTCTCTCTCTCTCTCTCTCTCTCTCTCTCTCTCTCTCTCTCTCTCTCTCTCTCTCTCTCTCTCTCTCTCTCTCTCCTGTCTGTCAGTACTAGCATAGTGTCTTTCTTACACTGTCTCCCCCTCTCCTGCTTGTACCATAAGAAAAAAATCTTCAGCGTTTTAAAAGTGTAGATATTAGCATATTTAAATATTATTAGGTAGTATATCTATTTCATATCTTTAGGGTATGTTTCTGAGTGTGTGTGTGTGTGTGTGTGTGTGTATATATATATCATGGACATCAGATTCATTATAGATACCAATGTTGAACTTTTTTTAGATATTTTCTTCCAAGTAAATGTATATGAAATCAAATTATATTTTTCATCCTATTTCATCATTTTAAGTATTTTTTTGTGTAGAAACCTTAGTGTGGATGGGGGACATGATGTCTGTGATGAAATGATACACAAAGATGTTCTCACTCCACTTGTTGCCTTCTTTCAAAAGGTAAAAATGTTTGGAAAGATAATTTACAATATTCCAAATTAATTTGATTAACCGATATATATATTTTTTACTGATTAAGAAGAAAAGATTTTTTTATTAATTTTCGATTTTTTTAATGTTTTATTTATATTATTTTATTGCAAATATATTAGGATCACATATTTATCAAAATTTAAAATGATAATGTTATAGTACCTTGGGAAATCCAATCAAGTGATGAATCAATAGAGAGGCAAAAACAAAAAGAAGTATTAATAAATATTAATAAAACTCTTAATGAATAATGCAAATTTGAAAGAGCAATGTTGGAAAGAGTAAAAATCAATCCAGTATGTCCAAAGTAAACTCTCATACTAACAGTCTGCATATAACATGCTCACACAAATTTTGTTTTTTCACTAACAATTTTATTAATATTTGTTAATTCAGTATGGTGTAGAATGGATCCCTGACAAGGATGAAGGAAAGAAACATAAACACACTACAACACAGATATTTACAGAAGCTGTGCATCTCTTGTGGAATTTGTGGTATAAAACTGTTTATTTTATTATTTAAGAAAGTTAATGTGTATGTGTGTATATGCAACTAATGTAATGTGAATCTTTGTACAATGGTTAACCCAATGGTGTTTATTTATTTCTTGTTATAGTCACTTTCTCAAAAAATTTTTTTTTAATTTATACAATATGAAAATTTACAGTAGTCAAAAAATACAATGGATGATGGATCAGTTTTAACTTCTACTTTTACTGCCGTGTATGTGTGTATGTATTCCTGATTGAGTGATTTGAAAAATATGTATGTATGTATTTTTTTTATCATATATATTGCTATAAAGAATTATAGATATATAAATTGTAAGAATATTTTATAGGATATTCCTCATTCATTTTCAAACCTGTTTATAAATGTTTAAATATGTTTTCCTGTTTCTGTTAAAATTTTTATTGTTAATAATTTGTAGTGTTCATAACATAATTTAAAAATTAAACTATTTTCTCTTTACAGTGAAGGTCTGGCTGTTTCTGTTTTAAAAAGAAAATTGATTCAGTTTTTTGTTGTTATTTATTTTTATCTATGGTATACCATTACCATTTGTTGGTAACATTCAATTTTAAAATTAAGTATTTGGATTGTCTTTAAATTGTAAAGTGCATTAGTGTTCTTATTGTTGTTTTGTGGATTTGAGTAACAAATTAGAAAATTTGTTTATTCATATATTCATTTCTGGTATGATGGTTCTTCAGCTGGAATATAGAGCATCAGTATTGATATTATTGACCTTAGAAAGAATTAAGGAATGAGTGTGTAAAGATTATTTTTAAAAATTCATCTTCAGCATAAAGGAGAGATATTTGAAACTTTTGTCATTAAAGATAAGATATAAATAAAATAAAATAATTGTAATGTCTTATTTTCAAAATATAATAAGATTTTATTTTAAATACAATATGTACAGTAGCCGTTTCAATATTTCATAAATATATCGGTGGTTGTGGATTTCTTAAAAAATTATCATTGCACACATAAATAGTTATAAAATTATGTTAGGATATCTTTAATCCAACATTTTTCTTTTGTTCATTAAAATTAACAAGATAAAAGGTGTTTTTTTTTTTTTTTTTTTAATTATTTATTTATTTATTTATTTTTTCAGCACAGTGTCTTCACACTGTTACCGAGGACAACAAGATGGCTGCTACATTTTGCAGACAACCTGAGAAGCAGAGTTTGTTACAGAAACTAATTACAACTGACCAGTCACCGCAGTGTGTTCTCTTATCTGTTCTAGCTACAGGTCAGAGGTTCAAATCTCACCATCTTTCTGTTTGTCTTCAGAATAACTCACCCACATCCCATTTTAGTCATTTCAACCAATGTTTTGTATTTGTTATTTATTTGTTTATTTCTACACCACAGAAATTTACAGAATAATCTTTTGGACTTTGACTATTTATAAATGATTGTGAAGTAGTCATTGTGTTAAACAATAAAATAGATGGGATGTATATAATAACTGAGGAATCAACACAAGTGTTTTATTTTGATTTTTTAAAATTCGAAATTGTTAATAATTTTTTTTAAAGTGGTAGGTTTTAAAATTTTGCAGGAATTCTAGTCAATTCTTACAGTGGAGAGATATCATCAGCATCTGGAGACTTAGTCAACGGCATCATTGCAGCTGTTAGCAACATTTTGTCAATTGATGTTCCAAGTCATATTGAAACTGCCATAGACAAAGTTAATCAGGTTTGTTTAATGTTTTAGAAAAAATAAAAAAAATATATTCTGTAGTAATCCATATGAGTGTTCAAATTTTCAAATTTATATTTTTCTTTAGACAATAAAAATACAAGATAAAATATAAAAATATTTAATAGGTAATTAAAAAATCATGTATAATAACAATTATGATAAGAGAGAAAAGAAGATAGTGTTAATTATCATATTTTTCTTTGACAATATAAATTTTAAAAATCACAGAATATATCTTCTGGAAAATAATTTGAGTAAAAATAGATTCAATATAATCAGTGCCTTCTCAGATTTTTAATGTATTTTAACAATAATTTAAATATATTTGTTTAAAGTTGAAATAGAAGATATTAAAGTTAATAGACAGAAAATGGACTGGTATGTATTGTTCTTTTAGAATGGTCACAGTGTCAATGGTGAAGGTGATGCACCTGAATATGAACAGGAAAAACAAGTAAGCCATATTTATTTTACAGCTTAAGTAAACTGGATTTTTTCTTCTGGCATAATGTAAAAGTTAAAAAAAAAATAACATTAAAGATTTAACTTAAAAAAGAATAAAGTTTGTGATACAGCAGATCTCACAGATAATGCAAAACATTTTTAACAAAAAGAGTAATGAATTTGTTATAAAAAATTCAATTTGGCCTTTTATTTTTCTTTTTTTTATTTATTTTTATTGGGGTGGTTATTGTTTTTATGGTTGCTATTTTGTATGGGTGTACGTATATTCATAATACAGTACAGTTGCTCCTTTTTTTTTTTTTTTTTTCTCTATGTAGCTGTGGCCTAAAGGAAAGTTAAAGGATGTTCTTGACATACTCACATCTCAACAGGTTGCCTTGGAAATCACAGCCAATCTGTGTTGTTCTGAAGGTGAGATTAGGTTTTTGGTGTTATGCATGCAGAAGCATACACTGCACACAAACACACTGTAAACATGTAATAATAAATTTATTATAGAGGATATTTAACTTATATGTTTTGGGGTTTTTTTTAATTTTGTCTTTTCCATTGTTTCACATCCAACAGGTAATTTATTTTTCATTCTAGAATGTTGTTATATATTTATTAATTTCGTTTCAAATAATTTTTTGACTTGCATTCATATTCTCACTCATCTTCTTTTATTAAGTATTCACAGAGTTTTATACTTGTTTTCCTAAGAATAAGTACAATTTTCTAAAAATTTAACATTCATGTCATTTTATACTAAGAAATAAATACATTTAGTAATTTAAACATTTAAACATTTAACATTCATTTTTTATACTAAGAATACACACAGCATTCTAAACATTTAACATTCACGTCATTTTAACATTCTAAACATTTAGCATTCACGTCATTTTATACTAAGAATAACATTCTAAACATTTAACATTCACGTCATTTTATACCTAAGAATAAATACAGAATTTAAACATTTAACATTCACGCATTTTATACTAAGAATAATTTAACATTCACGTCATTTTATACTAAGAATACACACAGCATTCTAAACATTTAACATTCACGTCATTTTATACTAAGAATAAATACAGCATTCTAAACATTTAACATTCACATCATTTTATACTAAGAATACACAAAGATTTCTAAACATTTAAACTTGAATTTAGATGATGGATGGGAGGATCAGGACAGCTCTTGTTCTAGTTCCTCAGACGACTTGACAGTAGATGTTGAGATGGAGGGCAACAATGAAGAATCTTTTGTAAGTTTGAAATCTTTTCTTCTTTAGCATTTTAGTTTTGGTATCAGTTATATATATATATATATATATATGGATTGTTTTCCTTATTTTTATAAGTCACACAAAATTTGGGTACAAATTTGTTATTTATTAAAAAAAAAAAAAATTCTTATAATGAATATGATTTATCACTCTTATTTACAGTTTTCGTAAGATATATATATTTTTCAAAGTATTTCATGATTAAATTTTAATTTTAAATTAATTGTTTTAATTTCAGATACCTCTGTGTGTTCCAACAGAAGTACACAGTGCTTTTGAGAATCATGGCATCCTATCTAAGGTTTTAATTTATTACAGTTAATTTTTACAAAAGATTATATTTATATTTATTTAGACTGAAAAACATATTTTGATTTGTTTGATGATTTATTTTTGGCACCTCCATACCACCCATACCATTAAAATATTGTAAGTTGTTCCTTTTATTTAAAACTAGTTCTGAAAATAAAATTGTGTATATATATATATATATATATATATATGCAACTTTTTTCATGTAATGACATCTTGAGTTCTGTCACATGAATGTCATAATTAATTGATATACTTAGTGTTATAAATGTCATAGATAATTAACTTAATTTACACTAGTAAATGTCATAGATAATTAACATAATTTATGTGTTGTGCTCTGAGCCAGCCATAGCTCCATGATTTAACATTAATTGAAATTTCTCTTTTTAGTCTTAATTTTTAATTTTTTAATTATTGTAGGTACTTTCAGCTGCACAGCCATTAAATGAGAAGATTCAGGAACTTCTAGAGCGTTGTCCTGGTGGCACTAAAATTATTAAAAGGTAGACAACTCTGTGTAGTGATAGATTATTCATTATACAGGTTAAGTTAATTGTTTAATTAAGAGTAAAGTTAAAATTTGATCTTAGGAAAAATAATAATATCTTCATCTGCAGGAAAGTTTTGACTTTCTCAGTTTAAATTAAGTTTCTTGTTCTGGTTATAATTTATCTTTAGCAAAGATTGGTTCCCACAACAAATTAAGAAAGATGTATTAATGTAATTTGTTTCTATTACAATCAGTACATTTTAGAAGACAAAATAACTGAATCAATACAAGAGGTACAATATATGGAGTGTATCTTTTATTTCAGTTTATCAACAGTTCAGGTCCATGCACTGCTGTGTATTAACAATATCGTGAATGCAATGGAGGCTGAGGTGCTAGGTGGTTTGGATAATTTGCATAAAATGTGGGATGGACTGGTACAGCTGTCACTTTCTAAGCAAGGTATTATGGGATAGATTATTTTTGTCTAGAAATAACTATGTGATGTCATTTTTGTTTCAATTAATATATTTAATTAACCTTTATTAAATATTATAATTATTTTTGTATTCATTTCCAAATTAACTGAAATTTTTGTTGTTTGGTTAATTCTAGGATCATTTTTTATTTTTATTTTATTCTCTTTTATAACAGCATCAGAAGATCTAGACTTGCTCGAGGCCGTCACAAGTGCCATGAGAGCTGTTATTCAGAAACTAGCTGAACTAGACTCACCAAAGGTTTTTTTGATTTCTTAATTTGTTTTATTTTTCACTACAAAATATATACAAAAACAGATAAAGATACACACATACACACATATGCATTATATTTATTTAATATAATAACTTCAGCTAAAAAGATGTTCATAATGATAATAGTTATTCTTGACATAATCCTAAATAAATAAATAAATATATATATATATTACTGTGTCATTAACAAAATTGTATTTTCCATCCTACCTGAAATTAACATTTAATTTTATAAATATTTTGTTCACCAGTGTTTTAACCTGTTTCTTTTATTCAGATTATTTTTATTTTTTTCTTACATTTAGATCATTTGTATACAGTTCTTTTTTTTTTCAGTTTTGTGAGGTCACTCGAACTGATCTGAATTTCCTGTTTAATCTGTCACAACACTGTAAAAACAAAAATGTCCGTGTGAACTCTGTACGCTGTATGTCCACCATCGGATGTCTGCTGTCGAAAAAACAACAACTACATGTACTTCTGAAGGTGAAACTTTCTTAAATATTTTATTTGAATATTATTGGTTCTCTGCTTTCCAAAAGCAACAATTACATATATTTTTGAAGGTAAGACATTTTCAAATATTTTTTACATAACAATATTGTTTGGGTTGACCAAAAACCAAAACAAAAAACATGTTTTGTTGCAGGAAAGATTGTTGTCAATTTGTTTATGGGTGTATAACAGAAAAGGTTAAAATAAAATATGAGATTTTACTTTTATGTGTTTATATTAATAATGTACGCCAGTGAAAAAAAGATTTATTGAAATAAATAATATCTTTATTAATTTATATAATTTATTAAATGTAATTCATTTTACTCTTTTATAGAATTTGGCATGTTGAAACTGATTTTTTTCTGATTTGAAAATACACGGATATTGAGAGCTTTAATTATCATACATTAAGAAGATTTTTAAAAAATAATTTCAATTATTTCATTTTTCTACCATAAATAATTTTAAATGCTATAAATAAATAACAACAATATTTTTAGCTGTTTATTAAAATAAAATAATTAAATTTTTTGTTTTATTTTTTTTTATTTTTTTAGGACATTGGTGTGTTTCTGCTGGAGCTAGTCACTCATGACCCAGATTTATGGATTGTAGCCGAGGCTCTGGATGCAACGTTTGACGTGTTTGGTGAGGACCACATTGACCCAGTGGTAGTTGAGATTGGCCTTGTTGAAAAACTTCGAAACATTTTGCCCATTTTGAAATCACGGGTTAGTTAACTCTTATTGTAGTAATATTTCTGCATCCATTGAATAAATACAGGGACAGGGTATATTAACAATTTTTCATTTTTTTTTTTTCTTACAAATAAAGTCTTAATACTGAAAGTCACCAGAATTACTTTGAACTGTTTTAAAAAATGATGAATTGATTTTGCATAGTTGTCAATTTTACAAGGAATCAGGGCAGAATTTTATTTTATTTTATTTGAAGATTTTTTGCAAGGTAGGAAGGAAAGGTGAAGGAAAAAAGAAATTTAATGCTTTCTAATTTTAAATATTTTTTGGTTATTATTATTTGGGGGTTTTTGACGGGGGACTTGTTTGGTTTTCTTTCTTCTTTTTTTTTTCAACATGATTTGTTGTTTTATTTTCAGATTAACAATCAGAGAGAGAATTTGGGTGAACACTACCCTGTCATTTCAACGGCTAAGACAAATCTCATCCGATTTATCAAGTACAAGTCTTCCCAGCATTAACTGAATTTCAGTGTAACTTTCTGTTTTCTGATAGAGTAGAGTGGCACTATGCATTTTCTTCTTTGACCATTTTTTTTTTACTAAAGTCATTAAGAAAATACAAATGAGGGTTTCTGAAATAATTTTCACCAAAAAAAATTGATGAAATCATTGTGCATGACATTTTACCTAGATGTTACAAATGATTTATATTTTAATTCATTACATTTTAAAATTATGATGAGTAGTTTTAAGAAGAAAAAAAATAATAATGAACTTTTCAGTTGTTTTGATATAATGTATTGTTACTATGAATGCTAAATCATTTTGATACATTTTGGCATTTTTGATTTTAAAATTATACTTGAATAAGTACTTATGTAGATATATACATAAATATTTTATTATTTTTTTTTTTAATACAGTAAAACAAACTGTCAGAATGTTAAGTGGTCAGCTGGTATTTCCTCCACTTTTATTAAGATACAAGCTTTTCATAATCATACACACACATACACATCCTAAACATAAACGAAACACATTTCTTCACAACTATTTTCAGTTAGCTTTAAAAAAAATCTTTTATCGAACTGAAGTCTAATATAAAAATTTAAAAACAGACATGGTTTTGAATGATCTACATTAAAATAAAAGATTACTTTTATATCTATTTGAAGATGTTGGACTTATTTATTTTTATTTTTTCTTACTTGTTCATTTTGTTTCCAAGTTCTTGTAGAATGAAACAGTATACATTTTGTTATGTTGTTAGTTAATAATTACTGTCAGTTGTGTGATAGTTGTTTATTATCTTGAGGCGGTCTTAATTTTACTGTCATTTAACAATAAACCTTTATTTTCCTGATAAATGCTAATGGGTAGATGGATTTAATTCAGTTACAAAACAAATTTATAATTATTTATTGCACATATTTTTAAACAAAAACGTATATAATTTTAAACATATGTTAAATAGTACAAATAGTGATGTGGTAACTGATTAAAAAAAAAAAAAAAAAATTGACCATCAACTAACATTCAGTGTGACTAGGAAAATAATGTCCAATGTAATATAGAATACATGGATTACAAGTTTCACATATAGGTATAATATATGATTGAGCCTTAGCATATATTCTTGTTAACTGCACACACACACACTATAGAGATTGAGAGAAACCAGGGAGAACTGGCTTTTTTTTCTTTTTTGCTTTTTTTGACACGTGAAAATTTTCAGAAAAATTCATTCATGTCCTGAAAGATTATTCCAGTTTTTTAGTGTGTGAAAATTCAGTCCTTAAAAATCCATTTGTCTGGCACAAATTCTTTCAAAACCATATATCCAATTGCATTTTAAAACAATGTTGAGGTATACCAGTTCAAATCATTACAAACCAGAAATTAAGGTGTTAAATATTATCAGAAATTAATATTATATTTTTTGTATTTCAGTTTAGCTGCAGCTATTTTAAGAGTTTCTCTTAGCTGCAGCTAGAACTTTTATGTACAATGTGACTCAAGCTGCAGTCTTGTTTCCACAGTAACAGAGAATTCTTTTTCACACCTGTTTTAAAGTGTTGTTTTCATATTCTTTATTTTTAACACAGTTGCATGTCTCATGCAGCAGCACTCTTAATAAGGTTGCTGTTTACATCTGGTTTAAAACACATCAACTGAAATCTCATCCGAGATTTGAACTTGCTCAGTAACTCTTCCTTCAATCTGAAACAAGAAAAACAAGTGATTGTTATGTTATATTTCAATTCTTTGTAGTAATAACTACACAAAAAGAGAGTTAAGTCCATCCTGCACTAGATTAAGGTTTACTTTTATTAATTATCAGAATAAAAAATTTATCAGCATTTAAGATAAAAAAAAATCATAGAATGAAAATAACAATCCATGTAAGTTTTATTTAAAATGCTGCAATCAAATCTGCCAACTAATTAATAACTTACTTGTTATCTGCCTCACTAAGTCGTGGTACATGCTTAAAAGCTTCTGCAAAACATTTGCTACATCAAAAAAAAAAAATGAATAGAACATCATTTTAGTTCCAAAAATTAACCTCAATAGTATTGGCCCAATTCTTCAACATTTATAACTACACTATAAAACAAATATTACCTACAACTGAAAAAAAGGAATTTAAAAATTACTTCCCACAGTTTTCTAATTCAGCAATCTGAAATCAAACATTAATTTTTCAAATAAATTTACTTTTAAAATTAAACTTCATCAAAAGACTGGCAATATTATTTAATAAATTAATCAATTAATAATTATTAAAAATATAGTACATCTTAAAACTAGTGTTAAAAAATATAATTATACTCCTGACCTTATGGTATCTGTCTTGTACACAGTTATGACATGCTGAAGAGCACATAACTCGAGATGTGCCTGAAACACAGAAACTGTTAATTAACATCTACTTAATTAAAATACAGTTAACTACATATCACATTTAATTTGTAATGTTATTTAATACCTAGTGAACCAATAAACAACAAATTTTAAAATTAAATGATTTGTTCATGTTAAAAACTGGAAATCCATTGAAATGTAAATAATTATTTAGTTATTACCTGAATAGCTCCATAGGTGTTGAAACCACTGGCACACTGGATCAGCCGGGTAAACTCATCACAAACTGCTTCTATCACCTTCCCCATCACACGAGAAACAAATTTAGGAAAAATTGAAAACACCTGAAATATGAGAATCATTTCAAAATGAATGGCCATTTATCTTCTTTTTTTTTTTTGCAGAATCATTATCATTTCAAAGTTTACAACAGGATCAAATAATTACACAGAACATCTATATACAAGTTTACAGTAAATAAAAGTTATCAAAGAAATTTTCAGTGTGTGTGTGTGTGCGCATGGGTGCTGCATGTGTGTTTATATATGGCTACGTTTTCAAAAGAAAAAAATTCAATATTTAAAAATACAATTAAACACTACCTTTATTAACAATAAAAGTATAAAATTGTTTTAACTATTTTTTTAAATTTTATGTCCAATACATTAGTACATAAATGTGTAGATAACAAAGAAGCCTGGATTATACATTATAAATTCACAATTATAAAATTTCAAATTTCTTTCCTACTTCAGCATGTACTTCAATCATTCCCATCAACATTTCCTTCAGATAACTCCTTACATCTGAAAAATAACAATATTACTCAAATAAACAGTTTACTAAAAGATGCAAACTGAAAAGCAACTTTATATAATTATCAGGATTTATTTTTGTCTTTTGGCAACTGAGAAATCATCTTTTTTTAAACTACATTTTTAAAATCATTGTGACACTTCTTGTATATATTATTTTAGTTTTCAAGTCAACATTTCCTTTATTTTTCCTCACCAATAGGTTTCTTGCAGTTTTTCCAGTCAAATCCACCTCTGTAAAGATTGGTTTCTATGGCACCCACAATAGGGTCTGACTTCTGTTCTATGTAAGCATCAAAGAGCTTCTGATCAAGTTCTTTGTACGTCTGCTCAACAGCCTAAAAATACATACAATTTAAAATGATGGAAAGCCTAATCAAGCAAAGGTAACAGAATACAAAATTTACAAAATACTTTGTCCATTATGAGCCCATGGATGAATGGGGGTCAAGGGTCAGTAAAAACAATACATGTTCTACATACTAAAAAATATTAAGAGTTTAAAATAACAGAATTTTTTTTATTTTCTTGTAAAACAATAGCTATATTCAAACAAAGATAGAAAATAAATTTATAAAATACTGTGGAAGCAGCAGAGTTTAGGTTTGATATTGACAAAAAGTGTATCTTCATTTGTTTTTACAAACAATTATTTAATTTTTTTTTTTTTAACTAACATTTACCTGATCATTTGCTATCGAACAGAAATATACAAATATATTGTAGCTATTATATTGTTTAAAACCTATGAACCAATATAAAGCTGTCTTTTTTCTAAGATGCTTTGAAGAATGCTTGAAATCGTAAGAATTATCAAGTTTAGTGATAGAAATTTAGTTTAAAATGTTTCGAAAAAAATCATGTTCTCTTGTAGGTAATTTGATATATAACATACCTTGGAAGATTTCTGCATTTCGACATAGCCATGTTTGTTGAGATTCTGTATCATTCTTGGAATTACTCGTTCCACTGTGTGAGTGCAGTTACTTAACATTATAACCAAACGTTTATCCTGAAATAAACAAATTATATAACTTGTATTATTAACATTATGAATCTGTCTAGCAGCAGTGTTACATATCTAAACACATACAGGTTATTATAAAGATCTTATAAATTTTAAATTTTATAACTTCTGATTTATTCATGATACAAATGATTTACAAAAAGGATAGGAGAATATAACACTTGGATTTTTAAATATAATTATTGTTGATATTCTTAATTTTCATTGTACCACAATAAACATTCAGGTAATACAAGATAAAAAAAATTACGAATTTTACTATTATAAGCAGGTTGTGAAAATAAATCATGTTATACATTAATATAAAAATAATGAATTTTTAATCAAAATTATAATTGTGCAGGTTGAAAATTAATAAATAAACTTGTTCAAAATATATTACTAAATTGAAAAAGAAAAAAATCAAAGTATTATATTATATAAGAAAGATCACTATGAAAAATTATGAAATGTAATTCACATTAATATATATAATGGATTTAAATTTTACAAAGAAAACACTGACCAGTGAAGGAATGGGGTCATCAAACTGTTCTGTTTCTTTTTCCATTGAAAAGTATCTGCTGTAAAAACAATATGATGTCAAATATTCATCTCTTGTGTTCAGTTCAACATACCAATATCACATTTTGATTTTATATCTGATTAAAAAAAATTATTAAATTTTGTCTCCCATCTTGGTTAGGACTGATTACTTGACAACATTTAAAAATATAATTAAACACCACCTGTATTAACAATAAAAGTATAAAATTGTTTTAACTATTTTTTTTAATTTCATGTCCAATATATGTGTTAAGTAAATATACATTATAAGTCCAAAATTATAATATTTCAAATATATTTAGTACAAAGGAAGACACTGAAACTAGTTTTGTAACAAAATATGACAGTACAGTTCTTTATTTTTATATTGACATTATCTGTATCAGATAAATATTTTTATTATGTGTTTAGTTCCATATATAGAAGTAAATTCATGTAAATATATTAAAATATGCCAAAAATTGGGTTCTATAGTTTTATACTGGCATAATCTATATCTGATAAATACATTTAGTGTTTTCCTGGCACTATCTCTATCAGATAATTATATTTACTATGCGTTTTCCATTTTGGGCAGGGGTGGGTTAAACGCCAGGTGTTCCATGCAGTGAGAAAAAGACTGCAGCAGTTGTGTACACAGAAGTGTGGCTTCCTTCTGAATAGGCCGCTGACTGAAAATCTGAATAAATAAATAAATAAATAAATAAATAAATAAATAAATGAAAAAACATTAATAGATGTTTGGGCTTTTTTATGTTATTTTTTTTCCCCACCTAATTATAAAAAGAAAATATGAATAATAATAATACATAGATAATAACAATAATAATTAAATTAATAAAAGTACTTTACCAGTATTTAAAATCTTTCAAACCAAAATCTCAGATAAAATATTACATTTCCATTGTATTTAATAACCCCAAAATATGTTCGCTCTGTCATTATTTCTATAGAGTAACCATAGCAACACAAATATTTACCTCAGGTTCCCCAGGTTTGTTCAGAACAACAACTTCGTGAAGATGTTGAATTGTCTCACTAACAATGTTTTCAAACAAAGCTGGCTGT
Organism: Chrysomallon squamiferum; assembly: GCA_012295275.1. NCBI lineage: Eukaryota > Metazoa > Mollusca > Gastropoda > Neomphalida > Peltospiridae > Chrysomallon > Chrysomallon squamiferum. The sequence continues at coordinate 2,906,110 of CM022667.1, forward strand.
AAAAATAATAAAACAAAATATTTAAAACTGATTTATAGTGTTTTACAAATGAAACTTGTAAAGTAACCAATAATTAAGCAATCAAAAAGATCCAGCCAATGAAGAAAGAACCTCCAAACAGTCAGCCAATCAAAATATTCAATCAGCAAGCATCCAAAAAAACCAACCAATCAAAATGAGCCAAACAAACGAACTATCAAGAAAACCAAATGATTACATAATTCACAAACTATCCAATCAAATATCAAAACATACAACCAAGAAAATGCAAATAACCAATCAGACAGGAAGACTGGAACAATCCACCAATCAAAAAGCATTATATCGATCTACAAACTAAGTATCTGAGTCAACCAACCACTGAATAAGATTCAAACAACCCAACCAAACGAAACACATGCAGCATTTGCATGATGATGACATGAAACCCATTGTCATTATTCAGCAAGCTATTTGTAGCTATTAACAACACGGTATCTTTATTCTTTAAGAATTAAAAATAAATTGCTTGCCTTATCATAAACCAGTTGTTATACAACTAGCTATAAAGATCCAAATGAACTTCTCACAAAGTGTGTTGATGGTGTTATAGCTTTTATTTTGTTTGGTAAGATGATTACATTAGTAAAACAAACCTATTACACTGACAAATGATTACACAGCTAACGAACTAACTAGCTAACATACCAACTGTGTTATTCCTCCATGTTCATCATCAGTCTCAACATTCCAAGTCTCTTTTGTATGCAGCGACTTCGAATCTGAATTATTCAAAATAAAAATTCTCTGTAATTTTTTATTAAAAATATCAGAAAAATCTACCTTCAACAGCATCAAAATCCCATATTTTATTTAATCTGGCAATTCTTCAGGTACATTTCTGTACTAATCTATTTAAAAAATTAAGTGTCTTACTGTTACAAAAACAAGTAGTCGAATTATCTGGCTTTAGATTTGGGTAATTTTTTCACTTTCTAATATAAACTGTTCAGTGTTCATTTGTCATGAGCATAGCCTGTAATTTCCTCAAGAGTGATGTCTGTCTGAGTGTAAACACTGTAGAATTTTACTCATTTATCTCAAAAATAAAATTATATTTGGATAGTTTAATGTTTTTTAATGTACTTGTTGGATAATTCAAGATGTATAAAATAGTGATATTAAAAAAAAAAAAATTCTGAGCCTCACCTAGAATTGCCTGTTTTAACAAAGTGAACATGCAGTTGGTTCTCAGGTCAAACGCCAGTTCCTGAAGAAGAATCATGGAATTTCCGTTTGCATCAAGCCTTGACAGTGTTGTTGCACACAATCTACAATACATGTAAATACATATATATCTTTACATTGTTGTTTTCATATTTCCATTTTACCTAGCTTAGACAGTGCTGCACACTGTCTACAAAAAATGTGGTTTTCATCATTTTTCAAATTTACATAACCTAGAGAATGTTGTTCATACATGGTCTCCAATAGATGAAAATACAAATACACCATTGTATAGGGTTTTTTTTTTCACCATTACATCATGCCCTTCATGTACTAATAGACGTAATTTTGTATTTAAAGAAAAAAAATTCTGTTATGTATAAACAGCTACCACATAATATTAAGACTAAGTTAAAATGTTTTACATCTAAATGTGGTTTTTTTCACCATTACATCATGCCCTTCATGGACTAATAGACATAATTTTGTATTTGAAGAAAAAAAATTCTTTTATGATCACATAATATTAAGACTAAGTTAAAATGTTTTACATCTAAATCTAAGGTTCTACCTTATGTGTCTGACACAGTGTGGCAACCACGCTCCTGGAACATCCTGTTTCTGTCCAGGCCAAACACCATATTTGTCTCTCTCCTTTTCTGGAATGTTTTCTAATGATTCGGGTAAAAATGCAGCCCGGATCAAATTGGAGAACAGACTAATCAGTTCTGAAATCATTTGCTAAAAGAAAAAATATTTTAAAAAAGTCACAGATAAAATAATACATATATATATTTTAAATATATCTTGTTAAAGAATACCTGAAACAGTACAGACAACAAAATTTAAAACTTGTTTATCTTCTACACTTCTTATGTTTGTTTTATTGTTAAAATGGATCTGTTTTAGATAAATAAAACAGCCAAAATGTTTTGTATGAAACTTTTTATAGTGCTTTACTGACTTCTTGTTAAAAGTGTCAAATCCAGATTATTTTTGCGTATTTATTTCTTTTATTAAAGTGTTTATCAACATTTCATTTTTATTTTTATTTTTTTTATATAGATTTAAAATCTTTTTACTAAAGCTGAAAATGGATGCAAATGAGGTGTTTATAAAACATTTCTTGTTGGTAATCAAAAAAGAGCAGTCTACTTTGCTGTTGGTGCAGAATTTTCTCTCTCTATATTTGTTTTGTTATGTAACTTATGTAATATGCAATAACCACAGGGTAAAACTGTGATGCCATTAAATAAAACATTCCTATTATTGGCAGATTTCTCATAAAAAAAATGACTAAACAAATTATTGAATTAAAACATTTACCTTCAGTTTAGAATGTTTAGATAGATCAATTTTAGAAACTCTGTCTGTTATCTGCAAGTAAAATAAAACATGTTACAATTTTTTATTATCTATAAAAATATGTGTTAATATTGATATATCAAAATGTTTTAGAGTTCATAATATTGGACAGACCCACTCTCACAATCACACCATACATACTGACAGACAGACACACTAACATAGACACACGCATCCTCTCACACACACACACACACACACACACACACACACACACACACACACAGAAGATAAATTTGTATCTATAGACAAAATATTTTAATATCAAAAATGATTTTTTACCTCAAATCTGGTAATAAATTCACCAGTAAAGTAAGCGTTTCCCAGTTTCCAAAAGTCTGGGAAATTTTCCATCATGATATCTGTGAGATCTTCAACATACATCACCTTCTGTGGAATCCGATATTTAACTCCTAACAAACAAAACAAAAATAATGCGTTCTAAAAATATAAATTAATATTCTTTTGTAATTTTTTACATATATTGGTTTATCTATAACTCAATGCATTTTCATGTTAATATGTTTTTAGATATCAATTATGTTCTTATATAAGAACATTTACAAGATCTTAGAGCCAGTGTCATCTATCTGATACCACTGTTCTCTCAGATCATGTTAAACAGAAACTTAAAAGAATATTTTCATACACATTTTCATTCAGAACTTTAAAGGTGACTAACAAGTATTTCACTATTCAGACAATGAACAATCTCAGCAATATTTTTCACCACGAAATTCAAACTCATTATCTTTTTTAATTTCTATGGTTTTATAATATTCCATGTGTGAGTGATAAAACTGCCACCATACTCAGTGGATTATTCTATTTAATTAGCAACAAGGATAGCTTTAGTTTTAGTTTTTATTTCTCTTGTAAGAGATTTAATGCTGACAATAGTTAATTATAGGCATATACACGCTTGTGCTGGCATAAATGTAATTAATATTCAGATAGTTATTATTTTAATTGACATAAAGATATATCTTATTTACCTGTCTTGTCAATACTGTAATTAAGGTATATTATTTATCTAGTAGTCATAAATGTCACTAAAACAGGTAAATATTATTACTTAAGGTAAAACGTTACCTGACTTGTTATGTTTACAGTTAACATAGCCAGTAAATATTTGAAGGCAAATGATAGTTGTGTTGTCCACAATATAATTACTACCTTTTTAAATCAAGAAAATGGTTAAAAATTAAAAGAAAGATGTTTATGTGTTATTTCAGAAATGTAATTAATACAGGTAGATGTTGATTAAAGGTAAAATTTACCTGTCTTATCAGAGGTGGGAGAAGTAAAACTTGACTGACGACTTATACCTAAACAGAATACGATGACAGTTACTAAAAATAATTTTTCTTATGCCAGTCATATATTTAATATGGTAGTATAAATCTTATTTTTTAAAAATTATTTTAAAATAATCATAAAATGATTCAGGTTTTTCAGAAGATACACGTGACATTTTATTAACATTAAAACTATTCCTTGTGTCATCCTGTATGAAAAATAATTCATTCACACACACACACACACACACAATCTCACTCACTCATTCTCTCTACCCTCCCTCCACCCCCTCTCTCTCTCTCTCTCTCTCTCTCTCTCTCTCTCTCTCTCTCTCTCTCTCTCTCTCTCTCTCTCTCTCTCTCTCTCTCTCTCTCTCTCTCTCTCTCTCTCTCTCTCTCTCTCTCACTCACTCACTCACTCACTCACTCACTCACTCACTCTGTGATTTCACTCAACTAAATAAAGACAACATTCACCTCGTTTCATGCCAGGCACATTTGATATTTTCCAGCGACCTGGTGTTGCAGTGTCTCCCTGCTGAATGGCACATCTCTCTGAAAAAAAAAAACAACATACAAATTTAAAATGATTGCAAATGTTAACATTAATTTTTATAATGCAAGACTAACTAATTATCATCCCAGAAATGTAAAAATGAACTAAATATCAAACCAGAAATGCAAACATATGCCTCAATTTCAAAACATAGTCACACCAGCAAATGTTACATATATATATATATGTATATCCATACACACATAGATAGTTAGATATTAATTAAAGGTTAAACATACAGATAAATTATTTGAAGAGGTCTACGATATAAAAAAATACAATGTGTGTGTGTGTGTGTGTGTGTGTGTTTTTTTGTGTATATTCTTGCTTTTAAAAGTAAAACTGCACCTAGGTCTATATGGTCCTCCTTGCACTCATTAAGTAAGGATAGCAGCCACTGTTGTTGATTTACCAGACACTCCCAGGCAGGATCTCCTGAGTACTCCAAACTTATCAGATATCTAACACAAAAATAATCATACAGACTTATCAAACACAAAAATAATCATATAGACTTATCAAACACAAAAATAATCATATAGACTTATCAAACACAAAAATAATCATACAGACTTAAACACAAAAATAATCATATATTATCTAACACAAAAATAATCATACAGACTTATCAAACACAAAAATAATCATAGACTTATCAAACACAAAAATAATCATATAGAATTATAGATATCTAACACAAAAACAATCATATAGACTTATCAGATATCTAACACCAAAATAATTATATATATTTATCACATATCTAACACAAAAACAATCATATAGACTTAAAGATATCTAACACAAAAATAAATCATTAGACATCAGATATCTAACACAAAAATAATCATTAAAATAATAATTTCTAAATACAGATTTATCTGGTTCACAAAATAAAACAAAATAATATAGATTTATCAGACAACTAATAGAAAAAAAAAAAAAAAAGAACTGATCAGATATCTAACAAAAACAAATAATAATACAAAAAATACTGATTATGCTTTCTTTCCTTTTTTTTAATCTACATCTTTTTTTTCTATTTCTATGTTATTCTCTCTTTTCTTTCATCTCTTTAAAAACTCTCTCTCTTTAGCTACTTTAAATGAATCTTATTGATCTTGTATTGATTTTGTCAGTAGAATATGATACAAGACAAATACCCTATCAGTTTTTTCTGATCTTCCAGTCCTATGCTAGGATCAAGTAACTTGGAATGAAGCATCTGCATGAATTTTTCTATCTGCAGTTCAACTTCATGATAAACTGTAAGAAAAGCAAAAGAAATGACAGGTAAATTCTACATGAAGATATAATGATAAACAAAATAAAATTCTATATTAAAAAAAAAAAAAAAAAAACAAAAAAATAAAATTTTGAAACATATTCCAACAAACAGGTAAACATTGTAGACACAATGAATAGTCAGTTAATAACATATTTGAGAATATTTGATATTAAAAAATCATTTTTCTGATTAATTCTGGCTTTGTCATCCACTGGCACAAGATTTATTTTTTTCTTATATACACTTTTCCATAAATGGAAAAGCACATACAGTGCATGAGCTTTTGTTCTCGATATGCTAGTTCAGATATGGCAAGTTCATGATAAATAGTAATAAATGTTAAGTTCAGTCAACAATCGTCAATCATAATGGGAAACTAATTAGTCTGTCTTAGAGTTAGTCATGAAATTTTGTTCTTGGATAGGAATACACATGCAGTTGCCAGTTCTATCATGACATGGCTTAGGACAGATGGTGGAATGATGAGTTAGATACAAAAATAAGGATCAAAGGGTGAGGAAAATTCCACCAGCACTGTTACACTTACAGAATCCACACACACCAATGATACAATGATTAAAAATGTGTAGAATTGGCTGGAAAGAGTAAATGCCCATTTTCATTCTTCAAACATAATTACTGCCATAACACTACAAATTCTACCTGTGATTAAATCAATATAGGTGCAAATTAAAAAAATACGGATAAATAAAATCATGAAATATCTATGAAGAAACAACATACATAAAATTAATTAGATAAATAGTTAAGAATTTTAAATCAGAGAACAAAATTATTTCTTGTTTACCTTTTTTAAAAACTCCAACTTGTGTGTCTGAATAAAGAGACTTGGCTTTTTCATAATCATTGATAACAATTGTGTATTCACCCTGAAAATATTTAATTAAAAACAGAAAAATTAAAAACAAATAGATTTTAGAAATAAGGAGCTGAAACAGTATAAAATGATTTTAAAATTTTCACACTGATTTTTAAAGGATGAATGAAACACATTAATTTTTAAAATGCTTTTTGTCAATGCATAGCTAGAAGATTCTATAGATAACTGAATTTTGAAAATATTGAATAAAGATTATCTGCTCTATTAGGATTTTTACTTAATGGTCAAGTAACAATGGTGAAATCTGAAAATAATAAAAATACTAATCTATTAAGTTTATTATATTTATAAAACAATTTAAATTTTAGAATCAGATGAAGTTAAGCAGATTTTTTTACAATATATGGAATCATTCATGTGTTACTAGTCACAGGAAACACTTAAAACTAATACTCTGTAAAGATGAGGATTACCTTTCGTATATTTCTTTCAATGTTGAGAGGAAGATAGAAAAGAAATTTGAATTTTGTAAGAACATTCAGAGCATTGCGTGTAGAGTCAGCTCTGTCTTTACGTCCTAACACTTCCTGAAATAAACCATCTGCACAAGACTTGGCCTCTGTAATAAAGAAAAAACATCTGCTATAGACAGATAGAGATAGGAACAGAAACAGAAATCTAACAGATGGACAGGCACACAGACACAGTTATTAGACAAATTATTCATACATTATGAAGATGAAACACAAATCATCAGTCTGATTCAGAACAATTAAATCAGTAATTACAAACTGGAAAAAAAAATCAATATCAGTTTTCACAAAAAAAGTACAAATGAAAATGAAAGGATAAAACTGTACAGACAGAGCAGTTATCAGATAAGTAGAAATAAATTATCTAAGAATAGAACAGAATGTAATGAACTGAAAACAGTACATTACTGATAAATCGTCTGTTGCAATTGTTTTGCAAAAAACTGACTAAATAATCACTGAAAAAAAAAAAAACTCTTCTACTAGTGTAGATTAGAAAAAGGATTATTCTTTAAATTAATTATTATATTAATTAGGATTTCTGTTAATAAATGAAAGTTAACTTACGCATAAGTAGCACAGCATAAGAGTTCATACAGTCTCCACGGATGTCATCTTTTGTAAATTTCTCATACATAGCTGAAAAATAAAAAGTTAATGTTATTATATTATAAAAAGATTTAGGAATAATAGTCTATATTTTTTTAGATTTTTAGGAAGTTACCTTTTAATTTTTTTTTATTTTATATGTCAAATTGTCTAGAAATCCTACAGTTGAGTATTATCAAAAAAACATTCAAGGTCTTCTAGAATTCATATTTACCTTTGAAGAACTAAGTCATTTTCTTAATTAAGTTTGTATTTGAGAATACTGATCATTCTAGAACTGATGTTTACCTCTGAGGCTTAAAATATCCTAAAATAAATATTTGTTTTTCAGAATCTTCTACAGCTTAGGTTCACCTCTGAATCATTATAGACATCCTAAAATTAATGTTTATCACTGACACTTTCTGTACATCACATAATTGATGTTTACTTTTGACACTATCTTGACATTCTATAATTTATGTTTACCTTTGAGACTATCTAAACATTCTAGAATGGTGGTAAGATTTGATCTGATGATTGTTATGGGTTCTTCTGATCTCTGGCTTGCTTTACGCTGCATGTAGTTCAAACCTGCTTTCAAATCCTCAAAACTAAGAAAAAATAATTAATAAAATAGTTTTACCAACAATATCTAATTAACAAACAATCATTTTTAAAATATACATATTTATAACTTCATTAGGTACATCCTCAAAAGAGGTACTATTAAAAATGATTATGAAGATTATTAAATGTTAACAAATATACAAACTATAACAATTTCAATAAAGTGGTAATGTAATGTATAAAATGAGTTAAAGTTTGGTTTAAAAACAAAATTAATCCTTTTAGAAAAATTATCACTTCAACAAACTGATCTAAATCAAATGCACTTGCTCTAATTTAACTTGCTGGTTAATTTCATGAAGTTTTAAAAATGAAATAAACTCATACTTGGCACTTTGATGATTTTCCAGCAAATACCAAACAGGTGAAAAATTTGCCAGTGACAGATTCCCACAACCTGAAAAAGAATTAAAAGTGTTTTAGTTGTTATTATTATATATCCCAATAATAAATTTCAAAAATATTTTCATTGCAGATGTTCTTTTTTATTCTTATTCTTCTTATACAAATTTTTTAAAAATTTGTTTAAATTTTAAAAAATTTAATTATTTAGCAACAATGCCTAGATCAACTTTCTTGACCACATAAGTGATCAGATACCAGTTATGTTCTGAAAGTCACAACTCAGTGATGAATCATTAATTACCACTAACTGATCACTAATTACAACTAACTGATCACTAATTAACACTAGCTAATCACTAATTAACACAAGAGCTCAGGTTACTGACCTTCAGGAAACATTTCCAGCATTTCTTCTTCACTAATTTTTGGTCTGGAAAAATAAACTCACTGATTATTTTCATATCCCTGACAGAAAAATATTTCAACCAAAAGTATGGTATTTTTTTTTTTTTTTTATTTTTAGTTTATGGAATCCATCTTGTAATTATTATAATTTTCTACCTTTATTTTTGTCATTTATTATTACATAATCCCACATACACAGATTTTTAAATTTTATTTCCTTAATAATTTTAAGATAAATAATAAGAATGTAATGTAAGGATGTCATTTTGTAAACCATTAATAATTAATAAACCAGTCTTTAAAATGATTTTGGTGGATATTTTATCTGCAATTAAGATAACTGAGAATTATTAAAACAGTGAAAAATACGTACTTGTCACCTTCACTTGAAATTCCAAGTGGATCTTCATCTTCGCGGTCAGCCATAGTGGATGGACCATGGCCATGTTCCAGTGACCGCACAGTCTGAGATTCATCAATCCAAACAGCAGATTCCTGCAGTGGACCTGACAAGAAAAATTCCAAAGTAGAAGATATTTTTAATTTAAAAAGAAATCATTAACTTAGTTTTCTTCTCTGTTTTTTTTTTCTAATTCAGATAATTAATATCTAATTATTTACAGTATGAAAAAAAGTAGGTTTTTTTTCCTTTTTGTTTCTAATTATTGTGTTATTAAATATGTATCATAAAATAAAATAGCTGGATAGCCATTCTAAATCATTTGTTTATTCATTCAGAAAAACAATAGATCTGTGGGAGGGGTTTTATTTTAATTTTTAATTTTATGGCTGATTTACTTTTTCCTTTTTTCTTTTTTTTTTTTTGTCTAATATTTTTGTTGTTGTGCCTTTTGTTAAGTTTTTTTTTAATTATTATTATTATTATTATTATTATGGTATTCCTATTTTGACATTTTTTAAATATGTAATAAAATTTGTATGATTTACACATCAATGAAAAAAGATGGAAGGAGAAGAAATCATATAATCACATATGCAAACACACACACACACACACACACACACACAAGACACACAAAAAACACAGAATATGTTTGTGCTCACACATATACACAAAATCAAACACATAAACAAACTGAAATAGAAATGCATTCATGACATATCTTACCTTTCCAAGGAAAAGGCTTAACAGACATTTCCTTTCTGTTTAAATGGTTACTAAAGTTTCACTACCATATTTTATATAATAAATGTTATAGTAACAAACTGTGAGAATATTTTCACACCATGTAGTGCGATATTCAGCATTTATTTAATAACTAATACATTAAATAATAACATTCTGTTGTTGGTGATTTGGGGGTTAGGGATTTTTTTTTTTTAGTAATGAGATGTCAAATATTTTTAGAAAATTTGATATAACATGAAAATTTATTAGAATTATTTATTATGTCAAAGATTAACTGGTCAAAAAATAAATAAAAAATAAAAATAAAAATCAATTAATAATGACAAAAAGAAAAAGAAATAAATAAAATAAAATAATAATAATAAAAGTAATAATAATAATAATAATAATAATAATAATAATAATAATAATAATAATTACAACACGTTCTTATAAAAGAAAAAATACGGTAATTCTAACTCATTTTAAGATTACTGACTGGACTATGAGTACAATTCCAAACAAACTGAAATTCAATACTTTCATTGTTCTAACTGCCCAGCATCATGTTACTCTCAAACATCTTACATTACAACCAAGTAAAACTCTGTCATATAAAATTGGTCACACAAATGTATATATACTCAGTTTTGAGTATATATGTCTGTGTAAAAGAGAGAGACAAGAGAAAGAAAGAAGAAAAGGAAGACAGAAAAGAGAAAATGCACATCAAAGAATATGTATACTTGACAGAGTAAGGAAGAGAAAGAAGTTGTGTAATAAAGATATATATAATGAAAAGGCAGAAATTCAAAAGATACATGTGGCTAACTGCTGTGTAAAATGTGACATGTTGCAACTTTATTTTTTCTTTAATCTGTTTTAAAACATTAACAAACAGAGCTGCACAGTATTCAGATTTCACAGATACATTATTACATTTTTAGACATAAAAAATAATTTTCAGACACAAAAACACACAGAAATAAAATATACACACTCGTTATATTCACTGTTTTCAATATCTCTTAATAATCATTTGAACATAGATCTGAAATTATGTACAAAAAAAAAAGGCTTTATCCAGGGCCCACAAAAATACAGACATCCTAGCTCAATCAAACAAAGCATACAGATTTGGTTTTAAACATGAACACATTCATTAAAAATAAGAAATATTTTAAAGGTGCATTTTTTTTAAAATCACACACCTGTTTGTAAAAAGTATCCTCTGAACCCCACTGTACAGCTCCCATTGCCTGCTGACTTTGTGATGACTATTATGTCTCCTTTTCCTTTACCAGGTCCTGTCCTGGCTATTATCTTACTTGGAGACTTCCATTCAGCAGAAAGTAAGCAGTCTACCCCACATATTTTTAATCCTGAAAATATTGTTTTTAAAATATATTAAACAGAGTAAAAGCTGAAAGTTAAATTATTGTATAAATAATGTGATAAAGATTTATATATTAATTCTGTTGTAATGGAAAATCTTTATTTAGTAATGTAATAATTTTTTTGTTTTATAATTTTTCTTTCAATCACATGCCAAAAAAAATGTTTTAAAGAAATTTATTCTATTTCCTAAAGTATATAAATTTTAATACACAAACACACACACAAACAGAAATGCATAACAGTTGCAAAGGTCAAATTAATATGGATATGAAAAAGGAAATCTTCCTCAAATATCCAAAAGCATTAACAAATCATACAAATATTTTCACATTTCAACAAATGATAATAATTATTAAAATTAATGGATAAAATTGCAATATATAAAATAGTAATAATAATAAATGCATATTTAAAAAGTACTAAATATTCAATATTTCAAGCATACAAAAAATACACACCTATCAAATCTCTTGGGTCATTACCCAAGTTTTCTCCTCTAATGGTGATTCTAGTTCCTGGAGGACCCTCTTTGGGACTAACCCCTGTCACCAGAGGAATCAAACGAGGCATGATTTTCTTTTATTAAAAGAACATTATTGTCATGCTGTAAAACAAAATGCACATGTAAACAGATATTTGAAAAACAATCACCTACAGATTTCCAAGTATCATTAGTTTTTGTTAAATTGTAGAAGTAGTAGTAACAGTGATAGTAATTGTAATAGAAGCAGTAGTAGAAACAGTAGTGGTACAAGTAGCAGTACTAGTAGTTATAGTAGTAGTGGTAGCAATAATAGCAGTAGTATTTTTTATTATTATATTATTAGTAATAGTAGTAGTAGTAACAGTAGTAGTAGAAGTAGCAGTAGTAGTAGTAGTAACTAGTAACATTTGAAATCGTTACGTTGTTGTTTAGAGCATGTTTGAGTTTAGTCACTGCGCAAAGGAGGCGTCTCAGAGGCGACATCCTTCGATAACGTAAAACTTCAATAGAAGTGTCATGAGTTAATTATAATTTATCCAGTTATCTATATGTTCATCTAGCAGTACGATAAAGGTCAAAACTAACCAGAAAAAATGCTTTAATTACAGAAAATTGTCTTTGCTGCTTGCGGTCTATGGAATAGACTGATACAATTTGACAGAAGGAAGTTAAATCGGTCGATAACTAAAGAACGACAACCGTTTAGTGATCGTTTCGGCTGTAGTGAAACATAATTTCTTTAAATTAAAGCAAAGCAAAAAGTTATTATTACATTTTTGTAATTAGATGTATGCATGTTAAATGTATTAATTTTGTTTCTTGTGTTGTTGTTTTATTCTGTTTGGTGTGGGGGTTTTGGGGGGTTGTGTTTTGTTTTTAATAGTTTGCCTGGGTTTTGTTTTGTTGCTATTTGTATTTTACTTTATTTTATTATTGTTTTTTTTTTTTTTTTTATTTTTTTTTATTTTATTATATTTTATTTTTTATTTTATCATTTTATTTTTTTTTTTTTGTGTGTACTGCTGTTGGTTTTGTTTTGTTTTTTTTTTTTTTTTTTTTTTTTTTTTTTTTTTATTTTTTTTTTTTTTTTTTTTTTTTTTTTTTTTTGGCTTGTTTTATTCTATTTTATTTATTTTTATTATTATTTATTTTATTTTATTTTATTTTATTTTATTTTTTTAACTATTTCGAACAGAGACTCTCCAACAGTGCTTCTCAAAAAAGCCCAAAGATCAGAAAAAAGAAAATATTAACAGGAGGATAATCATCCACCGAATTATCTGGCCCACATCCCCCAAATTCTATCTATTCGACACCAGGCGACTAAGTTGGAAAATGTGCTAACTAGTAACTGCAATAATTAAAACATTACATTATAACCTAAATACCCTTGCTATAGCAATTACTATTTTCCGTACACGTTACTCACTGATGTCGTTCGCCTGTCACATTATGTTGAAAACGTTCAAATACGACACTAATTATCTGTTATTTACGACATAAATGTCAACTTAAATAATACGAACGTAATCCATACTTCCTGTTTTATTATTATTACCTTCATTTATTAGTTATATATAATTTTATAGCTGAATAGATTAATATGACCCGCTATGATTTCATACGCTTTGCTTCTGGCCTGTAAGCAATAAGAAGTTGCCGAACTATTTATTTAGCAACCAATGAGTATGATGGGTTAATACTTTGTATTTTTAATTATAAATCGGCAGACGGGAAGCATAAAACTCCCGCCCACCGCGAAGTATTCTCTTTATATCTTTATATTTTTAATATTTCGTTGTTATTTTTTTTTTTTTTTTTTTTTTTTTTTTTTTTTTTTGGTAAATTACTTTAACAAAACAACAACAGTAACAATAACTACAGCAACAACAATAATAAATAAATAAAAACTGTTTAACCTACGATTCGTTTGTGCTCTGAGCTATATTGGTTTTATTGGTATATGAAAATGTGAAAATCTGCTAACATGCTGTGTCACAAATAGCCTACTGTCATTATTAAATATAAGATAGTTGATTCTAAAAGCTGTTAAAACGCACTGGTCATTTAAATTTTTATATATATATACTGTATATTACTATAGATTTCAACACTAATGTTATAACTCGTTTTTATTTATTTATTTTTTATTTTTTACTTAAATTCAAAATTAAATCCATCAACATATTTTAGAAAGGGAGCACTGCGGAACATTATTTGAAAAGATATATTTTACAAAATGGATCCAGTTAGATACATTATTTTATTTCAAATTTATTATTGATATGTAATAAATAATGTTGCTTTAATTAGATAGTTTGTTTATTAATGTCATCGTTACAGATTATATTCTAAATCATTAAAAACTTTTTTTATAATTTATTATTATTATTATCATTTAATTAAATAAAGTAATCAATCATGAAACTCAGACATTAACCACGTAATAGCCAACGCGTCCAAACTTAAGCTCAGTTTATTTGGAAAGCACCTGTTAAATATTGTCATCACGTGGTTCCAATATTATTTCCGGTTCAGTGTGACGTCACGTGTCTTCGCCGTCATAAATAGTCTCTGTGGTTTAGTGTTTTTGCAAGATGTCATACGCATATTTGTTTAAATATATTATTATAGGAGACACAGGTAAATCAGTTCGTAATGTACTAGATTTTTAACGATATCTTACTATTACTTCTGTTGAATGAAGGCGGAATGTCTTAAATTTACTATGGAATATCGCAAAAATATATATTCATCCAAAATGGCGTTGTGATGTGTTGATTATATTTGTGTATTTCCATTTTTATTCACGATCTTAATCCGATTCAACGTGGATTATTAATTGATAACATATGACGTTACTTGTTTAGAAAATTCATGCTGGCATCAGTAGTGGATTTAAAATCATTCTGTGAATTGAGAAATAAAAAATTGTAAATAATAACAAGTTCAGCACAATGAACTGAATGCATGATTCATTGCTAATAAAAGATATTACTAAAATTTGTCAAATCGGATAATTTTAATATGTAAACAAAATTTATTTTGTATTCTATATAGTTTTGATTAATTCCAGCAGTAGTCTTACTATTAGATTTACTGTGTTTGGTTATTAAATCCTAAATAGAGTTCTGTTTATTGATTTTTTTTTTCTTCTTCTTTTTTTTTTTTTTCTTTGTATTCGTTCTTGTGTACGAAGGTGCAAACATTTATTAATCTTGCAAAAGAACATTTACATATATTCACCTTGATATCAGTTAGTATATTCTTTATATTTCATTTAAATGAATTATAGGTATAAATTTTACAGTCAATTTAAAGATACAAGAGTCATGTGAAAGATCCATTGTTTCTGATATGTGGCAGCAACAGGCTCTCTCTCATTGTTATTGTTATATAATTGAATTTAGTAAGATCAGTTCTGTTTATATTTCAGGTGTGGGCAAATCATGTTTGCTGCTACAGTTCACAGATAAGAGATTTCAGCCAGTCCATGATCTTACTATAGGTTTGTTTTCATAAAACTAGACACTAATTATTAGCTTAGTAATTATTAATACAGGTTTTTTAGAACTTTGAAAATTAACTTGCCAAATAATAATAATTTAATACAAAAATACTTTGTAGCCATTAAGTAGCATTATTGAAATATTTTTAACATTTATTTAATGATAATAAATTTAACACTTTTGTTATAAACATTTTCATATGTACAACATGCTGTGTGACCCATACTGTTTCAAGTCTAAGCTCTTTAATAAAAAAGTATCGGCAGGCTAATTTATTACAACTTGATAAACAATGCACTTGCCATTATTGATTGGCATCATAGATAAAACATTTTATTAAACTTATTGTAGATGATTTAAATGTTTCATTAAATATTATCTACAATAAGTTTAATAAAATGTTCTTCTTCATCTCAGTTTAATAGTCAAAAATATTTTATAAAACATACTCAACAATGAAACATTGTCTTATCATTTACATCTTTAAATATTAGAAGATTCAATCTCTGTCTCAGCTATATTTATATTATTTATTAAATAATTTTTAATGCTGTTGTCACTCAGGTTAGAATATTCATTTTTACATCATATCCTTGAAAAGACTGTTAAATTTAAAAATGCTTAAAATCGAAGTTCGTTGAGGAGGTAGTACCAGCACACGTTTTCAGAAAAAAATCTACAAGTATCAGTTACCAATATGATATTGTGTTGTAATAGGTTCATTATGAATGAACAGGTGCTGATGATTAAAACTGATCTAATTTGTATACAAAGTGTACTTGTTAATGAAATTGCTGTTCTATGTTCTGGAGGTCAGGGTCATCTGGATGATCTGCCAGTTCAGATCTGATTAGAACACATTTTATAAGACTCGTGTGTTCATTACAATTTTAGAATGTGTCACCTAGTTTATTAGATTCTTATAAAATACACCATAAAAGTTTTATTAAAGTAATAATAATACAATTTACAAGTAATGCACTTCAGATTTCACTGGCTAACTGGTGGACACTGGTTTTGGAAATTGTGAATGTAAACATTAACCCTAAATTTACTGCTATATAATAAGTAAAATAGTAATATAATAATGTAAGATATAAAAAACAATGTAAACAACTGACATACAGCATATGTGAAGAAAAACATAGACATGGTTAGGTGAAGTTTGTTAGTGTATGATGATTTTATGTGTGTAATTGTAAAATTTACTCTTACCTTAACTGAAAGTGTGTTGAGAGATTATTTCTGTTATCATGTATAGGGGGACTCAAAAATAACAAAAGTGGGAAATGCCATTTAGTTCAGATTTTGTGATCTTTCAAGACTAGGTCCAGATTTCTGGAAAACTGATGTCTGTGTATATTTTTGTGTGGCAAAAAAATATATATTTATAAATTATTTCAATAACCAGTTTTTGTAGTAGTTAAAAATAATGATAAAAATTAAACATGCAATATCAATTTGTATACATATTCTGTTTTGTTCCATTATTACTGAAATAAAATTCTCATTAACAGATTGTGGCATTCAGTACAAGTATGTAACATTGCTGTTATTGATTGCAGTGGTGTGAAAATTAGTTTCATTATGATTATCAGTAAAAGTTGTAGTGTATATTTATTTATAAGATCGATCTGAAAAACTGTATAGCACATGAAATATTTCCTTATACTGAGTTCACAGGGA
Source organism: Chrysomallon squamiferum (assembly GCA_012295275.1). Taxonomy (NCBI): domain Eukaryota; kingdom Metazoa; phylum Mollusca; class Gastropoda; order Neomphalida; family Peltospiridae; genus Chrysomallon; species Chrysomallon squamiferum. Next base: position 2,923,371 of record CM022667.1, read on the forward strand.
TGAGTAAAACAAAACACAAATAATATATTCCAATGAAAATGTAACTGAAGGAATATCCTGTAAGTTGCTGATATTAATAATTGATATTTTTTTTAAACAATTGTGTGCGTGTGTGTGAATTTTGCAGAGTTTTGTTCATTGTTAACTTATACAAAATAAAATCAATGAATTTTCAATCGTATCCCCAGCCCAAGGAGAACATAGGTTATTGATTGACAAAGTGATGAATTTAAATGTCAGATCTTAAATAAACAGACAAAATCCTAGTTTTTCATCCTAATGAAATGTGGGAAGACATTCCCAAGAGGATTAAAAACAAAAATGTTAATAATCACTTCATCTTCCTTAATGAGCCCTCATTAACTGTTAGATTTAAATACTGGGACAGTGCAGATAACATTGGAATAGTTGTAAAAATACAACCGTAATTATAATAGCTAAAATGATATCTAATATTTCTGTAATAGTCAAGATTTATGCTGAGGTATTTATTAATTTAAAAGATTTATTTGGACACCCAATAAATTACAATTCTGAGGTATTTTACAAAGAAAGAGGATTGTTTGTTTGGTTGTTGTTTTTTTTGTTTTTTTTGTGTGTTTTTTGGTGGATGGGTATATTATTACTTATTTTCTTCTTATTATTATTATTATTATTATCTTTTTTTTGTAACTTTTAAAGATACCATATTTTGCTACATTTCATGGGTTAATTTGTATTTCTTTAAGTAAATGACTTGATAAAGGGTTCTCAATCTTTTTTTTTTTTTCAAGATACATTTGTAACATTATGTTTTTCAAGGGAAGATACATTTTATTTTCTGACTTCTTATTTTGATGATGGAGGGAGGGAAATTGTTTTGTATTATTTCTCATAAAGACAAAGATCAGTATTGATCCCAAGTCTGATCTTTTCAAGACACACATTATTGATTTTGGCCCAGGTTGCTTGTATAGTGTCACTGCATGTCAGTGGGGAATGAATGGTCCTGCAGCTTTCACTGTTGTAATTCATAGCCTTCAATAATTCATTTCTACATTCCACTCTCTATATTTTCATGGCCACACTTGCCCTTGCCAGTGCAAAGGGATCATGTCCATTAATATATTAACCTGTTTGAGTGTCTGCTTTATGCAGGAAATTGTCTGGATCTGTATTAATTGATGCATATTTGTTATTTGACTGGTTGTTCAGATCATTTCTTTCTTTAGATTCAGTGTTCTCTCAATATGTGTGTGTGTGTGTGTGTGTGTGTTTTTTGCTGATATTTATTTATTTTCTATGCAGATACTAATGCACTTACAGACCAGATAAATAAACTGTATGATATTATTGATATTATTCATTTATGTGCTATTCTAAGTAATTTGTTTTTATTCCCTATTCGGTTGTTAGTAAATGAACATTTTTATTTTCAGGTGTGGAGTTTGGAGCCCGGATGATTACAATTGACGGAAAACAAATCAAACTTCAGATATGGGACACAGTAATTATTGCATTTTATCTTATATATTTTATTACTATTTTATACACAAACACACACTGGAAATTGTTTCAGCTATATGCATTTTTCTCTGATCCTTTATATCATACAGCAGCAATTATTTTCATACACTTATTACATTGGAGAATACAGTGGTACCTTGACTTATCAGTTTAATTTGTTCTGTGACCAAGCTTGTATCTCAATTTGCCAACTGAAATTAATTGAGATACCATTAATCTGTTCCAGCCCCCCAAATACATCCCCATTATTTTTGTAACGTGTTTTTAAATAAGGAAAATGTATTTATGAATGACAAATATTGCATAAAAAAAAAAAAAAATAGAATGTAAACAAATAAATTGGTTTTGTAAAGTGTATTTATCTTGGCGATCAGACAAATTATTTTAGTGCCTTTGGCTGGAGTTACAGCCTTTATCAACTCCTTCAGCTTCATTGAAGTACTATGCTCGTACTGCCTATTGACCTTGCTCATGTTTTTTTGTGAATTCAAGCTTTAGTTCAATGGACATCATTCGCTTCTTCTTCTCAGCACTGTCCTTTGCACTCACTTTCTTAGGAACCATGGCCAGAAAAATGCGAGCACAACACAACAGTGATGCTTTCACAGTGAGGTAACCATGTGAAGTAAACGAGTGACATGTGGGATGCTGGCCAGATGTTATGTTGTTTGTTGTGCCAACTAGCAAAGCTTGCTCATAACTCAGATTTTGGCTTGCAACTCGAAGCAAAAAATTGATTTGGCGACTGCTCATAACTCGAAAAACTCATAAGTTAGGGCACTAGTAAGTCGAGGTACCACTGTATTGGAAAAGTGCATCATTTTACTCAGATTTACTCCCCTTTTATTTATTATAATTGCATTCTGCTAGTCTTCAACACATAACTTTTGTGACTGAATACTGATCATAAGTACTATAATCACAAAACACAAGATGAGAGAGAATGGATAAATAAAAATCATGGTTCTTTTCCTGCCCCTATATGATACAAGCTGTTTGACATGAAACAGAAAATGTTGGGTTATATTTCAGAAACAAAGCAACCTAAATAAATTCCAAGAAATAACCAACCTTTCATTTCATTGTAAACCAGTCAAAAGCAGAGGACACTTTATGTTCTAATTATTAGATGTTACTGATTTTATTGGTCATTTGGTTTTTACTTTCATTCAGGAGTAGTAAAAACAGAAGGAAAATGGTAACTAAAAACCTGGAATAAATTTTATTTAGCTGAGTAGGTGTGGTTTTTACTATTTATTATTATTTTTGGGTTCTTGTTGTTTATAAATTTATTATTATTTTAAATTAATGCCTGTAATTTTTATTTTTGTTTTAATTTAATGCCTGTAATTTTTATTTTTATTTTTTTATTTTGATTTATTTTACCTTTTGTTTTGTTTTCTTAATTTATCTAAAAATTAATTCGGATATTATTAGGAACTTCTACTCAGAGAGGAATTATTATTATTCATTTAAAATTCTGGGAATAATAAAATTAAATATGTAAATATTACCTAATAAAAGCATTACATTTTTTACTATAGGTCAGTAAATTAAATTAAAATTTAAAAAAATCAAATTCTCTCTGTTTAGCTGTAAATAATGCTAATATTTAATTTGTTATTTCAAGGTTAGGGACCTAATATGTTCAAAAACTTTTATGAAGCTTGTCAGTCACAGTGAAATTAAGAATGAAATAATAATAATAATAATAATAATGATAATGATAATAATGATAATAATAATAATAATAATAAAAAGAATGTTGGAGGATAAAATATGGCCCATGTAATAGAATAAAATGAAGCCACAAAAAGATGTTTCATATTATTGGATGTTTCAGACAAAAGAATTAGAAATAATTAAGGCAGGTTTTTACATTGAACATGTTACATTAATATTGTAATATTGTACTAGTGATATCTGTTTCCATAAGAATAAGAATAGGTTTAAAAACAATAATAATAATAATAATAATAATGATAATGTAAATCTGCATAAATTATTTTCATAAAGTCAGACATTTTGGACCCTATTCTCCTAATTAACCTTCTGTACACACACCAAAAATAATGAACAGTTAAATAAAAAAATATAAAAATAAAAAGGTTTTAAAATTTCAACATTAGACAATTTTGTCATTGGTACCGAAGTTTAAGAAAAATAATAAAACAGTTCCAATATAATCTAGTTGAGTCTTCACAACATTTCACAAAGCTACCTGCATTCTTGTTACCATGGATTCAAGAGAGGTAATTAACACTTAGGTGTGATGTCTCTGCACTGAATTGAAAAGAAACTAGAAACTAATGAAAAATGAGTGTCGAATTAGCAACCGTCTGTGTTTTGTGCTGCTTGATCTTTTGTGCATCTGCCACAGTTCCACATCATAATTAGCATAACTGTAAAATCATTTCCTCAGTATAAACAAGTTTTCTTTATTATTCATTTAAAATGTGATTTATATCCATCACTGGGGAGGGTTGGGGTTTTTGTGGTGGGTTGTTTTCTTTCATTGTTCAACATAATGTATTAGTTATTTCATGACTAAACAATAAAATACAAGCAACATGAAACCAATTCTATACAATTTAAAAAAAAAATTAAAAATTCTTATGTTACTGGCATATATTTAATACAGTTTTAGTAAAAAGAATACTTCAGTAACTTGATTTTAATACTATTATATAATTTCTACCAGCAGCCTATTGAAACCTTGTATACTTCATACAAAATTAAAATATTCAGGATTATAATGTGTGTGGGTGGGTGTGTGCACACTTTTATAATCGACATTGTTTTTCCAATATCTGTATATAAACTGATACCATTTCAGTTTAAACAGAAATACAGTTGTTCGGTTGTGAAACGATATTTTGTTACCTATGTAACATGATCAAAAAAAAAAAAAATTTTTTATTTATAAAAATGAAAGTGTTGTAACTTGAAGCATGCTTCTGCTGCTGGCCTGTGATTTTTCAGTAGTTTGAAGATCAGCAGTTATAGAAACTGTGATGATTAACTTTGCCAGTGAAAGTGGGATCAAGCCAGCTGGTATTTAACTAAGAGGCCAGCTGTTGCCGATATCTATTCTTGTGCAGTGGACACATCTTGTATTTCATTTCCAAAGCCGAGCTGCATAACACAACACAACACATGAAACGTTAACTGACTCTGCCTACATTTAAGCCTGGATTAAAACCTGTGTGGAATATTTTGTTATTATGATATTAATTTGTATTTATTTATTTATTTATTTATTTATTTATTTATTTATTAACCATTGTAAATATGCTCCGAGTCAGTACAAACTGTTTTCAAGTCATTCCATTGCAAATTATGAACAAATATATTTTGATATTCTATCTTGATGTCAAGGGAAATAAAATTTTCTCATTAATGACATTTTCTTTATCTATTTTTTAAAGTGTTTGTGTTAAAAAGTCAAAAATTTTGGTTGTCACTGGTGAACTTTTTATACATTTTTATAATATGTTGTGAGCATTGTCATACATTTTTTATAAATATATTGTTTGATCACAACAAACCCCCCCCCCAAAAAAAATATATGTATCATACATTGTATGTATGTATATATATATATACACATACATACATTTTTTTTTATATATATATATATATATATATGTATGTATGTATGTATGTGTGTGTGTGTATATATATATATATATATATATATATATATATATATATATATGTATGTATATATATAAATATATGTCAAAATATTCACATCTGTGTTATTAAAAATAAATATAAATAAAAAAAGTAAAAAAAGTAAATGGTTGTGAGTCATTTTTAATGCAAAGCAGCCAGACATTATAATCTTCATCCTCTTTAAATACACTTAACACTGCGTGGTCCAGAGATAAAACCTGTGTTGCAGTATCTTATGCATATGTAAATAACATTTTACATATGTAGTTATTTGCACATGTCATTAAAGGCTTTCTTATATATGTAGTAATTTTTTTTTTTTTTTTTTTTTTTTTTTTTTTTTATAAATTTATAAAGCCAGTTTAAGTTGTGTTAAGAATTAATGTGGAAGTTAGCTTATTTGAATTTGAATTTGCTAACTTGATGTATAGAATTTTCTCAGTCTGTTAATAATTTATTAATAATGTGACAGCAACATGTTAAATTCCTGTCAGTTATTTCCTTGTCAATGCTAAACATTTATGTTGTTAGATTCAGGTTAATTTATGTTTATTTTAAAACATGTTTTATTCTTAAATAGGTTTCACATCACAGTAATAATTATAGTTTATAGACTTTGTTAATACCCTATTTTCTCAATTATTTGTATATTTGTTAAAGGCAAATAACAGAAATTCAAACATTCTTAGTTTTCAGTAGTCACCTAATTTGATGATGAAAATAAAAAAAAATAAAAATATTCCATTCCTCTGCAAATATGCATATATAATTAACAAATATAATCCATAAATTGGCAGCAGTGATTAATTATGAAAAAAAATTAAGATCCTTTTCATGCCTTAAAACATCAGCATGAAAAGCATTTTTAGATTATATTAAACAAATATTAATTCTGTTATTGTTCAAAAGAAAAGAGGAAAGATATGCTTTAAGTAACAGTAAAAACTGCATTAAGAACTATTGGACAGTGAGAGAAGATATGTCTTGGGATACTCTGTATGAAGATTGGAAACACATACCATGTCATTTTGTAAACCTGACAAGATGCAATATGGGTGATAGTTCTGCAAAGCAGTATGTGTCATCAGCCTTTATTCCACATCCACTTCTTGTAAGCTGGACACATCATCCATAACAGAATCTTTACACTCAGTAAAGTAATTTGTAAGGATAAATATGCTGTGTTCCATGAACATACTCAACAAATGATAATGTAGTAAGATACAGCTATTGTGAAGTCTGGCTTATTTTAATTTTATTTTCTTCATTTTTTTATTTTATTTTTTTTGTTTTGTTTAATGCCAATCAATAAGAGTGGCCCATTTTTTTTTTCAAACACAGCTGTTCAACATTAATATTCAAATGTACTGTCATTTAATACTTATTCATTAGAATGCCTGTTAAAGGCAGTGTAGTGGATGATTGCTAATTTGTTGTGCGTGTAGGCTATAGGTTTAAATTGTGCCAGCATAAATATAGTCTCAAAACTGCATGATGTACATTAAGAGATGCCTCTTAAGTATTATGACATATGATCAGCTCTTGTTTGTACTCCCAGGGTAACTTACTTATTCATGGTTATTACTGTTAATGTATCTGTATAGAAATGTATTTTTTATTTTTGTTTGCATATTCTGTTTTCAGGCTGTATAGAGGAGTGAAAATTAAAAAAGGAGAACAAATTGATTTTAAAATGTTTTATTTTTTAACAGGCTGGTCAAGAATCATTCCGGTCAATCACACGGTCATATTACCGTGGGGCAGCAGGGGCTCTCTTGGTCTACGATATCACAAGGTACCAACTAGTGTTTCCACATTTTTCATTATTTAATATAATCTAACAGTTCCAGCCATCTATCACTAATTTTTTTAGAGTATAATGTTTTCCAGTATTTTCCCAAATGTACATATTTTTCAAGTTTTGATGTAATATCAAAATATGATGGTCATTTTATTTTATTTTATTTTTTTAATCCCATCATTCCACATTTTGCCATCTAAAATTGACTCTCATCACCTTCTGACATCTGTTTATTTTTTTTTATTTTTTTTTTTTTATATTGAATTGCTAAAATATGCTTACTAGACAAGATAATTAAAATCTGGACGTTCTTCTTTTCAGACGTGACACATTTAACCATTTGACAACTTGGCTGGATGATGCCAGACAGCACTCTAACTCTAACATGGTCATCATGTTGATAGGAAATAAAAGGTACACCATAATTTATTTATTTCTGTACATTTTAATACTGGATCAGTAATAATAATTTAGTCCTTTTAATTGTTCAGAGTGTTTAATGAACCATACTAAATAAGAAATTCATGTATTTTTTAAAATAATTTTTAAATATTTTTAGACATACTGCACTGTTTAACCAAAGACGTCAAAGTTTCTGATATGTATTTCATCTGTGGGAAGGTTGCCTTAAAAAAAAACTTTTTGCTAATTAAACAGTAAAGGTCATAACATATTGCCAGAATTATTATTTTTTAACTTCATATGGGCCTTAAAAAGTCATATGGGCCTTAAAAAAAAAACCTGTTAGACACATCCACAGAAACATCCCAAACATCGTATCATTCCAGAATATACTGCTATCTGTGAGGCAACAGATTCAGTTAAACAATGAAAGGGTTTAAACGAAGCATTTTTCTCCTTTTAGTTAGCCTATGAGACAGTTTTATTCTTCTTACAGTAATCAGATTTGTTGTGATTTTTAGTGACCTAGAGGCCAGGCGTGAAGTTAAAAAGGAGGAAGGAGAGGCTTTTGCCAGGGAGCATGGTTTAATTTTCATGGAAACATCAGCAAAAACTGCTGCTAATGTAGAGGAGGTATCTAACTGTCCTTGCTTTTATTTTAGTATTTGTTGGTATTAATTTTTATGCATTTGATTATTATATCATATACGACGGATTTCTTTTTTTTTTTTTTAGATTTAAGTGTAAGAAAATGTTACTTTAATGTCATTTTAAATGTTTAAAGAAAAAAAGCCATGATGAATATTGTTTTGAGGAATAATTAAAATTGATTCTTTTTTTAATATCTTTTTACCGGTATATATAATCATTAGCTGGTGAAATCTTTCATTAAATTATTTTACACGAAAACACTAAAAATCATAATTACTATTTTCATTAAGGTTTTTATTTCTTTTTTTACATCTTTTTTTATTTAACAAATGTTTTTTACACTCTTCTTTGTTTTATAGGCATTTATCAATACCGCAAAGGAAATCTATCAGAAGATTCAAGATGGAGTTTTTGATATTAATAATGAGGTGAAAATATTTTTTACATTTTGAGTAAATGTTTCTTTGAGAAACATAGCCATCAACATATTTTAAATTACTTGTGATTATTATTATTATTAAAGCATCCAATTCAAGAATATATTTCCCATAATGTGTAACAGTTTTTCTGTTCATAATTGCAAATGGATTCCTTTATGCACCACATACATACACACACACACACACACACACACACATACAAAACACACACACACACACACACACACACACACACACACACACACACACACACACACACACACACACACACAGAAGTACATACATAAATACATACATCCTTACATATATAAATATATTCACAAGTACATACACACTATCATATTAGTGTTATTATTATCTTTATCATTATTATTCTTATTATTATTATTCCACAGGCTAATGGCATCAAGATTGGTCCCCAACATTCACCTTCTGGTCAGAACATGCCCTCTGGAGGTGGGGGTGGTAACCAAGGTGGTGGATGCTGTTGAAAATATTTGGCATATAAAAACGAACCGAAACTGTTCCCAAAAAAAAACAAGGGAAGCAACTCTTATTAAGTTGGAACATGAACACTGGTGGAATGTACTAAATTATAAAATTTAAAAATTTGAAAAAAAAAAAAAATATACTAAAAATTGAAAAGTGGTTGTAGTGATTCGAGTAAATGTTTTGGCTGGTTGTAAAGCTGATATAAATTATATATCTTGTATGTTTACAGATGTATATTATTACTTAGTTGTCTTAGATCTTTCCAAAAACACCTCTTTTTTTTCTCTCGTCTACATCTCATTGTCATAATTACTTAAATGTACAGCTCAGCTGTTGTCATTTCTCGTAACATTTTGTTTGTGTTTCAGTTTTTTGGTTTTTATGTTTCACGTTTTATTTATTTATGTTTTTTATGTGATCCCAGTTTCAGAAACTAATGTTTTAAAATATAAACTGGGTCGTTTCTCAAAACAATTTATTCACAGTTAGTTACATAAATAAAATAGATTTCAAGTTTTAATGAACTACTGGATTAATGCTTTAAACAGAGGATTGTTTTTCACAGTAATATTTATTTTTAAAAGAAACTGAAGCCAAAAATTTAATAAGTCAGTTTTTAAGAAGGGTATTCTTTTTCACAAATAATATTTATTTTTAATAATAATATATTTCAATTCTAAAAAAAAAAAAAAAAAAAAAAGAAAAATAAAATGAAAAAAAAGCAGTTTTCATTATTTCATAATTAAATTCTAAAAATTATTATAGATGAAAGATTTTTGGTTGTTTCTTTGAAAGGGCTTTTAGCCATGCTGTATGATATTCCAAAACTTCTAAAATGACAGAACTAAAAACTTGATTATTGCTATAAAAACAGTTGTCTTTCACAAAGTCTTGAATTTTAAAAGAAATCTGAGTAAACATTTTGCTGTACAGAATTCATGGCAGGTTATAGTAAATGTGGTGACAGCTGTAAACGGACAAAACAGTTGAAGTGCAATTTTAAACTTTTATCAGTGCTGTATTCCATATTGTTTGCTTCATACATAGTTTCAGCAACGAAAATCATGAGTGGATAATAAGACTGCTAATCCCATGGCCTGACAGTACTTGGCCATTTACGATTTGAATATTTTAGTAACATGGCAGTATAACAATAAAAAAAATAATATATATATATATATATATATTAAAAAATTTAGAAATACTGATAAACTGACATTGGCTCTAAATGTTTTATTAAAAAGCATAATAAAATTATGATTTGGATTGTTAACATTAAGCTATTGTAGTGTTTGATATTTGCCATTTAAATTAATTTTTATTTTGCCCTTAATGGACATAAGCTTTGACAGAATGTTAATATTAACGTGTTATAGTCTTTGACATTGGCTTAAACTGTTTTAATATTAAGATTACAGTCTTCAACAATATGTTGTTAATAACATTTATAAACTGATTAAACAGAAAAGAAAATTGTGAAAATAACTATGAAGTCATTTGGCAGTATTTTTCTGTAGATCTTTTCGGTTTTTTTTTTTTTAATCAGATCATAATATATATATTTTTTTTTTTTTTTTTTTTGTATTTTTTTTTTTTGTTCAGCTGCTTCAAGATGAAACTCAGAAAAATAAAATACTGATAGTTTGGATCTGATGTTAACATTTTAATAAAACTAAGACACTGCAGAGAAAAGATTTTTTTTTTTTTTTTTTAAATTGTTATAAAATAAAAAGTAACAAAAATTCACATTGATGCATTATTAAACTAATTGATAATTACACATAGATTATAAATTTCACTATCTTTATAAATTATAAATGTTTCAATTATTTTTGTTAAAGAAAGTTTACAATTTATGTATTTGATGTCTTGAAAGCTACATGTTTATGATATTAATTACAAAATATTGATGTTAATAGTATTTTCGTTTTAGAAATCAAAAAATATCTGATCACATGACAGGAAAGTTTATTAAAATTATCAGTCCAGTACAGATTTAGAACCAACATACATTTGAAATGATATACTAGTACTAGAATATTTTAATTTTAGTTATTACCACCTCATAAATTTTGTTGTTACTGTCAGTGTTTCTTTTTTGTTTTAAACAAATACAGTTCAAAAATATTCTTAATTCAAAAAACAGTGTACTGAATTTTTTGAATTTTTTTTTATGTTGACCATAAGTTATTTAACACTTATTTATTCTGATTATATGTCTGTTACTAGAATATTGAAATGTTTTGTCAAATAAATATTAAATAAGGTCCAGATATCTTGTTTTGTCTGTTTGTCTTTCTGTAATTTAGTTCTTGCTATTCTTGTCTGTTATATGCTTTTAGGTAGAGAAGACTGAAAGGTTTCTACCCTATAACTGCAGATTTGGTTGTTGTTTTATTACTTTATTCTTATATGGATAAAACTAGACATTTATTTATTTGTTCCAAAATATTCTGTAGAATTTTAAGTACATCTTTTCTGGTATTGTCACTGATTGAATGTTACATATATGTCACAAAATCATTCTCTTGTGCTGTTTAAATCAAGTCATGCTACTCATTTTTAGAACAAATTTTCTATGATTCTTGCCAAAAATAAATAAATGTCCCATCCTTAAATAACTCACCAGTGTTCTTTTGTTCTGTTTTCAATTAAACAATTATATACAAAAATGTACAATCATTTTTTTTTTTTTAATTTCTTTATTAAACTGCATTTCCCAAAAATATTTTTTTTTTTTGTTCAAAGGTCTCATTAACATCTTTTTTTCATTTGTAATATTTTAAACTGCAATTTTTATAAAATTCATACTTTCACAAAGGTGTGAAATAAATAAATAAATTGTAATTCATTTAAGTATTTTCTGAATATCAGTTGATAACATCTTTTATAGTATAATTGCTTACAGTAGTTGCTAAATAAATAATTATATATATATATATATATATATATTCAACTTCATATAGCTAAAGTAAAATGAATCATTAGATACAGGTTTGTATTACTTAGAAAATATTAAATATGAATTAGCAATATTTTGTGTACAGTTAAATACCTATATATATTTTACTTAACAAAATTGCAAACTAGAAAAATGACAGAAAAATTTGCATTTCACTGAGAAATTAGTGGATATATAAATTTTAAAACACAAAGAAAAAAATGAACAGTTAATATAAAGAAATGTGAAAAAAGAGGATCATGAACAGATCTAATGTAAATAAATTTAAAAAAAAAAGTTATAAAATTTTTTTAAAATTCATTTATAATATCTGAAACCAGGAAGTGTATTAATGCATAACTGAATATATAAATTTGAAAATTAAAAGAAAAAAAAAAAAAAAAAATTGAATGATAATGAATAAAACAAAAATACCTTTATTTATTATTTCTTGCCATTTATATAACTAAAATATGAATATTTGTAACACATACAAGACTAACAGGAAGACTATTCTCAAATGTCACTTAATTTTTAACATAGCAACAACATTTATGTTAGCAATGTTTAATACTTTCATGTTACAATAATAAAAATGGTTCAAACCATTTTTCTTTTAAACATTTGTGACTTTGTATATTTATGTTTTGAGACTTGATAAGCATAATGCAGATTTATCATGAAATACAATAACATTTCCAAAATACATTTTCATCTCTGGTCTTGCTACCATATATAATGAATATATTTTCATTCAGCTTTCATACAAAAACCTTAATTGTTTTTAAAAACTGGTTCATTTATGAGGCTTATGTTCTTTGTTTTGGAGGGTTTTATTTATTTATTCATTTTTTTCCACAAAATGATTTTTCAGTTATTGTGCATTGCCTTGTATTTTAATTTGCTTATGTTAGGTTTGCTTAGTAAAAAAAAAAAAAAAAATTAAATTTGTCACATTTAACACATAATAGATAGTCTAATTCACTGAACAAAATATCAATATTAAATTTATTGTTCTAATTTTTTTTTTCATCAACCACTTATTGCTTGAAAATTTGACTTAATTAGTTCATTATTATTATTATTATTATTATTGTCAGAAGATTTTTATTTTGTCTTTTGACCTTTTCATTACTCATTTATTTTGTCATTAACTGGGGTTCTTGTCATTTGTTTTAATTTTTTTTAAATAGTTTTTGAAATTGTATCAATTTTTAATCTGGAATTTTCAAAAAAATAATTTTAAACAAAATATTTGGTTGTATTTTTCACAATTGTTTTTATGAATATATACTGGATGTTCAAAACTTCACTTATGATTTTTCATATTACAGATTTTTTCGTTAAAGAAGAATTGTTAATAAAGGTTTTAAACCACATATTCTTAAATACAGTTTAATTTATTTTAATTTTATATCATAAAAGTTAGATGTGATGTTATTTATTTTGATAGAAGGTTATGCAAAATACACACAATGGGCATTCCATATTCTCATTAACTTTCTTTTTGTAATCTGTTTTAAAACCACATTTTTCTTTGAACTTTAGTTCTTTTTACAAAAATATAAATAAAAATCCTCCCCAAAAAAACATTTACACACACACACACACACATATTAATTTAAAATATTTTTCTTACATGTCAGAAAGTTGTAATGATTTTATTTTGGGCTTTGAATATAAATATCCTAAACTGTCACCTTCTGAATATCTTAGATATGTGAATGTCAGATATTATTATTAGTAGTAGCAGTAGTGGTAATAGTAGTTGTAGTACTATTTATTATTATTATTATTATTATTATTATTAACAATTACTGAAACTAAATTAGTCATAAATTTCTTTCTTTTTTTTTTTTTTTTTTTTTTTTTTTTTTTTTTTTTTTTTGCTGTCATTTTATGATTTTCTTTTACTGTTTTGTTTTATTAACTTTTTCTCAGGTTCTAATTTCTTTTCACAGATTTTTAGATATCAGATAATACATATATATTCTTACATTACCCTAACTGTTGTAAATTGTCTTGTATCAATTTAGTTTAGCAGTTTTGTTGTACATGTGAGATTCCTTGTGATTCTGAAATAAAAACAATAGTAAAAAAACGTCAGACAAACTTTAAGAATATTTTATGTGGATATGTTGTTCGGCAATAAAGGGTCTTCATAATGAAACATTTGTGTTTTCGTTTATTTATTTGTTTATATTAATGTATGTAGTGACCATCAGGGAACCATGGCAATAGACTGGACTAAACAAAACCATGGGTGATGGCAAAGTAAGAAGACATATTTTTTTTTTTTTTTTTTTTTATCTCTGTACATTTTCTGCCGAATCAATTTCCTTGCAGTTATCCAAAGAACCCCTATGCATATGTGCATAGTTTTTTTTTTTTAACAGTGATATTGTACAAGTATAAATCCACAGATGCCTTTCAGAAGGATAAGAATAATGATATTTTATATATGCATCAAGCCATTCATAAAAAAAAAACCTGAACCATGACTTTTAATAAATAAATACAATACAGGATCAAATGGGAAACAGTCAATGGCAGCATACATAACTTGAGTCACATTGTTTCTCTAGCCACTGAGTTGCGTATATCCTTGTTAATAATACTGATTTATTGATTAGTGGTAGAATAAATGGGCTAATTTTTTTTATTTTTTTTTTCTGATTTATTTTATTTTATTATTTATAATTTTTAAAAATTTCTCCAATTATTATTATTATTATTATTATTATTATTATTATTATTATTATTATTATTTAAAATTATTATAATTTTGTTTAACCTTTTCGATAATAAACATTGTGATCCTATCCCGGGTACGTTTTAAGAATTTTAAAACATACTCTAACATTATAAACCTATTCCGACTTACAGAAATGTCGTATCGTTGTTCACTTTACTGCTCAGAATCGCGATGCTTATTTATTAACAAACAGAGAACGATTATCAAACATTTTTAGTGTTAATCTAAAAATTATAATCATAAATGGATCTATGATGTTGCAATAAATTTATTTCCTCTTTCTTTTGTGGGGGTCGGGACATCGTGAATAGAAAAAAACGAAAACAAAACTTCTTTAATATTCTTTGGCTCGTCTTTTATTTAGGAGGATTACAATAATTAATACGTTATACAGGAGAGAGAGAGAGAGCGAGAGAGCGAGAGTGATGTAAATAACTGAAAGAAAAAATTCACCGCAACACTTCATACGTTGTCTGATCGCCAGTAATTTAATTAGTAATCACTCTGTTCTATATTACAAGCTAAAAATTGTTGTCAAAGTAATTCTTAGAGTCAATAAAACTGAGAAAAAAAAAAAAGAAGAAATCAGTCGGAACTTACATTATATTGTTTACGAAGATATACGGTTTAGTTCTTCTTCTTCTTTTTTTTTTTTAAAAATTATTATTTCACATGTAATTTAGCTGAACCTGAATTAACTCCGTCCGCCTGCCCTCCAAGATTTAAATCGATTCTGAATACATGCACATAATATTAAAACGAAAAAAAATTAAAAAAAAAATTAAAAAAGATTATATTAACATATGATACAGCAACATCAGTAATAATATAAGCAACTATTTTTTTTTTTTTTTTTTTTTTTTTTAACATAAATAAAGTGGAAAAACAAAAACAATTTGTTTTCTCACTTATAAAGATTGCAAAAATATTACGTTGCGTGGTATCCTTGAAACTAAATTTACTAATGCTAATCCTTATATAATTCTTATATTTTGATTATCATTATTAAGTGTTTAAATTGTTTTCTTCTTTTACAATGTATTTCACTATATATATATATTTGTCGTGAAGTTGGATTCTTAAACATGGATATTTATTGCCTGAACGAATGGACTAATCATTGATATACATCGTATATACACAAGAGCCTGTTCCACACTATTCAGTAAACTACTTAGGGGAATTTTAGGTGCGAATGTGAAATTTATTAATGACATGTAATCTACCAATCATTTAGTTAAAGTTAGATGTATCTTATATGTTTTAACGTTTCTGTCCACAAATAAAATAACCACATGTTTTATCATTTTTGTCTTCGCTTGTTTTCACATGCACACACACACACACACAGAGAGAGAGAGAGAGAGAGAGAGAGAGAGAGAGAGAGAGAGAGAGAGAGAGAGAGAGAGTTTGCATGCTGTTGTTAATGAACATACTATTAAACATTACAATTCATACATTTTATTCGATTTAAATAAGTTTTGCTTTATTTATTTATTTATACATTTTATATTTTGTGCGTATGCATATACGTATATATTTTAGAAGAAAAAACATGGTATATTAAGATAAAATTATTTTTTTAATAATTATTTATTTTCTTCGCTAACATTTTGTATAAAATCCAGGGTGGAGAATTAAATGTGGAACATTTACAAAAATCAAAAACAATCAGAAAACGATGGCAAGGATGAAAACAAAAAGTGATATATAAAAAAATAAAAAATAAAAAATAAACAAACAACAAAGGCTTGGCTATTATTGTTTTACGAGATGACGCCTGTTAAAACAAATTTAGAACGTCATCCGGGCACCTGTCAAAATACGCTCTACTGATTGGTGCATTCTCCCAAAGGACTAATATTTAGAACCTACCATTAGATTCTATAAGAGAGTTTCTCATTGGGTAAGCTTGAGTAGACAAAGTCGAGTTTAAAGATAAAATTCACATTAAATTAAGTAAATTATATGAACATAAAAAATAGGATATCATTTTAGACAAAATTCCTTTGTTTTCTATATCAAAAGTATAAATTATTTAATAATATCCAGTTTATATTTGTGAAAAAGGTATTTGAAGCTTCGGCTATTTCAGCCAATGATAGGCTTCGTTATGAAAGGGTCTTTGGTTTACACACCATGCAAGATGTTGAGGCTTTAGCGGCCTAAAGTGCACAAAATCAAGTACTGTCTATGAGTGATTTTTTTTTGGCCAAAGACCAGGTAAGAAAGGTTTCTGGTAACATATACATATATTTAATATAAATGTTGTGTCTTATTTATAACACTATGATTTCATTAACCTCTCTGTGTTCCGGATACGGTCCCTGTTTGTCAAGCTTCTGTTGTAATAATTTTCTTCAAAAGTACGAACGAAATGGCGTTCAAAGGAAACTTTTTCCATTGTTGTCATGAATTAGATACCACAAAGTGTAATTACATGTGTATAGTGGTACTGTTTATAATGAGTTAAATTTGTTTTTGACATATTTGCGTCGATGTTCATCTCAGTCTCATTTCATACACGTGCTGATGTAAACAGCATAAGAACACCGGGGTTACAAATACCTTGTAAGCAGGGGACACTGACACACTTGAGTGCTTTTGTTCAATCTCAGATTAGCACCAGGTCAGACCGTAAACTCTTCATCTACGTGCAAAGCAGAAAAGCTGAACGCAGCAAAACGTCTTCTTTGTTTTATTACCGGGATAATAGACTTGTCTTTCATTTTCTTTATCAATTACAGGAATTTTTTTCCTTTACAGTATACAATACGATCGACATAATTCCTACATCTTTGAACTCATGAAATGGTTCGGAAAAAAAAAAAAAAAAAAAATTGAAAAAAAAAAAGGCTATTAATAAATGCAATATAAATGTTATGAATTTTCAAGGAAAAAAATAATGGGAAAGTATGGTCATAATGGTGTGTAATATATTTTTTCATTGAAACTGTCATTGAAATATACAAATAAGCAGTACTGGGTACAGTACATCACTATATTTAGGTGATAATTAATGTTGTTGGCCAAAATAATATCAAATTGAAGAGATAAAAAATTACACGCCCAATAGTAGTTTTTAAATTTTCATTAACTAAAAATTATTACATTTTTCTTTCATTAATATCATTTATGATACAGATTCTGTTTGATTTGTATTAAATATTACATCTGGTATTATCTGTGTTTTTATTTTATTTATTTTTTCTTTAGCTATTTTATTTTTTTATTTAATATAAATAATAAAGATTGATCACCCTTCTTCCAAATTAAATAAATAAATAATTTTAAAAATAATAATAAATAGAAAGTTTTTATTAATGATTTGTGTACATGGATATTGACACAGGGGGTATCAACTTCCATCAGTATGTTTTCTAATAGATAGAACCCCAGGCTTCATTTTAATATGATGTGCATATGAGATTTAGTATTTTAAGAAAACAGTTAATAACAAGATGTTAGAATGACCTAGGTAAATGATTTTTGATGGGGTAGAGTAAGCCTATGGTAAGTGATTATTCAAGCAACACACACACACACACACTCTTATTTAGTTTTAGCAAAGATGTTTTTACTAGAATAATATAAAATTTGCAGAAACCATTTAAAAAAATAGTGGATTTATAATACTTATGCAAACTGTATCAATTAGTTTTTATAGTTTTTGATAGTAACTTGTTTTGTATATTTGTGTATATGTTTATATGTTAAAGATGATAATTATAAAAAGTTCCAAACTAGAATTTCTTTTGTAGTAGTAATAAGTCTAAACACGTTAGAAATATCTTTAAGTTAATATTTCATCATGTTATGTTAATTAAACTTGGTTAAAGTGAAATGTAAAATAAAAAGGCTACATTAAATAGTTGGGAGGCTGCTGTTTATTGCATTTATTAGTCTAATTAAATTTAAAGTTTCTTCTCCTTGGGTTATGGAATACAAAATTTACGTTGCTTAAAACATAATGCCTAAAACAAACTAAAAAAAAACAAAAAACAACAACAACAGCAATAAAAAAACCTGTAAATCCACCATAAACTCAGAATATTGTAATGAGCTTTTCTGTTACTGATGCAAGATTGTCCAAAACAAAATATACTTAGAATATTTCAAAAGAATCATTTACTCCTATTGCTTTTGTTTCTTTTTCTTGAAAATTTTATCTTTGTATTAAGATTCAATGTGAGAATAGACATATTTTTTATCTGACTATATATTTGAGAAGTTGTTACTTTGAGAACTTAGAAAATGTGAACATTAGTGTTTTTTTCTGTACTGCCATTTGAAATAAAAGACAACTAAAATAAGGACACTGTGGATTATGAACATGAGTTTGAATATCATTTAACTGGGATGACAGATAGAAAATAATATTAAACTGTAGCTACCAGATAATTCCAATGGCAGTTAATTTGTTCTTTTTGTTTTTAATCAGATATCGGGATTCAAATAACTTGAGATGAATACATCTGCTGATTAAAATGTAAACAACTTGGTGTTCTAGTAACCATTTTTACAGTGTTTTCAGTAAACAAAAAGATAAATGCAAGATGCTGAATTAAAAAACCAAGTTATATAAATTGTTGTTCTTGTACCAAAAAAATTGATAACATAATATTTCTTCACTGCGTATGAAAAATAAGGCAAATTATGCTGGATATGCAAAGAAAAGTTGTCTGCTTGAAGGGATCCAAAAGATATGATAAGAAACAAAAAAAGAATGGTGAATACACTGTTACTAGTGTATTTGTTAACTACTCATTTTGCATTTATTGCTAAGCTTACTCGTGCAGTATACTGAATGCACTGAATTTCTTCCTTCTGTAGTTAAATTTAAAGCAAACCAATATGTATGTGTATGGCCATTTGACCAGCTTCATTTTCATCTATCCACTCCAAAATGATAGCCACCAACAAATTTAAACAGTGTTTATACGATCTTCTAAATGTCATTAAATTATTATTATTTTTACTAAGATGGAGAGAGTCAGGTTTTATAAGTTCTAAATGTCTGGCTATATTAATGCAATGATTTAAAGAATTTAAAGAAATCAATTTTTAAAATTTAACTAAATGCAAACTCTTTGCCAATGTACAATTGGATTTTTATAATTATATATATAAATAAAGAACAAAATTAACAAGAAACTAAACACCCAAAACAACAACAAACTTTCCAGCACAAAAATTGAATAATTATTTTGTTTTATTTTTTCAGGAACTGGTGGAACCATCTTCTGGTCCAACATCATACTACATTAGCTATGGATATCAACTAAGAGAATTGCCGATTTAGGTGTGATATTGGCAGGAGAGAGTTCTTGTTGGATATCTGAAGTGCAGAAAATGAGCCTGTTCGAGTCAGACACAAGTTTCCTGGAGGAACTAACAGGCCCAGGCAATACAGCCATGGGACCAGAATCAAGGATTGGCAATGGGATAATGGCAGCAGGTATGCAACAACAGCAGCCAGATACAATGATGTTGAGACAACAGCAGCAGCAACAAGCTCCAGGTCAAACGTCTTACGGTCAAATGCAAGGTTATTCTCAGGAATCTTTCAGAACTATGGGATCTCAGAACTCTGTGATAGCTAATCAACAGTACCAGACACAGACAGATGAATATGGTCAGTATTCCTCTGTACCCAAATTACATCATATAAATGAGCAGATGATACCCAGTGAATCCAGTTCCAACATAATGCAACAAGCCATGCAGCAACAGCAGCAGCAACAACAGCAACAGCAACAACAGCAGTTTATAAGTCCACCTTCAGCTTCACGTATGATGCAGCCTCGACATGGTGGATACCAAAATTATGGCATGTCTCCTGGGCCTCGAATGCCCAAACCGCAGCAGATGGGATCAGTGCAGAACTCTGGATGGAATCAGAACCAGACAAGTCCAACACATCTGCAGTATGTTTCACAGCAACAGATGAACAGTAATTCAGGACAGATGCCATATCTTCCTCAGCATGATTACTCTATGTCCAATTCTTGTCCTCCTGTTCAGAGGCTTGCTCACTACCCTGATGCAGGAGGACAAGCTACAGGACAAACTAGTCCTTACATGGGATCCCCACCTGCAGGCAGTCATATCCCGGTGGGACAGTCACCCAGCCCTGTCTCAGGAAACATGATGGGACAGATGCAGCAAGGTTCTGGGAAACCTTCACAAGTGTTTCAGCAAAACCCTGCTGATTCTCAGGTTCCCATGGGTGTTGCTGGTTTTGGCATGGGTCAAGGTCAAAACATGCAGCAGCAATACCAGCCAGAGTTTATGTCACAAAGAGGACAGATGAATTCAGTGTCTTCAGCCCAGACTAACAAACTTCAGCATTATTCGTACCCATCTCCTAATCAACAGAATTCTCAACAGATTTCACCAAACCTCAGTGATGCTTCATCCTTAAGTCACTTCCCGAACCAGACTTCAACAAGCATGCCAGGATCTTACCGTCAGAATTTTTCTAGTATTCCTCAACAACGAGCCACAACGCCTTCCCCGCGACCAGTACCAACTCCCCCAACTCAGATTGTGGTTAACCAGCCTAACTCACAGGGAACATTTGCTCAGTCAAGTTTACAGCAGCTGGAGCAGCTTGTTCCTCAGATGGGAAGTAATTCCAACACAAACCCTTTCCAAAGCGTCATGCAAACATCACCAGGGTCAACTAATGTAAACATGTGTCAGAAAGCTCCAGTGTACAGCAACAGTGGCTTCCAGGCTACAACAGTCATTTCCTCGAGTCAGGTCCCAAGTTCTGTGCAATCAGGGATGGGTGTGATAGTTAACATACCCAACCCCAACCATTCACTTGGACCTATGAGCCCTAGTCAAAACATGTTGAAAGGATTGCCCAGTCAACAAAATGTCAACATGGAAATTCAGCATCTTCAGCAGCAGATTCAGCAACTGTACAACATGTCTCAGACACAGGAGATTCAACAACAGATGCTTGATTTGCAAGAACGCGTGAGAATTCTCAAAGCTCAGCAGCAACAACAGATTCTCCAGCTGCAACAACGGCAACAGCAGCAGCAGCAGCAACAGCAGACAATGAACATGGCACAGTCTGGACAACCTGGACGTGTTATGATGGCACAGCGACCACGCATGCCATTACAACAAACTATTCCTCAACAGAAACAGACATTGGTTGGACAACCACAACCAGCACCACCCCAAGGTCAGTGCTCACAACCAACAGTGATGTCGCCAACACAACCAAGAACGCCACAGATGATATCTGCATCTTCACCACAAAGAGTTCAACAACAGTTTATACAAGTAAGTTATTCTAACATTTGTTTTATTTATCCGTTTATTTTTTTTTTTTTTTTTTTTTTTTTATACTTTTTTGTTTAATTACATGAGTTTTTCTTTTTAAGTTATTTACAACAGATGTTCAGGCTATAAAGTATATTTACTATTTTTATACTATTTATAAATGTTTTTTTGTGTGTGTGTGACAAATAGCAATTAAACCTTAGTTCATTGCCCTTAGCATTATTGATATTTACACTTAACAAATGAACAGCTTTCTATAGTATGTATGATTAAATATGGTTATTTGTTGTTTCCTGTTTAATCAGTTTGTCATTGTAACTCATTATATTATAAATATATATATAGAGAGCAAAAAAAAAAAAAGATGTATTTTGTGAATTAAAGAGGGTAAATATTAAGGAATATAAAAATTAAAATACATACAATTAAACATTTATTTTAGCCGACCACTCCAAATAGTCAGACGGACCAAACATTTCAACCATCTACCTCACAATCTCTGACTTTAGAGCTGGATTCTTTTGTCCAGTCACCTCCACTAACCTCATCTACTGTGGTTCCTCAGATGAGCATCGCAGATTCACTAGAGCCGTCCCTGGAGGATCCCATCCCACTTAGTCCACCCACCCTCGACACCCTCACATCATTTGCCGACAATGATAAGGAAAATGATGGACAAGAGATTCTAGTCAGTCCTGAAACCAAAACTCAAAGCAGCACCCTCCTAACCATGGTTGACATGGTTGATCAGAGTCAGGTTGGCGGTAGCTCTCAGATAAATCCGGGAACCTTTTCCCCAGCAGCGATCCCATCAACAATAATTGGTGTGGATACAACACTGGATACAACGTTCGATACATCTCTGGAAGTATCGACCACCTCAAAAAAGAAATCGCCAAAGAAACCACGTAAGAAAAGAGAGCCCAAACCTAAAGCTGAAAAGACAGAAAAGAAGGAAAAAAGTCCTCGGATACGTAAAAAGAAGAAAAAAGATGCTGTTGTAGCTGAAGCTGATGTGTCTGTTGGTAGTGATAGTGTTTTGTCTGTGGACGGAGTAGTTGCTGATACGAGTACTACCGTTATAAATCTGCCGACTGTTATAGATACTGACTCAGAGGAGAAGAAACAGAAGAAGGAAATGGTCAAGAAAGAAAAGAAACGGTCACTGAAACCAAAAACACCAAAGAAAAAGAAGTAAATGTTTTTCTTCTATTTTTAAAAAAAAAAGAATTCATAATTATTAAATACATAAATATGATGTGTACTTCACATCAGAGATCAGGTGCAATTTTATGTTTAGACTTCATACTAAAAAAATGTCATATTTTTAAAATCTCATGATTATCAATATTCATGTGTGTGTGTGTGTGTGTGTGTATTCATATTAGTATTTGTAATGGTAATAAGTCTAAAAATTGTGTCAATTTTTTTTAGTATGAAAACTATATGAATATGTGCAACAATCACAATTTAAAAAAAGTGAAGATTATAATAGAGAAATATGAATATTATCATAATTTGAAATCTTCCATTTCCCCTATTTCCCCAATTTTAAGATGACAAAACAAAATTGGCAGGTAACAGTAATCATTGAAAAAAAAAGCAGCAATAAATTATGAATTTTATTTCTTTCACTTTTTGTAAGATTTAATTTTAAACAGTGGACAGTTTTTAGGTACAGCAGTTGTTAGTGATTTTAAATAGACAAAAAAACTGTAATAGTTTAGAAAAAATGGTTTTTTATTTTTTGGTTTAATTTTTAATGTTTTTGTTGGATAATTTAAAATTAATGTGATTTTTTCTCTCTCTCCAGACCACCACCCACTTATTTCCAGAAGAAGAATAAGAAAAAACGTGGAATATCATCTGACTGTTCAGATCTGGACATTTCTCCACCCAGCTCTCCGAAAGATGATGATGATGATTCACTGGTCAGTTAAAATAGTTTATTTTTTTATCTCTTTTTAAATCTTTAAATAATGAATTTAAAGGCAAATCCCTAATTTTTATTTACCAAACTGATAAGTTTTTAATGGTGAAAGGAATTTCTTTTTAATAGTGTCAGAAAATTTTATTTTTATGTCTTTTGTGTATCATTTCTTTATAAGTTTATCAGACCAAAAAAAAAAAATGTTACATAAAAAAAAAATTTTTGGTTATCAATGAATATTATCTTTATTTTATGTTTAACAATTTAAAAAAACTGAAATGTTAGAAAACCTTTAGTTATTATCACAGAACATTGTGCCTTTAGAAATTTTTCATCGATAAGTGCCTGTTGAAACATTTTTTTGCACTTCATAAGTCAAATACAGTTTGATGCAGTGAAGTTTGTCGTTATAGTTATATTTAAAGATTGTGATAAATAAAATTGAGTTTTAATATTTTTGTATCAGAAACGTCGCTCAGCAAGAAACACCAGCAGAAAGAAGTATTTGGATGACGTTGACATCAACCTGTCCGATGATGACAATGCCAATCTTGACATTGAGGGCATCGATGGACCTCTAACAATGAAAAGAGTAAGTCATCATTTCTTGCAGTCTGTTAACTTTTCTCTTATTACCTCTCATATAATAATATTTTCTTTTATTGTTTTTCTACTCTAAAATATTTCCGTTTGTTATTCAGTTATAAAATTAAATGTCTTTTGACTTGGGTTAGGTACTTCAAATCACCGGGAAATATTTGGTTATAACAGTGATAGTTTAAAAATGTAGTTAAGATAAACACAGTTTAAAAATGTATAATTTTTACTTTGTAACATTTGTGTTTGCCAAATTTTGAGCTTGGTGACACATAAAATGTTTCTATTTTATTATTGTTTTGTGCTTTTGTTTTTATTTTTGTTTGTTGTTATTATTATCATTATTTTATTTTATTTTTTAATTTATAATTTTCATTACTGTCTTATGGTGTATTTATTTTATCTTGTTTCTTGTTTTTATTATTATTATTTTTTTTTTTTTATTAGGATGTACCAGATGAGGATGCAGTGGTTGTAGAAAAAATTCTTGGTGTCAGAATAAGGAAAAAAGACAAAGAGGTAAGCAGCAGACTGTACAGTTTTGTAGCAGACACATAATGTGAGGGAAGTAATAGAGGATTCACTTCCTTCTAGTCTTTTCTGCAAAAGAATCTTATGAGCAGGCTTATCCACTTTCTGATATTATCCACCCAACTTTTTATACAAGTCCTCAGTGCTTCTATTACTGCATAGTTCCTCATCAAGTCATACTCTCTATCCCTTAAAATTGAAAATAGATTTATCAATTTGTTTATTACTAACATAGTTCAGTGTTGAGCTATGTAAATCATTTATCCTTCATTCAAAAAGTTTTTGAAAGATTGTTTTAGAAATATTGCAGTGGCATTCGAAAATCAAGTGATAATTTTTTTGTGTTTTAAATTTCAGGAGATTGAGGAAAATCCTGATGCTCCAGAAGAGGAGGAGGAGTTTATAGTGAAATACAAAAACTAGTGAGTATTGATTTAATCAGCTTACTTTCCAAAAAGCGATGTTATTTTGATTTTCAGTTTTTAATACTAACATTATGCATTTGAATAGACCATAATAATGAAAATCAAAACTGTAATCCTTAAAATGTTATTTCTTTTTTGATTATCTTTTTGTGCCATTTAAGAAATTGATTTAAAATTTTTAAATAATCATCTTTTAATTTTCAATTTTATTTTCTTTTATTATGTCTGACTGAAATGCAGATTAAACAGAAATATTTGTTTTTGATCTCATATGTGTACATTATTTATTTATCATTTTAGAATAACTAAAAATGGTGTATTAATGATTTTAAAATTGACAAGTACATTTGTTTCAGCTCGTACCTGCACTGCGAGTGGAAAACCCTGGCTGAACTGGAGAAAAGTGATAAAAGAATTCAGGGCAAAATAAAAAGATTTAAGATAAAGCGACACAACATGATAACACTGCTGAACATGGTGAGAACTGATCTAATTATTTACCTGTTTCTGTAACTTCTGAAACCATTTCACACTTGATTTAAATTTGTAACACTTTATTTTTATTTATAACATTTTTGTATTTTTCTTACTCTACATTGTTTTTCCCACACACTTTATTTGTATTACTATTTAATCTGTTCTTCAGTTTTAATATTTTATTTCTTTTGTTTCAGTTACTATTATTATTTTTATGGTTTTAAATTAAATTTTTGCAATAAACTTGTATTCCAGAAGTGAATGTACTTGAGCTGTCTTAATTGGAATTACAATACTTTCATTTTTTTTATTTTCACTCTTATTTTAAAACATTCATATTTTTAACACTAATCAGTTTGGTTGTAACTCTCTTGCAGCCTGAAGATGAGGAGTATTTTAACCCAGACTATGTGGAAGTTGACAGAGTGTTGGAAGAATCCATCACAACTGACCCCATGACTGAGCAGAAGATAGTCCACTACCTTGTCAAATGGCGAGGCTTATCTTACGAAGAAAGTACCTGGGAACTGCAGCAGGACGTTGACCCCAAGAAAGTGGACCTGTTCAATCAGTGGCGTATACCTCCACCTGAAGAGGACAGAGTGGTCAGTAAAAAAAAATTTTAAACAAAAAGTTCTGAAATTGACTTCATGAAATAATTTTGGCAATACCAATAAATAAGCCAGTAGCAAAATACTAAAATAACAAATAATCCACTGGTTTAGTTTCATGGTGGTTTAGAGGTAGGTGATTAATAAATTTAGTGGCATTTAACTGTATTATCTTTACGTATTGAGTAGATGTATTGTTGAATAAATTGTTTAAAAATACACACACGCACACGCACACACACAAAACCATCATGCTTACATTTTACATTTTGTTTAAAAGAAACACCCACACATATATATACCATGAACTTTATTTTACAATCATTTTGTTTTAAAATGCAGGTTATCGCTCGTCCAAAGCCTAGTGAATGGAAGAAACTGGAAGGGCATAGAGTGTACAAGGGAGGTAATGTTCTCCGGGAATACCAGCAGGAGGGTGTGAACTGGCTGGCATTTTGCTGGTACAATGGGTAAGATTTTGTTTATTTTATTTAAAACATAAAGAATAAATTGATTCTTCGCACTTGAAGTTGATTCTTTAAAAATAAACGGAATGAGAATTTCTTTAGAAATCACAAAAATATCAAAACTGATGTCATTTAAAATAGTCTTGTTCAGGTAGTTTATTGTTTTGAAATTTAAATGCTATGCAGTTATTTATTGCCATAAATAGTACTTTAGAGCTGGGTGTATCTTTGTTTTATTTATAAGTTACATTAAACGAAAAAAAGAATGTGGAAAATAGTCAAAAAAAGAAATTTATGAAGCATTTAATAGGTAATTTTGTTCAAATTCCAGCAAAAGTGGTTTCTTTATTTAAAAGCTGTTTTTAATTTTGTCCTTTTTTCTCTTCAGACAAAACTGTATTTTGGCTGATGAAATGGGACTTGGTAAAACCATACAGAGCATAGCATTCCTGGTACAGATGTACGAGTATGGAATTAAGGGACCATATTTAGTGGTGGCTCCTCTGTCCACCATTGCCAACTGGCACAGAGAGTTTGAAACATGGACAGATCTGAATGTAATCACTTACCATGGAACGTATGTCCTTTTAATTATTGCTCATTGATTTAATTTGATTTTATAAAATAATTTTTGCAATTTAATAAATATTTATTTCTTTTATGCAAACTGTTTTTAAAAAAAAGAAAAATTATTCAAAAACAAAATTCAGTTTTTTCCTGTTATTAATTTTATAATGCTTGTAGGTACTTTATTTATATTTATATATTTATTTATTTATGTATTATTTTATTGATTTATTATATTAATATCTGACATTTAACAGTGAATTATTAACACTTGCATAAAGTACTTAAATACTAATTCAAAAACTTTTTTTATTTTTTTTCAAATTATTTTCAGAACTGCAAGTCGACTGATGTTACAAGAGTATGAGATGTATTACAAAGACAGTGAAGTAAGTAAAAGCCTTTCTTCTGAAACTATACCAAACAGTTATCTCAAATACTTCAATTTATACACCACCCCGTTCTTACATTGAATATAAAGCAGAGGAAGGGATAGATTGAATGGAAATAAAATAATCTAATTTGCAAGTTGGTGGAAGAGAAAGTATTCTTTCACCTGAGAAATAAACATAATCACATTTTTTTTTTATTTTTTTTTTTTTTTTTTTTTTTTTTTTTAATATGGCTGGAATAAAAAACATTTAAAAAAGAAATAAAATTATTCTTCTGTAAATGAGAAAGTATCGATTTTCCTATCAATTTGAATTGGTTTAAATTTTTAAAATAATTTGAAACGATCTCTGTATTCAAGGATAAACAAGATATTCATTTGAATCACTTGTAAATGAATAGCATCTGTAACTCGTAAGACAGAAGAACAAGAAAATTATAATGAACATTAAAAAAAATTAAAATAATTTATAATTATTTCTAGGGCAAACGAATTCCTGACATTTTCCGATTCAATGCTTTGATCACAACGTATGAGCTGATTATAACTGACTGGGAGGTGCTCAGTTCTATCGAGTGGAGATGCATCATCATAGATGAGGCTCATCGACTGAAAAACAGAAACTGCAGACTCATGGAGGGCTTGAGGCAGTTTGATATTGTAGGTGTCTCTTAACATTTCATTCCTAGCAGTGTTATTTGTTACCTTGATATCTACAAAACTCAGTGGACTATTTGTTTTTTATAACTATTGATACTGGCGTATCCCAGCTGTCATATACTGTGAGAAAGTGATGTGTCTTGTCTGAAAATTAATATTAAACCCTATACTACTGACAGGTACAAATATCATCTATCATATAACAAAGTAAAAAATATAATAAAGTTTGAAAAAATACATTTATCAGAATGTAATAATTAAAAAATATAAAAACTGAAGGTAGTACTTTAAATAAAATACATGTTAAATAGTTGATATTTAGATTTTGTTTTGTACTATTTCATAATTAATTTCTTATTTTAAATTTATTTATTTATTTATTTCATTTTTGAGAACATACCTTCCAAATTCTAAACCACTGATTTGTATATTTATATTTTTATTATTATTTTAGGAGCATCGAGTTCTGTTGTCAGGCACACCACTTCAGAACAACACAGACGAACTGTTCTCTCTGCTAAATTTCTTGGATCCAAAGAAATATGGCAGTGCTCAGGCTTTTACTCAGGACTTTGGAGATCTGAAAACAGAAAGTCAGGTTGATGATCTGAAAAAGGTTTGTGTCTTTAAAACCACGTTTTGATCAATATTTTCAACAAAAAAAGTAGTCATGCATTTAGAAGTGATTATTAAAAGAAATTGGCTTCATTTATGAATCAATCTGTTCATTATAAATTTAGTTTTTTGTTTTTGAATAGTAGCACATTGCCTTCATAACCTCTATGGTTCAATGTAATTATATCGTTAAAAAAAAAATCAGTTGAAAAAGTATTTCTAGATTTCTTGAACATGATTTCTGTAAAATATTTGATAACCTTACATACAATCACACTTGAATGGATCATTTAATTGTCACTGTTAATAAATAAATCGTGTATTTAGCATTTGTAATCAAAGCCAAATTAATGGGGAAATGAAGTTTAAAACATTTTGATGTTGTGCGCAATCAACTGTTTATAAATGTAGATGATTAACTAGAAGCAGTATGTTCATTATTTTCTGGTTACTTTGTCAGATTCTTAAGCCAATGATGTTGAGAAGATTGAAAGAAGATGTGGAGAAAAACATAGCACCAAAAGAAGAGACCATTATTGAAGTACATGTTTATTATTATTTATTTATTTTATATTGTAAATTTTTTTTTTTTTTTTTTTTTTTTTTCTATTTAACAAATATCTTATTATTGTTATTATTATTACTTTATTTCTCTTTTCTTGGAAATTTCATAACATTTTTGTGAGGATATCTTTTAAATTTTTTAAAAAAATCATAAAAAAATAAAATAATAATAATAACTGTAATTAATAAATTTTATATCCATTCCAGGTGGAACTGACCAATATTCAGAAAAAATACTACAGAGCCATACTGGAAAAGAATTTTTCTTTTCTGGACAAATCAAGTGCCGGTGTCCCCAGCCTTATGAATACCATGATGGAACTTCGAAAATGTTGCAATCACCCCTATCTTGTCAACGGTATGTTCTTTGAAATATTTTCTTCTTTCTGTTATTCATTAACCATCCCTTTTGTATCTTGACTATTCAAATAATTACAATTTCTGATACTTATTTAAGCTCTGAACATTATTGGTTATCAAAAACTGGTTATATATAATTTGTATTTTTTTAAAAATAGGTGCTGAAGAAAAAATTCTGGAAGACACTAGAGCAAAATATGGCAACAGTTTTGAACATTTTTCACAAGCAATTGTCCAGTCATGTGGAAAAATGGTTTTGCTTGACAAACTGTTGCCCAAACTGAAACAAGGAGGTCACAAAGTGCTCGTCTTTTCTCAGATGGTTCGTGTTCTAGACATCCTCGAGGACTATCTCATTCAGAAAAAGTAAGTCTCAAGAATCTGCAGCAAGGAGCATTATCCCGAATTTGTCTTAAATGTGTTCAGTAGCGTCTGAAGTTTCTGTTCTTGGCCATGTTAACAAAGCTACCTTGCTGATTGTAAGAGGAGCCCTTGATGTCAAAGCCATAGTCTTATTTTTTTAAAGCTCCTTCTTTATGATAACAAATAAATAAATTGTAAAATTTCACTGTTGATAGTATTGAAAAAATAGTTTTTGTGGTTTTACTGTATTTGCATTATTCATTTAGATAATGTATCTTTCATACTAGCAGAGAAACAATTCAGTTTTTTATCACTTTTATTTTGACAGGTATTTGTATGAAAGACTGGATGGCAGAATTCGTGGAAATTTAAGACAAGAAGCAATTGACAGATTTTCAAAACCAGGTAAATGATTTTTAGATATTTACATTAAAAATAGTAATTCTGTAATGTAGAAACTTTCTGGGGTTTTTTGTTTTCTGATGTTCTTGTATAAAGAAAAATAAAGTGTTGAAAATAATTTTATTTACTTTTTCAGAGTCTGACAGATTTGTGTTTCTGCTGTGTACAAGAGCTGGAGGTCTTGGTATTAACTTGACAGCTGCAGACACAGTCATTATCTATGACTCTGACTGGAACCCACAGAATGATCTACAGGTAAGTACTCCAGCTAGATCATGTGTTAAGTCTTCATACAATGACAACATAGAGTACTAAACTGGCTATTTACTCATCATCTGAAATGGGTGCAGTTTAGTGAATGTAATTTTACACCAGCATATTAAGTGGGTATAAGGAAAAATTATTTCTAATAAAACACCTGATCCTATTCATGAGTTGATTGCATTCTACATATTCCTATCAAAACTAGTTTGATAACATGGATGTGGTTTGTTAATTCAGTAGTTACACCCAAAAATTTGAGGAATTTTAATATCTGTTAGGTTCTTTTTCATGGTTTTGTTTTCTCTGGTCTATTTAATGTTAATTATATTTTCAGGCACAAGCTCGGTGTCACAGAATTGGACAGACGAAGGAGGTGAAGGTTTATCGACTGATCACGAGAAACTCGTATGAACGTGAAATGTTCGACAGAGCCTCACTCAAGCTGGGACTGGACAAAGCTGTTCTACAGTCAGACAAAACTGTCAATCCAGTAAGTCAGTCAGTCATTTTAATAGTACTCAGAAATCTGTGTACTGTTAACATGTTAAAACCATCAATGCAGGAAAAATCATATTTTCTATTCAATAGAACTCGGAAATCATGTTAAAACCATCAATCCATTAATTCAGTTTGTTTTTCACTTGGAAAGCTAGGTACTGTTAAACAAAATTTGTAAATCAGTAGAAAACCTGTTGGAACAATGAACTTATTTTGTAAAAATTAATTGGCAAGAAAATATATCCTTTGTCTTCTGTTAAAAAAAAAGGAATTTCGCTAAGAACCAATATTTGAATTTGATTATGCAGTCTTAATTTAGAATTGAATAACTGTTAAAATATTTTCAAATATTTTCTGCAGCAATCCCAGCTGTCTAAGAAGGAGATAGAAGACCTGCTGAAGAAGGGAGCCTATGGAGCTCTGATGGATGACGACAATGCTGGTGATGAGTTCTGTGAGGAAGACATTGACCAAATCTTAAAGCGGAGAACACAGGTCATACAGATAGAAAGTGAGGGCAAAGGGTCCACTTTTGCAAAGGTCAGTTTCAAAAACAGTCATTAATATGTACATAGAAAATGTATGCCAAATACTATAATATAAAACATTTATTTGCAAATTATCAAATTAAGTCACAGGAAGAAATTAACTTCAGGTTCAAATGCTTGTTTGCCTTGTACAGGATGTTTTGCTTTAGTGGCTATAGAAAGCACAAACACAAAACATCCTTGATTTTCAAAATGCATCTGATTTATTAGGAGTATTTAAAAATGTACAGATTTGTTAAACCATCATTTCATTTGAAATAAACTTGTTATGGATTCTTATTAATATTTTTTTTTTTTTTTTTTTTTTTTGATTCAGGCCAGTTTCTGTATGTCTACTGAGAGAAGTGATATTGATATCAATGATCCAAATTTCTGGCAGAAGTGGGCGAAGAAGGCAGACATTGATATTGATGAAATAAAGGGAAAGGTATGAAATTTTGATTTATGTTGATTTTACTTTTTGTATTAAAATGAGTTAGTGGAACTACATCGTTTTACCATGATACAAGTAAGATGAGTTCTTTCAAAAACAAAATGTTTAATACATTGATTTGGTGTAAATGATAGTAAATGTAATAATGTTATAATTCTTCTTTTTTTTTTTTTCTTCTCAGAACAATCTGATCATTGACCTGCCCAGACGCAGGAAGCAGACGACTCGCTATGGAAACGAGGACAGTGTCATGGAGATGAGTGAGTTGGAGTCAAGCTCCAGTTCCGATGATGAAGGCGGACTGAGAAGTGGTCGCAAGTCATCGCGAAAAAAGAAACGAACGAGAAATGACGATGATGTGGATTATGCAGGGGAAGAAGTTGTCAGGGGAGAGAACTTTTGGAGATCTGAATGTTTCAAAGTGGAGAAGAATCTGCTGGTGTATGGGTAGGTCTTAATTTTATAAATAAAGCAGACATTGTCATATTTCAAATAATTTTTTTTTCTTTTTTTTTTTTTTTTTTTTTTTTTTTTCTTCTAATAACTATCCTCCAAAGTAATGGTAACCTTCTGTTTGCTGCTTTTCTCCATCTCTCCATCTCTCCAATATGCTTCTCTCTCAATCTTTTGTCTCTTTTTTTGTCTGTGTCTGTATGTTTCATCTTCCTATTGTTCTTTTTATTCCGTTTATAATTATTTTGATTATTTTCTCTTTTTCAGCTGGGGAAGATGGTCTGAAATTGTCTCTCACAGTCATTTCAAGAGAAATCTAGAAGAAAAAGATGTGAAATCCATTGCTAAAGCTATTGTAAGATATAACTGATTTCTCTAAAATGCTTTCTTAATTAAATAATTTAATATGGTATATATAAACCATTTCCTCTTTGCATATACATGTAGTTCGAACGCCTTTATTATTGAATAAAAATAATTTTGGTCTTGCTTTAAGTGACTGGGTTCATTTAATTCAAAAATGTTAAAAATTTATTAATTTAAGCTATTTAGATAAATTGCTATATTTTGTGAATGATAAATTTTGTACTTTTCTTTTTTTAAAGCAAAATTTAGGCTTGACTTTTATTTTATTACTATTTTTTTTCCACAGCTGGTCCATTCTCTTCAGTTTTATAAAGGAGATGAACGAATCAAAGGTTTTATTTGGGATCTGGTTTCCCAGGACAACGAGGATCAGTTGAAAAATCACTCAGGTGAATAAATCAAGAATTTTTAACTGAAAAGCTATAAAAAAAAAGGAAATAAATTCTCATTAAAAACAGTCAACCACCTTTTATATTATTTCAGAATATCAACTTGGTCATTGTCTTTTAAGACATTGAGGTGATTTAGAAATACAAAATCAGATTGTTAAGTAGGAGCATTCAGTATACTAAATATTGTTGTTTTTCTAGGTTTATCTGCACCTGTACCTCGTGGTCGCAAAGGGAAAAAGGCAAAACAGGACAATCGTGGATATTCTGAGGAGCTTGAAAAAGCAAACCTAGATTTTGATCCTGATGCTATACTCGATCATGGCTACAAACGACATCTTCACAGACATTCTAACAAGTAAACAAGCCTTTTTTTTAAAGTTAAATTTCATGTAGAGGATGCTGACAATGTTTAAAAGTGACATTTATGATTTTAAAATAAATTGTTAAAATTTTAAGATTTACTTCTAATTCTTGTCAGCATAAGAAAGGTTTCCAGGTCTTAACCTGTATTTCCTTAAAATAAAAAAAAAATCTATAACACTCGGTTTAATTCTGATGTGGGTCATTATAGAAAAAACATATCTGATGAGTACTTTAATCTCATATTTTAATTACTTTAAAAAAAAAAACGTGTGTATGTATGTATATAAATAATGTTTTTAATTAATTATTATTATTTTATTCATTTTTATTTTGTTTTTTAGAGTGCTTCTTAGAGTACGACTCCTCTATTACCTAAGACAGGAAGTTATTGGTGAAGAGGCTGAGAAAGTGTTTAAGAATCTGCCCATCAAGTTAGCACTGATTTTTTTTTTTAATAAATCACCTATATACTGTTTTAAAATAAATGCCTCAATGAAAATATGTTTCTATCTTGTATGTAATTATTAGTCTCAACTCTTATATCATGGATAATGTTTAAATTTGAATTTTTCAGTGAGATTGATATTCCTGCTCCGGTAGCTGATGGTGATGTCCCATCAGTGTGGTGGGATGATGACTGTGATAAATCGCTCATTATTGGAGTCTTCAAACATGGTAATTCAACATTTTTATATAAACTTGCATACTTGTATTAATTTATTTTTTCTACAATGGAGTTAATAATATTAGGATTTTAATGCTGGTAAAGACAGTAATTTTTCTTTTTGCAAGAGACATTTATATGGTATCTTCCTAAATTTTGAGTCAGACATTATTAATAGTTGTCTTAATAATAATAATACTAATAATAATAATAATAATAATAATAATTATGGTAACAATAATGCTTTATAAAGTTTCTATATTTTTTAGATTGTAATAATAATAATAATAATAATAATGCTTTATAAAGTTTCCATATAGTTCAGATTGTAATAATAATAGTAATAATAATGTATTGTAAAGTTTCTGTGTTGTTCAGATTGTAAAGATAAGTGTTGAAAACATTTCAGGCTATGAGAAATTCAACCAGATGAGGTCAGACCCAGCACTGGCATTTCTGCAGCGGTGTGGTCCACCAGATGGCGACGCTTTGGCCAGAGAGCAGAATGATGATGATGACAATGAGAAGTTAGTTTCATTTTAAAAAAAATTTTATGATAGACATTTAGATAAGTTCACAGCTGGCTTTTCTGCAGAGTATATCCAGTACGGGATCTTAATACTGCACCACTGATCCATTTGTTGTTCATCAGATTCAGTGGTACTGAATTCTTGGAATGGGGAAATTAAATGTTAAATATTGTCTTTCTGGTGTGTTCATGTAGATGCATTAGAATGTCATAACAGTTGATGTAGTAGACAGAGACAGGTATAATAATTTTATATGCTTACTTTGTGCATTCTAATGATACTAGCTAATAAGCTGGTACCAGATCATATTTACAGAGAGTGGACATTTTGTTTTACTGAAGAATGCCGTGACCAGTAATCTAAACATTTATTTTCTCTGATATATGAGAACAAAGCTTGTCATATAGTAATTCTAACTGAAAGAAACAAAAACCCCACAAAAATCATTCCGTAATGTAACAATACAAGGTGCACCAACTTTCAGACTTTATTATTTAATTTAAATTTAATTAAAAAAAAATTATTATTATTATTATTATTATTATTATTATTATTCAGCATACTTAAGTGATTGTTTTTCTGCAAAAGAATTTCTTTTTAAATTCTTGGGTCACATATTTTTACTTACATAACAATAAACTTTTTTGAAGTTACTGCATTAAATACTTCTTTCTTGTGCCAGACAGTATAGATATATTTGTTTATATTGGTTCGTAGCTAATAAATATTTATGTAGTTGGAAACCCTTGTGATGGTCATTCTGGTATTGTTACTGTGATCACACAGTTGATCATTAATATAATGCTTGTCTGTTATTTCATTTGTCCAATTTTGAGAAAAGACATACTATTAAAACAGGACAAATAAAGATAAAGAATATTTAACTGTGGTGGGTTTTGCATTCTGATGATGACTTGCCATGCTAATACAGAGAGCTGGAACTGGATGTGCCGGAACCAGACTCAAATGAGTTGAGGTTCGCATTACTGAAGAATGCAATTTTAATGTGTGAATCACTTAACTTAGCTTGTTTATGTGTATTATAGAGCTAAACATTTTCTGATGTTAGGAAGTGTTAAATACTGTTGCTTATTTAATTTAATTTAGTTGATGTCAACATTTGAAAATATTTTAGTCTCAGGTCTTGTTTGGTGGTTAATTCACACTGTATCTTATTAACTGATATTCAAGTTCTGTTTATGTAATGGGGGGTGGCAAATGCACACACACACACACACACATACAAATAATAAAAAATGTAATACAATGGTGTGTTTTTTTCTTATTCATCATTATGTAAAAAAACAACAACATTAAAATGTTTTGAGGTATAAACAATAATTTTAAACGACTTACATGCAAATAACAATTACACAAACAAAACTTCCACTGAACCTGGAATACAGTCTTCCAGCAAAATGAAATTGTCGTACAGAAGAATTGCCTGTGGTAACAAAATAATGGATGTAGAAAATAACATTTTTTATAAAATTCGATATTTCAGAGATGATGAAGACTTGGAAGAGAAGATGCTGAAAGATGATGATGATGAAGAAGAAACTTCTCTTGGGTCTGTGCCAGAGTCTGCAAAGAAAGCACAGAAACCTGCCGCAACAGAAGGAGGTACTTCAGAATAAATTACTAGTCAAACATTTAAAAGAAACAGTTATTCAACATCACATCTTTTTATGCATCACTATTAAGGATGACAGATACTGTTGTTTTCAAATAATAAAACTATTTTTGTTGGAATATACAAATGGGATATTGATAACTGTTCCTAAAGAAGCTAATCAACTGGAAAATTATGATAAAAGTAAATGTTTGGTCAAGTCTACACATTTTATTATTTGTTCTGGAACATTCATGAATGCTTCTTTCAAATGTATATTACTATTAGTTATTTAGATGTATTGATAATTTTACATTCTGATGATGACTTGTCATGCTAATGCAGAGAGTTGGGACCAGATGTGCTGGTACCAGACTCAAATGAGAGAAATACAGCATATCTGAAGAATTATTGGTTATTATGTATTAGTAACTTGTTAATCTGTTAAGAACTAATAATGGATATCCACCTGAATTCAGCTGAATCTTCTTTTTATTATTTTATTTTAATGTTTTATAGAAAAATTCAACTTAATGATAATGATGTTGCATTTTTTATTTTTTTTAAAATGCAAATACCTTTTGCTGGATCTTTGTCCTTTTATTATTATTTTTATTATTATTATATATATATATATTTTTTTTTTAAATTTTAGTTGATGAAGTGGGCAAACTGCCATGGCCAACTGTTTCTGATCTAAACACTCGACTGCGAAGACTGGTCACTGGTTACCAGAGAAACAACAAAAAAGTCCAGTTACGTCTGCAGCAGAGAGCAAAAGTAAGTCATCACATCTTTGTAAATCTGTCCGTCTTTTTCCACTTCTCCATTACTGGATATTCTCTTTGTTTCATATGTGTTTTTTACATCTGTTTTTTATCTGTATCTTTATGTCTTTTCTCTCTGGTATTTTTAATCATTAATTAGTTTGCTGTACCCTTTTCCAGCTTCAATTTATTAGTTAAGACCAATAGATATATTTGTGTTCACATTGTGCATTCTAATGATGATAGCTAACAAGCTGGTACCAGATCATATTTACTGTGAGTTGACATTGTGCTTAACTGAAGAATGCACTTCAATGTACAGTTGTTATATTTGCTTAAATGATAAAATTATATCCTTAACCAATATTTTTAAGTGCTAAATAATGTAAACAAACAGAATAGTCACCATTTCATATAAGAATTACCTTCAGTGATAATGTCCTATAAAATAAACATGCAGCAACAGCAAAACAAGGATGCTAACATTGCATTCTTTTTCCTTTTTTTTTTAAAAGAGTTTGATATTTTTATTTCTCTACAAATTCAAATTTATTTCATTTTTCATGTGTTTGATTACTTTCAGAAAATGGAAAGAAGAGAGAAAGCTGACGCAGTGTTGAAGGAAAGAGAAGTGAAAAAGAAGGAATATCTACAGAAGTTAGTGTCGATGTTCGTATAAAATTGTATTAGTCTTTTAGACAAAACTCATAAACACCCGTTTTTTTCCAGTGTTATCAGAGCATTTTCCTTCAGTAGTTAAAGCACCATAAAATTCTATGCCTGTTACTTCTGTCTTTTGTTTCTTGTCATTATATTCTTCCATTTTATTTTTTATTTTATTTTTTTATTAACTTTTTATCTCTCTTTCTGTATGATTGTATAAGAGAGAGAATGTTTGTATGTGTGAGCCAGTGTGTATGCACATGTATCTGGAACATTTCAAGATGGAAAGAAAGCAGATCAAAGAATGAAACATTTGATTGACTTTTATTTATTGATGTTGCATCTACATGTTACAATTTCTTGTGTTAGAAGAGATTTTGTTAATTATTTTTTAAAAAGAAAACAAAAACTAAATAAAAAATAATGCTACACATTACAATTTCTTTTGTTAGAAGAGATGTGGTTAATTATTTTTTAAAAAGAAAACAAAAACTAATTAAAAATTAATGCTACATTTTGCAGCCGGTGGTCTCGCAGAGAAGAGGCCGACTTCTACCGCACAGTGTCGACGTTTGGTGTCGAATACAACCGTGCGGCTGGTCGGTACAGGTGGGACAGGTTCCGATGTTTTGCCCGCCTGGACAAGAAATATGACGATACACTGGTGGAGTACTTCCAGGCCTTTTACCACATGTGTCAGAGAGTGTGTGGCAAATTTAAAACTGCAGAGGAAGGTGAGTGGAATATTTTAGTTTTGTGAAATACAGCAATGTCTTAATTAATAAATGTTAAAATGCTGGCTAATGAAATATACTTCACAGGATCAGTTTGCGTAAAAGAAATATTTATGAAAATGCTTTTTTCAGCTATATTTATTTACTATTATTTATTTAGATGTATTGATAATTTTACATTCTGATGATGACTTGTCATGCTAATACAGAGAGTTGGGACCAGATGTGCTGGTACCAGACTCAAATGAGAGAAATACAGCATATCTGAAGAATTATTTATAATGGTTATTATGTATTAATAATTTGTTAATCTGTTAAGAACTAATAATGTATATCCACCTGAATTCAGCTGAATCTTCTTTTTATTACTTTAAGTTCATGTTTTAGAAATTTTTTAATTTTCGTTCCAGTAATTCTATTTTATTAGTATACATTAAGTTGATTATGATGCATACATGTTTTTTTTTTTTTTTTTTTTTCTTTTTTTTTATGCAAATACCTTCTGTGTCTTTGTCCTTTTATTATTATTATTATTATTATTATTATTATTATATTTTTTTAAGCCATAAGTTTAAATTATTCTCCTTAGTGTCATAAATTATCAAAAAGCTGTTTTTGA
This sequence comes from Chrysomallon squamiferum, assembly GCA_012295275.1. Lineage (NCBI taxonomy): Eukaryota > Metazoa > Mollusca > Gastropoda > Neomphalida > Peltospiridae > Chrysomallon > Chrysomallon squamiferum. Next base: position 2,963,205 of record CM022667.1, read on the forward strand.
GTTAATTATGTGTTGATTGTTAATTAACAGCCAAACCACCTCACAACATGTACGTGGAGCCGATATCAGAGGAGCGAGCCAGTCGTTGCTTGGCTAGGATAGACTTGCTCAACAAGATCCGAGAAGAGATTCTACTGCACCCGAAACTCGATGAATACATCAAACTTTGTCAGCCGTCCTTTGACATGCCATCCTGGTGGCAGTGTGGAAAGAATGATAAAGAGCTGCTGATTGGAGCTGCAAGGTAATGACCATTCTTTTGTTGCTGTCTGTTTCTTGGTGATGAGGATAGTTAATCAGTGGTTTATTTTTTTAGTCATATATTTTATAAATAATATTTAGTGTTATGGAGTGGGGAGGAATGAAATGTGAATTCTGGGTAATTAGGAATTAAATGCAAAATGAGCGTAGTTCAGTAGTCAAATAGCCTAACAGGATGCTTTGTGAAAATTCACCTATTTTTTTCCTGGTAGATGTATCTTTATATTTACTGGTAACAAATCTAATTGTTTTGCAGACATGGTTTAGCCAGAACAGATTACCACATACTGCGAGACCCGACTCTTTCCTTCCACGAGATTTTCAAATCGAGAGGATTACGAGCTGCCAGTCAGCAGTATGGTGGTTTGAGCAATCCTTACAGTGGCCTGTACATGGGTGTGCCTGGAGGTGAGTTGATTTTATCATTTAAAAATAGATTAAAAGATCAGTTTAAATGTTATATACAGTTATAAGTCGCCTCTAAAAATATTTTCTTTTGTTAATTTATTCCACACAGCATGTACATTGAGTTGTCAGTCTTTTCTTCTTTTCTGTTCTTTTAATGCACTTCAAAAATATTTTTGTTATTATATTTATTATTATTATTATTATTACTATGATTATTATTATTATTACTATGATTATTATTATTATTATTGTTATTAATGGTATTATAATTTTTTCTGTTAATTAAATGTACATTGAGATAGAACCTTATATTTTGTTTCTTAAAGTGCTCAAATGTATTCAGATGATCAGCTTACTAAATGGGTGCTTATTTAGTACATAAAAGAAATAAATTTGTATGGTTTAATTTTTTTTTTTTTTTTTTTTAAAAGGATCCTCAATCAGTGACTCGAAAGAAAACACTCCCTTGAAGACTGAACCTTGTGACAGTGAAGACTCTAAAAGTGATAAAATCAAAACTGAGGAGTCGTTGAGTTCTGAAGAAAACTCTTCAACAAAGCAAGACGACATGACAATCAAAGACAAAAATGATACAATCAAAGAAGAAGAAAAGGAAGAAAAAGATGATGCTGTCAAAAAGGAAGAAAAAGATGATGCTGTCAAAAAGGAAGAAAAAGATGATGCTGTCAAAAAGGAAGCTGAAAGTTCAGTTAAGGAAGAGAAAGACGACACCAAGGATGACGTGGTAAAATCAGATGATGTTGCAGAGGACGTTGGCTCTGATGACGTTGATAAGAAGAAACCGGTTGATGTCAAAGATGAGGTTGACACAGTGAAGAGTGAACCAGACAGTGAAAAAGTGAAGGAAGAAAATGGGACGGAGGAAAAAAGCAACAAAGAAGAATGTGATATAAAAGAAGAAAAGGATGGAAGTAAGGGTGATATTAAAAGTGAATGTGAGAATTCCGAACTGATAAAGGAACTAGAAAAGGATGAAAGCTCGCCCTCATCCAGTGATAAGAAAGAAAGTGATAAGGAGAACAGCTTAGACAAAGAACTGAAGGAAAATGAAAACTTTGTTAAACTCAAACAGAAAGAGGTGGAGGAGCAGCTGGAACGGGAAAAGTCAACCTTCAACAACCAGGCTCAGTCAAAACCAGAAATAGTAAAAATGGAAGAAGACATGATTCGAAATTTGCCAGTGAGTGAAAAATTTCTTTTTTTCTTTTTGTACCTTTGTGGTTGTCATCATGTGGCTATAGGTTTCATAAATACTTTGTAATAGTTGAAGCTTTAAATCTTCATAACTACATTTTTAATGGCTATAGTCTATTATACATATCTCTATAAAATGTTAGGGGTGGTGTTTCTTTTTTGTGCACACTTTCATAATGGATGTAATTTAATTAATATTCCTTCTCCTTTTTGAATTGTAATTTCCTATTTTAACTTGGCTTTCAGTTCATTTTTTTTTTTTTTTCTTTTTTTTTTTGATGTTTTGTTTTGTTATCCATTGAATTTCAAATTTCACATACTTGATTGTAATTAAATTTAAAAAAAACCTCTTTTATGAAATAACATTTTTCAATCCATTTCTACAGCCTTACCCTGGGATGTATCTTGATGAAAACTACATTGACATGGAAGGGATGGAGCCAGGAGAGGTGATGGTGGGAAGCCGTGCTGCCACCCTTGGACCCACCCTTGACTGGCCCAAGGTATTTTTATTAGCATCAAAAACAATTCTTACAGAAAATTTAAAAGTAATTTTGATTATTAAGTGACGATAACTGTTGTATTGAATGTTATTAAGATGTTGGAAAGTCTAAGGTCTTTCCTTTTCCTTCTTTATGAATATATATGAAAATAAATTCCTTGGTGCTAACAATATATATTATTTTTAATATTGCATTCTGATGATGATACTTAACAAGCTGGTACCAGATCATATTTACTGTGAGTGGACATTTTGCTTTACTGAAGAATGCACATATTTAAGTACTGAATTAAAAATACTAATACAGTTTACTATTTTTTTTTTTTTTTTTTAGAAATAAATTTATTTCTTTTTTATTATTATATAAACATTTTTAAAATTTATTATTCAAACTGTCTTTAGGATCGAGTAGTATTTCATCGTCTGGAGCACATCTGTTACACAATCGAAAATGGAGAATGGCCTTTTGCCCGCAGACAGCCCCCAGCCCAGTTTTTCCCACCAACGTCCTACGACTCACGAAGTGGGACACCAGTAGGATCATCACTGCCCAAGAGTGACCAGTCGGTAGCTGCTGATTCCGACGCAGCCGAATCGACGACAGAACCGATGCAGGTGATGAGGGGGGATAGTGACAAGGACTTTGAGGTTCTGTACTCGGAGGTATGGACATTTTTGTCGGTGTTTTGGCATCCTGGGCTGCTGGCACGCAAAATCTCACTCGATTGTTGCATTGCTGTTGTCATTTGTAACACGATTGACACGACTGATGGCCGTTTTTGTAAGATGATGTTTCTGTGTCAGTGAGTACTAGGTGTGTGTGTGAGAGAGAAAGAGAGAGAGAGAGAGAGAGAGACTCAGAGATGGGAAGGCAGGTGAATGAAAGTGAAAGAAAGGAAAAAGGAGTGTGTGTGTGTGTGTGGGCATGCATGAGTTAACCAAGTGAATCTGAATTATATGCTGGATGCTGCTAAAGTGCATGTGTTGCAATGGTTTGATATGGTTTTATGGCATTGTTTAACATTTGTATTTTTTTAAATTTGCTGTCTTTTGTAAAGTGATGATGAGTTACATGTGGTATTCAAGTGGTGTAAAGTGGTCCAATATGTTGTTTTTTCTGTAATGTGACATTTTGTTACAAATGGTATTGTATGATGTCCTTGTTTGATATTCAGTGGTAATACTGGTGCTTCTGATAGTAGTATGTACAGAAACTGAGGTAATAATGAAAGAATAACAGATATATAAAACAGAAGATACCAAAGTTTAACTTTCATAGTATATAAACCAGTATAATTATAAATCTGGTTAAAAAGGTATATCAGAAAAACAAGTTGCTTGCAAAGATCAGATTATTTTATTTATTAATGCCATTTTATAACTAATGCTTGTTCTTGCAGCCATTTTCAATTAAGAATAGGAAAGAGTCCTTTTGTCACCTATCCTAATTAATAATAAATAGTGAATGATGGCTTCTTTTGGTAGATTTCACTTGTAAAATGAGGTTTTTGTTGGTTGTCTTGAACTAGGTTGGCTTTAAAAAAAAATAATTTAGTAAAGTCCTTGGCATTCCAGATTTGCTTCAGTTGAAATTTGCATGGGTTTTGAGAATTTTTAAAGCCTTGCTTCAGCTTTTTTTGGCTTCATGCCTGTTTCTAATAATCTTCATTTATATATACATTTGAATAATTTCCTTTTCTTTTACCATTTTATTCTTTTTATTATTTCTTGGAACTGTGGTCTTGTATTGTTAAATATTATCTATAATACTGATATTAATAACCTGCTTACATCCTAAAATTACTTATAATTTGTTTAATTTCAAAATTACCATTTAACTGAAATGTGTATTGATAAGGGACCAGCCATAATGTATTAGACAAGGCCTTTTTAAAAAATATTTCAGATTCATTGTTAGATGTTTGTATATTACAAAAATATTTAAAATTTCACTTGCAACCTTTCAAATTTTTAACCGTATTCACTTCAGAGTAACTTCTGTGTATGGGATATTGGTCTATCCCATTATAAATATTGTGTATATATATATATAAATTATGCATATTTAGGTGGTGGTTTTAAGAATATCATAGATTTTGGGCCAATATACTTTATGAATAAACACCTGATTTTAAAAATTAATGCTAGAAAAATATTCATAAAATAAAAAATGTTGCTTATCTAACACTAAATATGAAAATTTAAAATCTGGATTCTGTTACAAATGTAAAATAATTGTTGTGAAGATGTTTTTCGAGTATTTTAAAATGGTATTTTCATTTGTTCAGAATGAAGGGCTAAAGATGACATTTCAAAAGAGAGGTCGAGGAAGGAGAAGGAAATATGAAATCAATCCTGAAAGAGGTACGTGTGTGTACTTGCTGGCGTGCGTGCGTGTGTGTGTGTGTGTGTGTGGTTACAGAATTATAGATGTTTTTAGAACGCTAAATAATCTGTAATATTTAAAAGGTGGCTATATAAATTTATAAACAATCAAATAAAATATTAGGATATAATCTTTGTAATGAAACACATTTCATATTAACTTACACTTTTCCTCCATGATTCCACTAATATTTAATGCATGGCTACTAAATTTTGCTGTCATAACCTAGTACTTTTTTTCTGAACAGTCAAATATAACTTCAGTATGATCTGTATAAGGAAGCATATACCTTTCAACTCTTATTATACATCAGGATCGTTGTCTACCATTTACTGATTATTTTTAAATGTCTAAAATAGACAAGTGATAGTAAAATGAAAGAACATTTTTTTTTTCTTTTTCTTTTTTTGTAACTACAGCAGCTCAAGTCCAGCATTTGTTGAATCAGTCAACAGCCAGTGCAGCTTCCAGTGACAATGAAAGTCAGCCTGAACCTATGAACCTGTCCAGTGCTACTCCAGTAAGTATTTGTTACCATGGAAATGATAGTTAATGATTTTTACCAAAAGATATCTTCAGTTGTAAATTTGGCTGTTACTTATTTTTAGATGGATTTTCGTGTGTCTGTTTTTGTTGTCTTGTTTATTTGTAGTCTTGGTTTTAATAAAAAATTCAGTGTTTTATAAGTGTAATTCAAAGACATATGTAGATATTTTCACATTTTGTTCCACTACTGAGCGTTGTCTTTGAGTCATCTTTGTAGAAGTTAGGCATCTTTCTATGCAATGAACTGATACAAATGTTTTTTTTAATTATATTATAATATTATTATTTTCTTTTTTTTTTTTCTTTTCTTTTCTTTTTTTCTTTCATTCATGTATATCTGTAGATAGCTTTTCATGAGTTTGGTGAGTTTCTGGAGATCTGCATTAAATTTAATATTCTTTTTTAATACTACTTCTAGACTCCTAATGAAAGTATTCAGAATGGAGAAAGTCCAGTTTTAGATGTGTCACAAGTCTCAGAAAAACTTGTAAGTTGTTTGTATTCTTTTAGTTAAATAATTTTTAAAATTTTATATTTGTCATATATAAACATCTTTTTTTACTAAACTGTCATCAGGTTACTTGATTTAATTTACCACATATTAAATGTTTTGCAGAATTTAGGAAGCAATTATAGAGTAGTTTTTAAAGTTTCATACCATTATTATATACATACATATTTTTTCTTTATTTTATTTCAGTGTTTTGTTTTATTTACTTCTTTTTTTTTATATATTTTTTTTTTTCTATATATATATATAAATTTTGGTTCATGATTTATTTATTTATTTATTTTAATTTTTTTTCAAAGTGTTACAATCAAATGTTCATAAATGTTTATTTCTATTTTTAACTAATTTAGGTGACTTATTTATTTATTTTTATTTTTATTGAATTATTTTCCTTTCTACATCAAAACCATTTCTGAAAAACCGAATGTTAAATTCTATTTTTGACTAACTCAGGTGGCAGAAGGTTTGGTTCCAGAACGTAAACGTAGAGGACGTAAACGTAAAGCTGAAAAACTAGCTGAACTTGCAATGGCCGAGGCGCTTGCAAAACGACACCAAGCTCGTCTGCTTTCCAGTCTTGATCCAGGTAAATTTGCTGTAAAATGAAAGGCTGTGAATTTAATTGTTCAAACCATCATCCAGTTAGTTCGATTTATCAGTTTAATTGGTAATTTTATGTTTTATTAATAATGTAATTATGGCTTCTTTTTTTTTTTTTTTTTTTTTTTGTTAAGTATGTTTTCTTTAGTTAGAAACATTCATATATGCAAGACAAGGGAAGGAATTTAAAACTTTTTTAAAAGTATTCATGGAAAATTAATTTTTGTGATAACTAGTTACCAGAAGTCTGTAATATTATTACAATTATTGCACGTTATTTAGACGGTCGAGTACCTGTGATATGTATAGAGGATGGCAGTCGACTGACTGGAGACGATGCTCCAATGAAAAAGGATGCTGAACAGTGGCTGATAGATCATCCCAATTACATACTGGACCAGCCCGATGATGAAGAAGAGCCAGGAGAAATAACCCACCATAGCATGACACCGGTACATTCACGTTTACTGTTGTTAATAAAACATTTGTCTAGGATTTGTGGCATGATGTGTGAATAGTTGTCTCATTTATTATGCATCTCTTTGTAATAAGTGCTATTTATATATTTCTACATGTGTATTTTATTTTATTTTATTTTTGTACTGTATATTGATTGATGTTGGGATTTTTTGTATTATTGTTATGATTATTATTATTATTTCTTCTCTCTGTTATTTAAAAGCCTTGGTGTAGCTGGATAATACTGTAGTCGATAAATACTAACATTTTTCTGTAAGCTGCATTATTATGCTAAACTATATTCTTCCATATCTGTCTTCATAAACTAAACCTATAACAAAACACAATAGCTAGCTAATCTTGTATATCTCTGTACTCAATACAATAGTGTAGTAATGTGACGCTTTTGTCATCTTTAAACAGTATAATTTTGAAGGAGTGGTATGTTTTTGTCATGGGCATATTTCCTAAAGCATAGTTGTTTTTTTTTGTTGGGTTTTTAAATAATGAATTTATGAATGAAACAGGATATCTGGCTTAAATAGTGGTAGCAGGTAACTAGCAGTAGGGCAGACAGGATTCATTATGCGTTCAAGAACACGTAATTCAGTATATTCAAACAGTTATTTCCTTTGGTGGATTTTAGTGTCTGCAAACAGACAGATAATACACGTAAATATCTATAAAGAAACTTGAAGGAGAATGTGTTTAACTAGAGAAATCTTGCATACAGATGCAGAATGTTTTATGTTTCAATGATATCACAGAGGACATGTGTGAATAGACTTGTAGAAAATATGTAGTTACTCCTTTCATTTAATAAAATACCCTCTGCATAAATGTATGCATAATAAAAATATACTTTGGTATTCTTGTCAGACATACTGAAGATGTAGCTATGGTTGTTTGACAACCTTGTAGGACAGCAATGTAAAACAAAACTTAAAACAGTTTCCTGAAATAATGTTTAAGAAATAATTGAAACTGCTAAAGCTTTGTTTTATGAAGTCAAAATAGGTAGTTGCATGGTTTTGAGCTTCAGTGTGTGGTCGCGGTAATCCAAAAGGTTTTTCAGTTGTATCATTTTAATTTGTGATCTTTATTTTTAAGTATTTTAGTTTTTACAGATTATAGGGACCAGTCATAATTTAATCTGTCCTTGATCAGAATTACAAATTTCCAGTTGTATATGTCATTGATAGAGTTTGTGTTGGACAAGTGCCTGTTGGATAGTAGTTAAAACTGATAAATATAAATTTTGCATCAGTTGCCCACTAGAATCAAAGTTAACAAATAATGCTTATCTTTTAAGTTAAGTATAAATTTAAATTAATTTTAATTTAGTCAGGTTTAATTAGGGATACTTAAAGGAAATTTTTGTTTATAACAATGTACACAAAAATTAATTTTGTTAAATATGATCAGGTGTAAAAATGTAACAAGCAAAATAAGAATAAATAGATCCTATAAATTTAATACAGGCAGATTCTACAAAGTATTAATTAAAAAATTATGATCCAACTCATAAAATAAAATTTAAAAAGAATAAATATCTTAAAATTAGAATTCAAGCTGTTTAAGGAACAATCAAAAAGGTATTTGCTTAAAAAGTTCAAATAATTACTAATAATAACAATAATAATAGATAAAATTAATAAATATTAAAATGGTACAGAAGGAATGCAGTTGCTGTAAGTTCAAATGGTTAATGTAAAAACAATAATAAAGATATATAAAAATGTTTAAAACTGACAAAACAAGGCTGTCAGAGAATTAAAAAATGAAAATGAATACTTTTCTTCTGCATGCTTTGCCTGCATGGCCATTGTCCTCTATTGTATGCGTTAGTTTGCTATTTTTGCATTGTCCCGCATTTCAGGACCTCATTGAAAGACCTCGTAGGGGGCGTCGACCCAAGTTAGACCCTCGGATGCTGGATTTAGGTTCTCTTACTGGTGAAGAAAACGTTACAGTTATAGATAGAGAATCTGGCAAAAAGGTGAGATAGGCCACGGATTAAGTGATGCCGAAACAAATAGAACTGGATTCAAAGTAAAATAAGATAACCAAGTCATCGTGACCTTGAGCAAAAAAAAATACCCTTCATTTAATTTCCTTTTTATATATTTTCAAAATTTTTAATTTTTTAATTGTTTAATTTATTTTTTTTTTTTTTTTTTTTTTTTGTTAGTAGAAATGGTATCAAGTTTACATGTGGTGGTAGGAACTAATAGAATACACATTTTGTATACATTCAGCTATTAAGATTTGTTTTTTTACAAAGTTGATATATTATGGTTGCAAAAGTGAAAACAGCTTAAATTCAATTTTAAAATCTAATTATAACAAAATATTTTATCTTTATTTATTTTTTATTATTCTTAGTAACTTTTTTTATACACATTAAAATAAGTATTTAAAAAAAAAAAGGCAGATTAATGCATTTCATCAGAACTTTAATTTTTGGGGGATGGTTTGACAGCAGAATATAAAAGCACAAAATGAAACACTGTTGGAATTGTATAAATACTTTCAAACATTGTTGTATACCACCACTGGTAACTTTAATATTCACACATAATTTTATAATTTCTACAAATATATCTGCAAAACTAACCATCTTAAATGCTTATTATATCTATATTATATATCTTTAACACTGGGAAAGGAATTTTTTAAAATTTTCTCACTTTTTACTGTAATCTTTTTATTGGAAAAATACTACATATAGTATGCAACAGAAATAGTGTGATGTCATATTTTATGTACATATGCAAATAGCCTATAACTATGATTTTCAATTGAAGAATTTTAAGGTTTAAGATGTTTTTAAGTGATCAAATATTTTCAATTTTTTCTTTTTTGTAATGGTTTCTTTTTTCTTTTCTTTTCTTTTTTTTTTTTTTAGTGTATCTCCTATTTTAAATAGTCTTGAATTGCTCTTATTTTATCTAAAGCTTGTGTAATGTGATTATATTTTGTGGTGTTTATATTTATAAATTAGTTTTCTGGAGTGTTTGCATGGTTTGGTTTCAACTGGTAAAATTTGAGCCTATGCATTTCATTTGTCTTTTAAAAATGTAGTTAGAAATAGATTAAAAGTAATTTTGAATTAAGATAACCCGAAACTTCATTCTAAACTGTTATCATTTCAAAGCTTTATTCGTTGAATCATGTTAATTACAATTAAGACACATAAAATATTTTAAACATTTATTTTAAAATAATATTAATCTGAACTGTGACTTACTGTTAACTAGATTTTATTCTGATTTTTAGATAACTGGCGCAAAGGCTCCTCCATTACGACACTTGGCTGAATGGTTAGAGAAAAACCCAACATATGATGTTGAAGCCAAATGGGGAGACTTGGTCAGAGCAAAGGTATATACATACAGACAAACACACATACAGACATGCATACATACAGTTATTTATTGATATATCTATGTAACTGTTAGAAGGTCATATATTGATAGATATTTCTTTTACAGGAGGACAGAGATATTTTTATCTGTGACATCAGTTCAGTTGTAATTCTTAGATAACAGAGAAAATTAGACTTGAGAAATAAAATTTATATTAAGATAACATATTGCAGTAAATTAAGTTTTATAAAAAGTCAACACACTGATGTCATGCTCTTCCATGTTGTTTGTGGTAAAGCAAAATGTGACATGCCCAATGACATTAACTCACCATTCAAATATTGTTTTTCTGTTTTCAGGCTAATTTGCCTAAGTCAATGGATTCCAGAGTTCTGAAGTCATCGGGCAGAGGTAGGAAGACCAGAGACAGCTTGCTTCACCCATCATTTCTTGGAGACATGAGTTATCCTGCATCACTGTCAGCTATGGCTGGCTTCCCAGTTTCATCAGGATTAATGGGTGCCTTTCCCAAACTACCTCTAAACATGCCTTTCGGTGCCCTGCCAAATCTCGGTCTGCCAAATCCTATGATGGGTTTGAGTGGTTTGGGTTTGCCAGGATTTCCACTCACTTCTGCCTTGACAAAGACCACAGACAGTGAGTCAAAAGATAAAAAATCCAGTGAGAAAGATGGTGACAAAAAGTCAGACGCTTCCAGCACATCCTCACCGCATCCATCTTTTCCTTCATTTTATTACAACCCATTGATGTACAATCCTCTTCTGGCAGCACAGGGATTACCTGGTTTTCCTATTCCAACTAGTCTGCCAACCTCCCTGGCGGGTCTGATGAACCCAGCTGCAGTGAACGGTCGACTGGAGCTGGAGGAAGAGGAAGAAAAGAGGTTGGAGAAAGAAGCTCTGGAGAAAAAGATCATCGAGTTGTCGCACAAGAAAGCCAAACTCTCGAATTACGAAGAAAAATCTCGTTCATCACATCGAAAGTCAGACTCGGAGCACCGATCTCACCATTCTTCCAGTCGCAGCAGCAGTGACCATCGCCACTCTTCTTCTTCTTCTTCCTCAAAGACGGAGTCGAAAGCGGAGGACCTGTCGATGAAGAAAAGACACTCCCATAGCGTCCCCGAAAAGAAAACTCCACTCATTGTGCCTACACCCAGACTGCCACAGGAGGAGGCCACCGACTTGTCGCTGAAACCCAAAACGAAACACTCGGCCGGCTCGGACAACCTGCGAGTTATCAAAGACTTGAAAATTAAAAAGACCAAATCGAAAATGTTCAGTGCGTCCAAGTTGAACAGGATTGTGGACTCTCTGAAAGATCGAGTAATGAAGACTGAAAAGAAAGACAAACCAGCGGAGGCTGCGGGTCGCTCTGACGGTGAAAAGTCCATCACTGAACATCCTGAGAGTTGTGAGACAGTCACAGAACCCACAGAGACCAAGGAACACGCAGACACAGATCACACAGTAGAACATTCACAGACAATCCACAAAGAACATTCAGAGACGGTCGTTCACACAAAAGAACATGTAGATGAAATACCCCCATTAGAGACAAACACTCACACAAAAGAACATTTATCTGAGAAAATTCAGTCAGAGGAACCTTCAGAAACTGTTTCAACAGTGGAACATACTGAGAAGGCCACTGAAGCCACTGAAGCCACTGACGTTGGTTGTGATATAACTGAAGAAGCAGCAAAGACCTCAGCTCCAGAAGAGAAACCTGAATCGGAAAATAATTCATAAAAAAAAAAAAAAAAAAAGTTAGCAAACAAATTCTCTTATAGATTACTTATGTAATGTTTTAAAACTTAAACATTGTTTTACAGAAAGTTTAAGCTGATTGTCTCAAAATGGTAATTTCCGTGACCAGATTGAAAGAACTGGACCCTCCTGTTGATTGGAAGAGAATGGGCACAGTCTGCATACTGACAGTATTAAAACTTAAAATGTGCCACAAGCCCTAGTCACAGAAATTTAACCCTTTCAGTTTCTGTCAGAAGTCGGTGAAGTGAAAATTTGAGATTGTAAATATGTCAGGTATAACATGTTAATTAGAATGTCTGTAGACTGCAGTGCACAACAGACTTGGACAATTGTGGTGTATTTTTGTTTGTTGTTTTGTTGGAGGTCACATTTTTTCCTGTGGACCATGTTTTTATACTTGAAAGATAATGTTGAAGATGATTGATTTGTTTAAAATTGATGGCAATAAATTTAGACATGAACAAGCTGCGGTTCCCAAAGATTTACATGAAAAATAATCTCAGGCTTTAACAAATCAGATTCCGATTTTTTAATCAACTGTTTCTTTTTTAAAAATGAAATCATGTTAACCAGTCAGATTATTATCTTTTTAAAACTATGAAATTCCTTTAATGAATTTTGCATTCATGAATATTGATTACTTTACTCTTTATTATTATTTTTTTTTTTTTTTTTTTATTCTTAATTTCACCAATTATAAATAAATAAACTGAGGGCTTATCAAATGTTTTGATAAAAAAAAAAAAAGATAAAACAAATTTTTTCTTTTTCTTTCTTTCTTCTAAATAGCATGTAAAAAGATTTTGGTTTTCTTGTTTACTTGTATTGATCAGTGTATTGTGAACAGTTTTTATGCTCCCTCAGAATTTTGTATCATAGTCGTTACTGTACAGTATACAAACAATTTACAAACAAGTCCTTGTGTTTTGGGGATTAATAAACAAAAACAAAAATTTTAATCTCCCCAAAGACCCTACTAAAATGGATTCAGATCTCCAGAGTTTCGACAGGTTTTAAAACTTCACAGGGTTCTTTATATAGATTTTCACATTACACTTGTTTTTCTTCCAGGTTCAGTCGTACATATCCTGCCTTGACACAAAGCTAAAATACCTCAGTAAAATACTGCTGTTTATAGTCTATGCATCATTCGCTGAACTATTTAAAAAATTCCCAGTTTTACCTACATAAAGTTCTACAACTATTCCATACACTTTGTGGGTACTGTGTCAAGCAAACATTATAATCTTTATAGGCTTGCATACTTTGTAATAGTCTTAGTTTCTTTATACAGTTATGCAGTAGTTACCATGGTTACTTTGTACAATGATTGTCACAGTAGTCATGGTTACTTTGTATAATGATTGTCTTGGTAGTCATGGTTACTTTGTATAATGATTGTCATAGTAGTCATGGTTACTTTGTGTAATGATAGTCATAATAGTCATGGTTACTTTGAATAATGATTATGCAATAGGTGTCATGGTTACATTAAGGTGACCATGATTAAGCCATTTTGTATATCTTACATTGTGCCCTGCAGGTATTTTCAGAAAATAATTCTAGTAATCACTGATTTTGATACTAATTATGGTTTTTAATTTTTAAATAATAGAAGAATTTCATTTTGTATAGTCTGTTAATGTTGAAATTATGGTAATTAGACTGAGAAGATTTAATTTAAATAAATGAGAATCTCATTAATTTTATTAATTATAGCAATTGTAATGAATAGCATCAATTACAGGATTTTAATTTTATTTTGGATAACATTTTCCTTGAAATAATGTTACATTAATTTTATTGAATTTTATCGTTTAATGATATTAAGATTCTGTTTTTGAATAATAGTTTTTAAAAATTAACCAAAATAATAATCTGTTTTATTTGATTATCTGCAAGTGAAGAAAAAGTAATGAATTACTGCAAAATGAAGTAAAAATGAATTTTTTTTTTTTAAAATGGGTTTTGTAATAACATGTTAACAGTGTAGAACTTTAAAAAAAAGTGCATGTATTTATTAACAACATACCTGTAGAGCAGGTTAATTTTTATATTTCCTTTTTCTTTTCTTTTTTTTTTTCCTCTGACATTTTATAAACTTTTTACTACAGAATTATTCACACTAGATACCAAAACGTTTGATTTCAATGGATGAAATGTCATTAAAATTCTTATATATGATTACTGATTCAAACATATTCAAAAGTGTTACTTTTCTTTTTTTTAAAAGAAGAAACAAAAATCTCCATATTTCAATGATCTTGTAGACTTCCTTCATGACGAATGACATGAATTAGATTTGTGCTTTAGTTTCAGTTAACAAACAACCAAAACTAGTTTCGCTTTTCACTAACCTGTTACAAATAAAATCTTCAGAGTATGTTGATGTTCCCAGTGTGTAGACATTTGAGTTCATTGTGGTGAATACAGTCTGTATCATACAGTGTGTTGATTTGCAGCCCATATTAGGCTGAATATATATTTAACTTCATTCTGACTTACAATAATGGTGAATACACTTCAGATTTGATTTCTATCAGTTAAGACAATACCAACAGTTATTATTTAACCATAACTAGTTTTTAACACTAAATTCAATAACAGTTAATACACAACTATCTCACAATTGGTCAGTAAATAAAGAAATCTGATATTAGTTTCGGTTTCAGTGAATCTTTACAGACTGGGTGCGTTATTTGTAAATAAAGTTGTAGGTTGTCCAATAGCTGGCTTTGTACATTTGCTTTTAACAGAATAAAGAAGAAAAAAAACAAAAGAAAACACTCAGGGCTTATTTAAGTGTATCTATATTTTTATTATGTCTAGTAATTTATTGAAATAGTTGAAACAAACACAAAACAAATAAAAAGATTATTTTGATCTGTCCTCATTGTGGGCACTTTTACCTTTTTTTTTTTTTTTTTTTTATATCCAGATAAAACTAAAACCGGTATTTTCATTAAAACATTTGAGTATTGTCATCATGAATGATATAAATATATAAATATATATATATATAAAAATAAATATATTATTATTTTTCACTTTTTTTTTTTTTTCTTTTGGTAAATTATGTTGTGCTAACTGATCTTCATTATTAATCAGATTGTCATTAATGTTGATTGTGTTTTAATATCATTAATTTGTGTTGTATGGATTTCACCTAAACCTCGTGATATGAGCATTCTGTCAAATAAACAGTACAGTTTTTGGATTTGTAGTGTAAAATAGATATCGTGCTACTGATTATGTACAGTTCATTTTAATTTTTTTTTTATGAGTTTTCATCAAATTGTACACTAAAATGTATTAATACACTGTTTGTTATCTTATATTTCTTCATTTTTAGTTTTTCTATTTTAATTTTTCTTTATCATTATTTTTATTATTTTATTTATTTATTTATTTTTTTTTTTTCTGTTAATAAATTTTATTTATTTGATTTCATCCACTCTTAAAAATAAAAATATGTAAATGAATTTTTTTAAATCACCCTATTTTATGCTGTCAATTTTCTTAATGCTAAATATTTTCTGTAATTCAGAACTACTCTAAGAAATCCTTATTAATTTTTGCACATGGAAGTTAAAATCTTCTGTAGATATGCTGGCAAAAATAATAAAAATTATCAGAATAAAATCATTGTGGAGTTACAGAACTTAAATGATAAAAATTTAAGTACATCTAAACAAAAAGATTTTATTTATTTATTTATTTATATATTTTTTTTTATAATGTATAATTCAGATGTTAAGCAAATTTCAGGAATACCATTTTGAATATTTGCTCATAAAAAAACAATGCGGGTAATGTCATTTCCTTCTGAAATAATTCCTTGACATATTTCCAAGTAGCTTGAAAAACATTTATCAGTTCTTTCTTTTTATTTATTTATTTATTTATTAAACTACTAATAAAATAACTTAAGCATTTTCTCTTTTTCTTAACAATTTTTAAAAACTTCATTTCTATTTCTTTTTTCTTCTTACAATAGAGAAACTTTCAGTATAATCAGATAAGACTAAACTAATTATTCAAGTGAATTTAAAAATAATTATCTTTTAACATTTATGTTTCTATTTTTGCATCCAAAATTGTACATTTGTAGAGACTAATCATGTTTTCACACAAAAATTCTGTTCTTATAATTCACAAAAATTGTATTAGTTCACAATAATTGTACATTCCTACCATGTCAAAAACTGCATGTCAGATCATTTTAGACAATATATGTTTCTTTTTCTCTTTCTTCTTTTTACTTAAAAACTCATTTACTGAGCAAATAATAATGAGACATTTGATTGTAAGAATATTCCAAATTTAAATTGTATGTTTTTGGAGCTGTGGTTCACTTCATTTTTATACCATTTCTTGTAAATAAAATATTTGACATTATCATTTTATTTTATTATTTTAAACAATTTAATTCTGATTTATTTTATTTTATTTTACTTACATATTTTGTTTCACTAGTTTGAAGTCTTATTTGCTGTAGAGTACAAAAACAAATCTTATCAGATATTTGGGAACTTAATAAAGCCAATTTTACATAACTTTATTAAAATGAAATATTCTTAAATAACTTGAAGTTAGATAATGTTTAATATATTTTCTTACAAAAGTAAATTACTGAAAAATCCATTTCAGTTATTTTTTCATCGGATTTTATTTTTCCAGTGGGGGTGGGTCTGTTATTATTATTTATTAAAATATTGTCAAAATAATTTTAAATGATGAAATAGTTTAACTGCTTACTAAATAAGTAACTTATGATGACACATTCATGTTTTTATTTCTATTTTTTGATTTATTTAAAAACAGATTTATATTTACTTATTAGATAATTATTACATCACATTATTTAACTAATTATTTTCTTTTTTAAATATAAAAACTGAATGTTACATTTACTTACTATAAATGAGATTACATTTACAAATCCATTTTAACAATAATGTAAAGAATAATTTTATATTTACTTAATGAACAGATCCTTTTCTTTTATTTATTTATTATTTAAATTACCACTTAAGAATGAATTTTATATTTACACATAAATGTAAAGCTTATAATCACAAATCTCGTTTTTCATTTTTATTTTTTAAAAGAATTTAAAAATTAATAACATTTGCTTATTAAATGAGTGAATCAGTGTATTGCATTTTTTTTTTTTTTTTTTCTGATCATTTCACATCATCATGTCCACTGTAATAACTAATACCTCACACACTCACACTGTAGAGTGTATGCAAGTTAAAAACATCCTCATAACTTATTTTTTTTCATGATAAATTATTCTCTGACCAATTAATTTATCCTGAACTTTTTTGTTTTGGACACAAACAGAATGATACCCATTCTCTGTGTGCAGTAAGATTGTGTGTATTTATTGGAGAAGAAAAATTTTGTATGTATACTTATTTTTATTAAAATATGGCTTTGGTGTTAAAAAGAGTTCTCGTTTTTCTTTCTGGAATTATATTTTTAATTTTATAAATTTATATTTTAATTATCTATTTACTTTTTTTTTTTTTTTTTTTTTTTTTTTTTTCTGATCTAATAACTATATAATCTCCATACTGCTCCCTCTAGACAATTTCCCAATCCAAACAGTGCCCCTGTATGCTATGCAGTGGTCTGATGTTTACTTGTCCTTGATACCAACTGAAGAAGTTACATGGTGACAGTGGATTTTCTCTCTGTGTCATGTTTAAAAATGTCATCTAAGAGTAACTTTAAAACATATTCAGCACATTGTCCATTTAAGATTTTGAGATTATGATGAATATCTATTCACTGAATAATGTTGATTTCTAAATAAAAGATGTTAACTGAAAAAAGTACCAATCAAGTAACAAATGCAGTCAACTGAACAACAACAACATGAATAATAATAATAATATAAAAAAAAAATACCAAAAATAAACGGGTGGAATTTTATTTACAATAAATGTAAATGATGATGATGATGATGATGATGATAAATAAATTTTAAAAACCCACAATAAATAAATAACAGAAAGGAGAAGAAAAATAAGAGATTAAAATTAGGAAGCACTGTTCAGTTCATTCCTCCCTGTCATTTGTGACAGTGCACTTAACTTACTAAATAAAACAAATTCTCTTAAAATTATAACATTTATCTTGAAAAAATAAATATAGATCAATAAAATAAATCAAATCAAATCAAATCAAATAAAAATGAATATATTACAAATAACAGTATTGCAAATTTTATCTGGCGTCACTAGTTAGTGTGGACTATTGCAACCTGCAAGAACCAACACGACCAATGAAATTCGGGGTTACAGCGAAAAGCACGTTTTTATTACGTACCTGCGTAATTAAATTATATAATCCTTTTTAGACAGGCCCCAAAAAGAAGTGCAAATTAACGAACCTGCTTGAAATGGAACAAAAGCAAGGACGTTCGACCAGCCTTGATGCAGTTCGTGAATTTTCCTCTGTAAATCGTATTAATATTTTGCCGATTCATACATATATGTACATAATAAAAAAAAAAAAAAAAAAAAGCGGTAAGTGCGAACTTTAAAAATGGTGAAACAAAGATAAAAAATAAAATAATAGCTGTTTATGGGGAAAAAAGAAATGACTCTATATACACAAGAACACACAAACACGCACGCATATACAGACACATGACTGTTGGTCATTAAAAAAAAAAAAAGAAAAGAAACAAACTACCAGTGCTTGAAAACTCACAACAATGTTATTAACGTCCGTACGCTACCTTTTACAAATGCTTGCGTCAGCAATAAAAATAAGTTACTGTAAGTTACCACTATTTGTTACTGTTTTCATTGCTACAAACACATTACAAACCTTTGAATACATTTTCAGAAGTCTTTCTAACTGGAGTTAAATCCCTTCTTTATCACCTACTATTAAAAAAAAAAAAAAAAAAAAATTAAATCTTAGTCAATAATGGTAAAAAAAAAAAAAAAAAAAAATTGTAAATGACCTTATTTGACCCAGTGTTTACATTTTAAAACATCTGTTAAAAAAAGAAAAAAAGAAAAAAAAAAGCTTATATAGATTTGTCAGCATTTTAGTTATTTTTATGTAGGTATTTCTACTTTTTTTTTTAAAAAAAATATAATGCAACATTGATCCAATTAACTATGCTTTGCAAATTCGGTAAATAAAGCATTCATATTTGGTCAGCTGGCAGTGATATTTTCCCGCGCTTTGCGGCGGCTACAGAACGTGCCAAAGCAATGTAGACATGTCCTCTATTTTCCCGCCACTCGGTGCGGGACTGGGAATGTTTATATGTGCGCGGCCATTGTGAGGTCTCGCAACTCGAAGACAGTCGCCATGGGTTTATCTGACGAGGGAGAGGAAAGTGTTCTGCAGCGATATGAAGAATTATGTTTAGACTTAAACATGGACAAAAATGCCAAGGAGGATGCCTGGCAGTCCTATCAGGGAATACGGACAAAATTCACACTCGAGGTAGTTTTGGGGCGAAGCAGCCATGTTGTTTGTATTTAAATCACCAAAGGAGAATATTTACCGTTGTCAATTTCATGATCGGTACAGTTCTAACGGGACTCTATCGAGCTTCAGTTGTGATGACACTAATTTTCATTTCAAGTAGTCCTTTTTCTGATGTTGTTTTTAAGAAACAGAAAGTTAATCAGTAATTAAAATTTTGTTTTATTTTGAGAATAAAAGTCGACACCAATTGACATTTTGTTACTGGTTTTAAGAAAGATTTTCTTGATGAAAAAATATTTAAAAGATTCAGAAAAAGCAAAAATACAAATCTATCCCTGTATTATTTGCATGATATAGTGTTGTCACGAAATTATTTTAATTCTATAAATATAATAAATGTTGTGTTTAATTATTTACTATAATCGTTCATTGTTGATGATTGGAAAACGAGCATTTCCTCTAACAATGTAATTTAAATTTATTTTATTCATATATTTATTGTAATACTGATTCACATGTAATTTTATCGTTAAGGAATATATTTGTAAAGCTCAAATAACAAATGGAATATATCACTTTATAATTTCTTCAACTCCAGCTTTTCAAATTCTTTGTCTTGAGTATAGAAAGGGGGATGTGGCTTATTGGACATAGGTTACTGTGACTGCCTGATATCTACTAAATAATTACTTAATGCAACTATTGCACTTGTTTTTCATTCCAGCCAGTACCCGTTAATGTCTAGTCACAGAAAATAAGTTTAATGTTTAGTCTAATTTTATATCATTTTCCCAACTACCCATTTTTGAAAGGTCTGGACAGACAGGAATATACACATTTTCATTTGCTACACCCATTGAAAAAAATATATTTTCTATATAAAACTGACAGATAATTATATAGTGGTATAAAGTATTTAAATTGAAGATTATTTTATAAGAAAGTAAATTTTTAAAATTATGTTAATTTTGTTTGTCCTTTATATGTATGTTCACAGTGTGATAGTCAAATTGTAATACTTATTTAAATACAGAAGTATTTTTGGGTAGTATGAAATATATAATAAATACCCAATTCAGTGAAATTAAGTAAGTTATAGTGGTATAATATTACTTAGATATATTAGTTAATATTTATGTTGATGTTCAAATTGAGTGTATTTTAAATTACTTATCTATAAAAAATAAAATTAATGTGTGGTAAGAATACAATGATATAAATAATATGCTTAACACACATATGCACACAAAATATATTTTGTGTAATTTTTTAATTCTTGTATCTGTATTAGGTGAGTGTTATGTAATGTTTATTTACTAAGTTAAGTTTCCTAAAAAAAAATTATTATTATTATTATTATTTTTTTTTTTTCACTCTAACAGGGTGACCAGATGCACTGGTTGTCGTGTGCTTTGTATGAATCTTGCAGAAGAAGTGTTGTGCCTACTGTTGGCAGGGGTCAGGTAGAAGGAAACTGCGTTTCTCTCACACGTCTTCTTAGATCAGCGAGATTCAGGTAAGTTAAAAAAAAAATCTACACATCTTTTTCACTGTATATCATAATAAATCTTTCAATAAAATCATTTATACGTCCAACTTATTATTTATTTGGATGTGCTATTGT
Organism: Chrysomallon squamiferum; assembly: GCA_012295275.1. NCBI lineage: Eukaryota > Metazoa > Mollusca > Gastropoda > Neomphalida > Peltospiridae > Chrysomallon > Chrysomallon squamiferum. Next base: position 2,984,342 of record CM022667.1, read on the forward strand.
CAAAAAACAATTTAAAAAAAACAAGACAGTGTAATAATATATTTTTTTTCGTAATGTTTTATGTCAGTCATAGTAGGCATTTTCATGTGGAATCTTAACTGTAAATATATTTCTGAACTATAGGTGTTCTTTTAGACCAGTGTTTCCCATCATGAGGCCCCTTTGAATATAAATAGTATGGGAAGATTGAATATGATGCATTAAGAACCAATTTTTTTGTGTGAACATAAATGTTGATGGCTGAGAAACCCAGCTTTACAAAAATTAGTAAATTATTAAATAAATTTTCACTTATTTGATTAGATGTGTTAATGAATATCACCAAATGGGCCTGTTGCATGTTCTAACTTTTTTGATCTAAGAATTAGTATGCTCTGTTGGATTCAAGTTGGGACATAAAATTTCTACATGGGTTGAGGTTGGATATATGTATTAAACAAATGTCACTAATGATCAAAATAGTTATCATCTATATTGATTCATTTGCTAGTGTCATCATTATTGTAACAATTTTACGTAATGCTATCTACGAGAAGGTTGCATTTTGTTAGATTTTTGTTTTGCATACTCCAGTAAAAGTAAATCCATAACTACAAATGCAGAAGAAGGATTTAAATCCAGCTAAAAAAAATATAAACCTATAATTTAGCTGTAAATTAATTAAGTTAATCATTGATTTACTGATTTATTTATTTATTTCAGTCTAATTCAGTTCTTCAGCAAGATGAAAAAATGGTCAGACATGGCTAACTTACTGCCAGCATTCCGAAACAAAGTAGAAAAATTGGAAAGAAATTTTGCAGTATCAACAGTTATTTTTAAAAAATTTCAACCAATATTTTTAGACATTTTTCAAAGCCCAGCTGAAACAACCAAACAACAGAGAAGTAGAAAACAGAGGTAATATATTTATTTAAAAAAATATATATAATTTTGTATTTGTATTTTAGATTTTGTTATTGTTATTATTTTTTTTTTTTTTTTTTTTTTTTTTTTTAATTTATTCCTTTGCTGCTTTCAGTTATAACCTCTGCTTTTAGCTGTAGACATTTATTTTGCTTTTGTTTGTGTTGATAATTATTGTCATTATTATTACTTTTAATTATTGTTTTATTATTATTATTATTATTACTGTTACCAAGTTGATTTAACATCTGTAAAAAAACCTCATAATTTTTCATAAATTACAACTATATTGGTAGTATTAACATACATTATGTATACATCCAAGTCTTCAATTTGTAATCTAGACAACAACCTTTCCTAACAATAATATATAGAAAGTGATGGGAGTCAGTCAGATTTCAGACATTTTAGTAGATAAGCTCTTCCTAAATATTTCTTTTCTCTCACAATTCTTCCAGACATTGCAGGACTAACAGACAGCATTTAGCTTTGTCCAATGAAAGGTATTTTAGTTGCTATGGTTACCTCAAGAATAAAAATATTAATAATGTTTAAATTTATTTTGCTTTAAAACTGCTGCATCTTTTTATATATATATATATATATTTTTTTTGTTGTTGTTGTTCTAACAAATAACATTACATACTAACTGTGTGTGCTAATTTAGAATTGACAGTAACATAAACAGATATTTTACCGATTACCTACATGTTCATAAATTTATATATTAATCTTTTGATTTGCCAAACCCTTTAATGTGGTTTAAAAATAATGTATATACTTAATAAATTTATATTTTAATATTGATAACGTAACATCTTAATGTTGTTTAATGATTATTAAGCTTCAGAAATATGTTTTTTAATACTGTCAAACCCTTTGTTAAAAAAAAATCAGTACTAAAATGATAAAATGAGAATATTATTTTCAACCAGTTTCTTACTTGTAGGATATTCTGCCTAAATTTAATCAAATGTTTGTAACAAAAACATTATAACTGTCAGAATTTTACATTTTCACACATATTCACACTAACATGTTCATGGTGATGGTTATTTTCTTGTTGTTCTCTTTCAGCTTTTGCGTGAAGAACTAAACATTCTGTATTTAAAATATTTCTTTAGATCTAGCCTTGATTTCATCATAAATTTTTTTTTTTTTTTTTTTTTTTTTTAAGAAACATGGTTTTCTCAATTTTCCAGGTTATAAAATACAGATTATATTTCTGTTACAGATAAAATATAATTTTATTTTTATTTATTTATTTTTATGTTTTGACAGAATATATAAGCTCTAGAGACAAATGATAGATTTGTGTAATAATATATTCTTTTTATTTAGAATGTTGAAGGCTGTTCTTTAATTATTATTATTGTTTAATAATGCTGAAAGAAGTGTTTGTTATTCTTCTTTTAAATTAATGAGAACAAATAATAAACTGTATTATTTAAATTAATTTGTTTATTTGTACAATTAATCACAAACTTATAATAATAATTTAATGTGTTTAAAAAAACAAAACAAATACAGAAATTATAAACTGTTTTAATTAACACTGTTGTTATATTATTGTTATTGTTTTACCAGGCGACTTCCCTGCACAACAAATGATGTTTTTAACTTTGCATGGACCATGTTTGTTGAAGTTAAAGGTAGACAATTATTTTGTTTAGCTATTATTAATATATTTTTTAAATTTAAATTTTATGTTAATAATGTGCAGTAGAGTTCTGCAGTATCATTTACTATTTACTTTCAGATCATTTAATAAAATATTTCATTTCATTAAAAATGATTAAATATTATACTTTGTCCTGCTCAAAACTAATTTTATTCTCTAATGGTTGATTATTATTTTTAAAAATATAAAGTAAATGAAATTTTTGCTTTGCTGGTTTCTCTGAATAGTTTTTAGTTTGTTCTTCAGTATTACCACCTCTGTAAAAATAACAGTTATTTTACTGAAATTTTTAAAAGCTCCATAAATCAATTTTTAACCAGTTATTATTTGATATAAAATATTTAAAATAGTAAATTTATTTAAATTAATTTAAATGTTTTTGTTACTATACTAATTTTTTTTTTTTTATTTTTTTTTTTTTCCACTTTTGTTTGATTTAATATCTAATTACTGTAAAATAACAGAGTACATGTATATAAAACAAATACTGGTAATTTATTTCAACAGGTAACTTCCCTGCTATCAGCGATGACTTAGTAAATTCCTATCATCTCTTGCTGTGTTGTGTTGATTGGTTTTATGCAAATGCCTTACTCGGAGGTCGCAAGGACCTGCTCAATACTGGATTTTCAGGTGCTTGCAGAATTGTTAATTTTCACCTCTGTATTTCTTTCTCTCTCTCTCTCTCTCTCTCTCTCTCTCTCTCTCTCTCTCTCTCTCTCATTTTCACCTCTCTCTCTCTAAATACATTGTGTATACAAATGTGTTTATAAAGATACAACATAATGTGCAGAAGTGAAAATTAGACCAATATATACTAATGAGGTTTTTTTATTAATCATAACTTTAAAAAATATATATGAAAAAAACGAATGCTAATATTATATTGGTGTGTGTTGGCATGTGGATATTGTTAATTATAATCAATCTTTTGTTTATGTTACAGGATTACCCACTGGTTTTCAGTTAAAGGATTGGAAGCCACCTTCAGAACCACCGTGCATTATCAACCTCCTCTGTGATAAACATGACGGTTTGGTCGTTGAAGCAAAAACCATCAAAGAACACTGGTGGAAACCACACATCAAAAAACTCTTTGATCGCAAGGTCAGTGAAACAAAAATATTTTCAAAAATGAATCCGTTTTTGATCCATATTTTTCAGGATTATAATTTTGGTTTAAATGACCGATTTAAAAATATATATATATTCATAAATAAAAATTAAACAAATACGTTCTGTTTCTTTTCTCCAGACTTTGAAAGGAAAAGTTGAAACCCTGTCTGGCATATTGGATTTAGGAAACTTTGAATCAAATAGGTAGGTTAATGTATGTTTATGGGGTTTTTTTTTTGTCAACAGAATGGGCCAGTGTATGTGATTTAATACAGTATGTATAATCAGTGTCTGGTCATGAACAATGTATTATTAAATAAAATGACCAACAGCATATTTCCCACACTAAAGTCATAAATAATTTGTTTCATTAAAGTGATCAGTAAATGTCACACAAATATTATAATCTGTAATTCAAATAAAATATTAAACATATCAGCCATGACTAGTAGTATGTTATTTTATAAAAACTAAATTATTTCATTAATAACATGTTATTTTCGTAAATTACATTATCTGCATGTTATTTTGTGAAGTAAATTATTTTATGAATAATACATGTTGTTTAAGTAAAGTCACAAAGAGTATACTATTTTAGTAAAATATACATTATCTGCATGTTATTTTGTGAAGTAAATTATTTCTTGAATAATACATGATTCAGTAAGGTCTCGAGGCGTAAACTGTACATTATTTTGTGAACTAAATTATTTCATGAATAATGCATGTTGTTTCAGTAAAGTCATGAACAACGCCTATGAGCAGTATGTGCTCAGTGTTGGTGATTTTGATGAGAGGATATTTCTTGGCGAGGATGCGGAAGATGAAATTGGAACACCTGGAAATACCAATGCTGACTTTGCCGAAGAGATTGAAATGAAGAGAAAATCTCTGAAAGAGCACTTTGATGAGGTAAGTAGATTTAGATGCATACATACATACATATCTGCATGCATGCACATGCACACGTTATATAAATAATCTTCAAATTAATGATACAACATAACTCACCTCATCATCATCTTCAACAAGAAACTGTTAACTTTTCTTCACAAACTTCTGATTTTCATTTAATCATTACTGTTACCAAAAAATCAAATCTTGGAGATGTGGTAGTGATGTTTTTTTTCCCAGTCATTACTGAAACTTGAACTTGAAAGATCATAATTAAAACCTTACAGACAGTTTCACTCAGCACTATATCTGGTTGGCAGCTTTGCCAGTTTCTGTTGATGAAAATTTGAGAAAATTAATGCTGAATCAGAGAGGTTAATGAACACATAGGTGATTTGATCTAGAATGATCCTTAACCTTCTGATTGTTGCAGCTGAAATAGCTAGCTGTGCTAGCTAACAGACTTCCTGTTGTATAACTTTCTTGCACTGGTTCATGTTTCCTGTTGATGGGCATATATCACTGGCAAGAAACAGCACTTATCTTTTTCATGTGTAGACACTTTGTAACATTTGTAAACAATTAAGAAAGTTATAAACATGTACTGGCTTTTTTTTCTTTTTTTTTAATTTAAATTATTCCAGTTAGTCTAAAATTTAAATGAGTTTGTTATGCTGCACATACAAGTCACTAAGTGAATTTTGTTATAAAACCCAGCCTGCATTACCTTGGTTTTGCATTTGCAGGTGTAGCCAGCCATATTGGAAAATATAAATATATTTTAAAACAAGAAGGTAAATTAGTATTAATTCTATTGTTGGGGTGGCACACAGCTGAAAACACTGCAGTCAGCATTATTCAGCAGTTAACTGTTGTAGCTATATATATGGTTTCAGGAACAAATAACCAACTAACATTATACCTTTGTTTCTTATGTATCTTTTGTTGTGTGAAAATGAAGTTAAGATAGATTTCTCTATTTTTAGATGCGATTCTTTTCTGTTTTTATGTTTAAAATGTGATTCTTTTATTTATGTTTCAATAATGACAGATAAATCTATTTCTTAAATACTTCCAATTAAATAAGTGACTCTTCAGTTTAGAGAAACAAGCCTTTGCTGATAATAAAGTAAGACAGAATAACAAGCAGTCCAGTATAGCTGGAGTATGACATTTGCCTTTAATTTGTTTTTTGTCTTTCGTGGTTGATATATTTCATAGTTTTTCATTTGAAGATGATAAATAAATACCAAAATAAAATGTCTAAAAATATAGTGGTTCTGAAAATTTGTTATTTGTTTAAAAAAAAATTATCTAGAAGACATTAAAACTGAGTAAATAGATATTAATTTGTTGAGTGTCAGGTTTTATTTTTTTATTATTATTAATTTTTGTTGTTGTTGTTGTTGTTGTTGTTGTTTTTTTTGTATCTCATTTCATTATAGAAGTGAAAATAAGCTGCATCAGTACATTTACTTGTCAAATTAGCATAATAATCACATTTTTTTTTTTTGAGAGAGAGAGAGAGAGAGAGAGAGAACAAATAAAAAGGTGTTTGTCATAAATCTTTCCAAAATGACACAACAAAAAGAAAAGAAAAAAAATAATGAAGTACAAGTCATTTTACAAAACAAAGAATGTTACAATATAGAAAAAAAAAGATTAAGAAAAAAAATGCTTACTTTTCATAACTGAAAACAAAAACATTATGACTTTAAAGTTAAAAAATTGTTGTGTAAAACAGAAATGTAGAAGTAAAGCTATTTGTCATATATCCTTAAAAGACAAAAGAAAGAAAAACTAAAAAATATGACATGGTTTTTTAAACCAAAGGTTAAATATAAATAAACCTCTTATTTCTCAGCAGGGGTGACTTTTTTTTCTTCTTCTTCTTCTTCTTCTTCTTTTCTCTCCGTCTCATTATTTGCTTTGTCATTACCAAAAAAAAATGTTGTAACTGTTATCACTCTCGGGGGCATTGGTTTTTCCTGCTACACAATAAACGGGTATTTTTGGCAGGTTTTATTTTTCAAAGAATCTTTTGTTGTGTAACATGGCTAGATGTGTGCAGGTTTGGGCCTGCAGTAACCATACCACACATGCTGAAACTGACAGTTACAGTCTGTGCGTGGGTCAGTCGAACTTGCCTGTTGGGTGATTTTTTACCAATGGTTAATAGGATGGTTGTGTAAACCTGTTTTTCTTATTATATTTTAAACCTGGCGTGTTGTTATTTTCCATTCATTGTCGTTTGGGGGGAAAAAAAGGAGGAAATGTCTGATGGTAGGGGGTGGTGGACGATAGATATATCTACTGATATAATGAAAGCATTCTGGTTGTGTGGTAGTTAGAATATAAGAAAAGAAAAAATGACAGGCAGTGGTAGAGAAAAGTCAAAGCAGAAAGAAAATCTTAAAATATATTATTTTCTTGTGCTTTTGTTTTTGTTTTAATTAAAATTTTAATTGTACATATATGTTTTTTTTATTTCTAATTTAAAAATCTTAAAATATGTAGAGGGTTATAACTTCACGAAAGCAAATTATAACCTTCCTCCAAAAAATGAACATCTGTAGAAAAAGAAAAACTTCAAGAAAATCGTCTTATCCTTGGAAATTCTGTCGCTGTTACTTACAAAACTGTATGAAATGGCCGACTACATCCAGTCCATGTTACGCTTTGCCTTTTTCACAGACAAGAACACTGGCACCCTCTACTCCTCTCACTGGAAGACGCTACCTGAAGGACAAAGACCCCAGTATTACTCCTGTTTCCACGGCAACACAGAGCGTGGGTCGACTTCAGGCATTGCTCTCTGGGCGCAAAACTGCTCCAAGTGAAGCTCTTACAGAAATATTTCAGTAAGTGTTATGTAATAAGCCTGTTTATAATTTTTTTTCTTTTTTTTCTTGTTATTTCTTTTTTTTTCTTGTTATTTCTTGTATGTTTGGACTTGATCTTGTGGTAATTTTATGATGAAATTAATTTCCAATACTAGCTTAATGCTCCACAAAATATTTGTCAGTTAGAAAGTTCTTATTACCTATCCTTTACATTTTTTTCCTCAGAATTTTGTTTTTAAAAATAATTTTTAACAGTCCATACAGTTTTAAATCTAACATAGTCAAAACTGAAGTAAAATTATTTCTTTAAATTAATGTTTTGGCTCACCAGTTTTAGTTTTCTTTTTTTGCAGACATACAGATTTGAATTTTAAATTTTATGTTTTTTTTATTTTTTTCTACAGAGAATGTAGTCACAACCCTAATGACGACATCGTCAATCGAATCAAAGAAATGGGTGACACATTTTGTGAACATTACATAAAGGTAAGTGTCTTTTTTACTTCTTTTTTTTTATGTCTCATTAAAAACCAGCAAATAGATTTGTTACTGAAAGTATTTGTAAGACTGTTTTGTTTGTTGTAGCAAGTAATGTTAGTGTTACAAGAAATGCATTTACATAATTTTATAGACTTTAAAGAAACATTGTTTTTTTTTTTTTTTTTATATTTAATTAGTTTTGTTTATTTTTATTTTTTTTTTTTTTTTTTTTTTTTTTTTTTTTTTTTTTTTTTTTTTTTTTATATATATATATTTTTTTTTTTTGCTAATATATATAGATATAGCTGTAGATATAAATATATATTCTGTAAACATGATTGTTTTGTTTATTTGTTTTTTTCTTACCAGTGCTGAACAAATAATGCAAATTTTTTATACTAATGTACTTCCAAATGTTTATTTTATTTGTAACGTTCAACTAACCTTTGCTACTAATAACATCAAATTAAAATCTTTCTTTATTTAACAATTATTTTTTTCTAATGTTAGCTTGTTCTATCAGAAATTTGTATAAAACCTGGCCTAGTAGATTTAGAAACATTATCACAACTGTTTATTAATTAAAAGAGGCATTTTTAAAATAATTATTTAGGATATTTTTTATTTCTTGGATGATATGACATTACAAATATACTGGGTTGTTACGAAGGTAGGATGCAGTACCATTTTTATTTATAAATTAATATTTCTTAAACAATTATATTGATTAATATATTTATATCTACACAAACTACAGCTCTTATTGAATAAATCAGAATAGAGGTCACATGATACTCTAGCCAATCAGATTTTATTTTGCAGCAATAACCTGCATGCTGATTATGAAAACATAAATAATACATATCTGATCAGAAAACTATTTGTCACCTGATAAGACTAGCCAGCCAATCAGAAATAAGATTACATTAGATACTTTGTATTGATTAGTAACAAAGGTTATGACTGGGAGTCAGTGGTGGAATATATAATTTTATGTATCTAACTGCCAGGTAACAATAAAAGGAATGATGTGAACAAGAAGAGAGATGAAGTTAAAGGGATTTTTTATATACATAAAATTTAACAATAATTTTTGTCATAATCATTTTTCACTTCTTGTAATAAATAATAACAATTGATTATATTTTTTGGAGGAGGGGGTATGTGTATTGTTTTCATATTTAGGATTATTTTTCAATCCAGTAATATAGAACGTTTTACACCATACAAAACACAAGATATATATTATACAGATAAAGTTCAAAATGTTAAAAAAAAAAAAAAACGAGAGAGAGATTAAATTTAAAATATACAAAAAAAAAGTAATAATATTTTTTATTATTTATTTTATTATTTTCTTGTTTAATCCAGATGTCATAAATTACACATCTTTGCTTTACAGTAGACAGTGATGGAAAAACTGGTGCTTGCAAAATGATTTAACTTTTCTTGGTTTTATTTCTACCTTGTGGTGTTTTCTGTTTAAATATTACACCAGTTCATAAACAACAGATCCATTTCTTTCACATTTAGTTGACCTTAACAATAAAAAGATTGAGATAAAAACAAACTCACTGAAAGACAAAACTCATACAAACATACATATACCACCACCACTGTATCACATAAACCTCAAAATATTATATAGTTACAAAAAAATACATATGTGTATGTTTGATTCAGATCCAGAGAAAATATAACAGACAAAAAATAAATTTAAGAATTCACTGAACAATTTTTTATAATTTTCATTTGACTTTTAATGCATGCAGATATTCATAAAGAAATAAGATACCTTCTTTTCTTCTTCCGTTTTTTTTTTTTTTTTTTTTTTTTTTTTTTTCTTCTATTGTTGTAAGAAGCCAGACAGAACACACAGAAATATTTTCCCATCATGCTTCAGTTGGCTTGTTAAGGAACCATGAATAAAAGAAATTAAATAAATGTTACCTGACGCAAAGTACACAAAGACATTTTTCTAAATGACTTTTGTTAATGGTGTGTGACTGGTATTGGTCACATTAAAACTGTACATTTCAGTAACTGTTACCACTTGTTACTTTAATAAATACAGCACTGCCAAAACCAGTTAAACTATATATTTTATTAATTTACCTGTTGTTACCTTTAATAATAAAAATAGAGGATCACTTAAAACTTTACATTTCAGTAACTGTTACCACTTGTTACTTTATTAAATACAGCACTGCCAAAACCAGTTAAACTCTTTATTTTATTAATTTACCTGTTGTTACTTTTAATAATCAAAATAGAGGTAAATCAGTTAAACTGATCATTTCAGTTACCACTTGTTACTTTAATAAATTTGTCACAGCTAAATCCAGTTAGATTATACTTTTACTAACTTACCTGTAAAAATAGTTAACCTTTATTAATTAAAATAGGAGGTAAATCCCGATAAAACTACTTTTTAGTATCTTTTGTTACCTTTAATAAATAAACTAGAGTTGAATCCATTAAACAATACATTTCATTAATTGTTATCTCTTGTTTCTGTAATAAATGCAACACAGCTAAATGACATTTTAGTTGTTACAAGCATTATTAATCATAACTGCTAAACAAATGCTTATAATATCCATAATATGAACTATTTTGGGGTTTTAATTATTATTATTATTATTGGTTTTTTGTTGGGTTTTATTTTGTTGTTTTACCACTTTATAATGAAATCAATTCATTTCTTTCTTTTTTTTAATACTTTTTTTTAATTATTATTATTATTATTTGTTTTATATAACTTAATAAAGTGTCTGCATATATTATTTTCTTTCATTTTTTTTCTACACTTAGTATTATTATGTTTATGCTGCATTTGCATTTGCATTTGCATTTAGAGCATAAAAAATAGTAAAAGTTACAAATGTGGCTTTTCTCTCAGTTATTTTACATTACTTGTTTCTTTTCATGTTTTCATACCCATTTTATTTTTACTTCTATTACTGTCACAAGTTCAAAATTTATCTGCATGTAAAAAACCAATTTAATGGCAGATTTTAAAAATTATTTATTTTCTTTTTAATAATAATTTATAAAAAAAAAGAAGAAGAAAAAAAAAAGTATTAAAAATGCATTTATATTGTTACTATTGAAACTAAAGCTCCCAGTAAATTCCACTACAAAATTTTATTAATATATATCATTTACTAAATAAAATACATGCATAATCATTATTTAGAATTTGTATGCACACACACCCACACAGAATTAGTCCATTTGTCATTTATTCTGACAGTTTAACTTTTTTCATTTTTTTTTTTTTTAAATGAATACCTAAGATTCTGCTGCAGTAAAATTCAGAAACATTATATTTTGTTTGTTTGTTTGATTGTTTATTTAAGTACTTTCTGGAATTATCTACATTATCCATAAAGTAAATAATCACAGCAGTAAAGTAGCTTTCTGTTCAGAATGTTTACTCAGAGATGCCTGTTTGAAACAGGGCAACGTTTTGTTATTTTTATATTTTATACATTGTTTTGTTGTTTGTATATGTAGTATATTCATGCTATTTCCGCTTGGTTAATTTTAATAAGCTTTTTCCAAGACATAAAACTCCATTATGTTTTGCAAATAGGTATGTTTACTCAAGTGAAAAATCAACTTTTTTTTTTATTCTTTTCTTGTAGATTTTGTTTAATCAGATGATTTTACTGTTAAAAAAAAAAAAAAAAAAAAAATTGCAATATTAGTAATAATAGAATGCAATAATGGTAATAATATTGGTGTATGTGTAATAGTAGTAATAGCATTGGCTGCATTAGTAAAAGTAATATCAGTAATAATAGTGTTACAGTATTAGCAGTATTCATAGTATTAAAAGTAATAGTAGCAATAGTATTGGCTGCATTAGCAAAAAATAATATCAGTAATAGTGTTACAGTGTTAGCAGTAGTCATAGTATTCAAAAATAATAGTATTGGATGCATTAGTAAAAATAATATCAGTAGTAATAATAGTATTACGGTATTAATAGTAGACACAGTATTCAAAGTAATAGTAATAGTAGTTGTAGTAGTCATAGTATTAAAAGTAATGGTAGTAATAGTATTGGCAATAGTAGTAATAATAATATCAGTGGTAATAATAGTACTGGCAGCATGACAAGCAGTAGTAGTAGTAGTAGTTGAAGTGGTAACGCTATCAGAAGCCTGTCTACAGTTTTTCTCTTTTTTTAAAAAATATTCCAGCCATCAGATGATCATCCAGCAGCTCATATTGACTTCGCTAAACGTCGACTACAACTGGGGGAAAGTTTGTACTACAAAATGTTAGAAAACATTGTCTTGGCTGAGAGAAAGCGAGCATCAAGAGAACACAAAGCTGATTTATCCGTAAGTCTGTCCATCCATTTCATTAATCCTTCAGAGCTTGCACCTGTTTTTCATACAGGAATAATAACCCTGAGCTTTGGAGACCAAGTCCATTTTGAAATTATTTTTATTTTTATATGGTTTATTTGTTTGAAAATAAAAATAAGAGGTATCATTTATTATTATTAAGATTCAGGAAAATGCAGCATCATCATATAATTCTTTCAGTAAGAAATTTAAAATTTTGCTTGTGTTCATCAGACCAGGTGCAAGCCATAAAGAATTAATAATAATAATAATAATAGTAATATAAATAAAAGAAATGAAGAAAAGAATTTTAAAACATAATTTCCTATTTAATTATGTTTAAAAAGTTATTATTATATTCTAATTATGTTATTATTACATAGGATATTTTCAGATTTAATTTTAATACTTTCATTTTATAGATTTTAATGAAAAGTAGAGCTGTGTTTTTAAAATTATTTTCTCTTGTTTTCCTTTTTTGTGTTTTGTTTTAAAAATGATATACTTATTTCTAATAAACTGTTATTGTTTATTTTTTCAGGCTCTTCTTGATCATGATACATTTCACCGGTCTTTGTTTGCATGTTGTTTAGAAATTGTCATATTTTCATATAATTCACAGAGGTAAGTTCAATATAAAAAATTAAATTATTAAATATTTTTAATTCTCCATTTTTAACTTTAATTTATGATGATATCTATAACAAACTTTTTTATGGGGGGTAAAGGTTTTTTTGGTGTTTTTTTTACATATTTATTAATACTGATATATATATATATATATGATATTGATATAAATTATTACATATTGTTTTTTATATTTTATTCTTGTTTTTAATTGCTTTATGATGATACCTATAACAAGCATTTTTATTTGACCCCAACCGTAGAAATATAAGAAAATAAATAATTAATTTTAAAGTTTAGTGTTTTGTGTTATGAAAAAATTAGGACACGTTTTCAGCCTGTTTTTGTTTCTTCACAGAACATTTCCATGGATACTGGATGTGTTTGATCTGAGTGCCTATCACCTGTACAAGGTGTTTGAAGTTGTGATTCGCGCTGAGGAAAGTCTGTCACGTGACGTGGTCAAACATCTCAATCATGTATGCAGTCTTTCCTTTCTTGATATCTCCATTTCCCTCTCAATCTTATACATCTAATGTCATTCCTTTTTCTTTATATCCTGTTTATTTCTATCTCTTTTTCGTCTTATCTTAACAGTTTTTGGTAGGTTGTCTCATGTCATAAACCTGTCTCTTCTTCATCCTTTTTCTGTTCTGTTATATTTTTTATTTATTTATATCACTTGTCTTGTCTAATATTCTGTCATTTTCTCTGTCGATCATAGTCACTTGCACTCTTCCTTCAATTGTTTTCTCTTTTTCCCACTGAATCTCTGTTTGTGTCTCTCTTACCCTCTCTCCTTCTCCATCTGTCTTTCTCTTTCATCATGTTCTCTATCTCATTCTTTCTTTTTTCTAACTCCATTTTAATTTTTAATGGACTGTTGTTTTCTTTTCCCTTCTGTGTAGAATTATTCTGATACAAATATTTTACAGATAGAGGCGTCAGTTTATCGGTATATAATTATACTGTTACAAAACAGTTTTGCAGATAGAGGAGTCAGTTTATCTGTATAAAATGATTCTGTTACAAAACATTTTCACAGATAGAGGAGTCAATTCTAGAGAGCTTGGCATGGAAGAGTGATTCTGCTTTGTGGGATGCAGTGAGAGATGAAAACGGCAACATTCCATCATGTGAAGATGTAAGATATTTTTAATTTTATTTTCCAAAATGTATGTTATTTCTTTCTTGCTTTATATTACACAATATACCTTTCTTTTTTCTTAAATTATAATAGCCCACTTTTATACCAGTTAATTTTGATTTATAAAATAAAATTGTTGTATGACATTGTAGAGCATTCACCTGGGAAATAGAAGGTTTAATGATCTCTGCTTAATATGGACATTGAACTGACTGCTTTACATTTCAATGATTTATGTGTCTGGCAAATGTATTATATTTTAGGAATTCTATCACAATTAATACATCCCACTATCTGCATAGGTGACCGTTAACGTCAGACACAACGCTAAAAAAAGAGAATTCTGTTTCAGTTTCATTTAACATTTTCAAAAACATTTAATATCAGTTATCTGGTTTTTGTGTTGTAACAGGTAACACCTCCCAACCACATTGACAACAACAGCAACGTGACATTGTCTCCAATGAGACATCCACGAGTTCGCAGTCTTGCTGGTGAGGATAACAATCTTTCATTAGAAATCTGTTTTGGTTTTTAATGACTCATTTACCAGTCACAATACCTTCCTTGACTGAACATTGAATTATATAGAAATTATTTTTATATAAATAATGTTGCTGGGGTTTTTGGGGTGGGTTAAGAAGCTTCTAAATGCATGGAATCTGTATTTGTTCACAATATCTAGACCATAGAGTGACATCAAACAGATTGTTCACCATTTTACAACAGTTTTTTAATTATGGTTTTTAATTATCAAAATGTTGCATGCTTTAATTTTAATACCAGGACATGTAAAGCTGATTTAAAAATATATATATATATATATATATAGTTTATGCTCATATATGACTTAACAATCATTCATTTTAAAACAAATTTCAGGTCCAGATCCACTGCAGTCACCAACAGCACCATCAGCATCAGAACGTTTCAGTTCTCCACAGCCTGGGACAGTCAAACGTCAACTGTTTGCTCCTAAAGGTAATTCGGCAGACACAACACCGCCAAGCAAGACAGGTTTTGATAAACAGCTGGGTACAGAAACAACCACAGCAACAACCAATATTTCTGCTGGTCAGACTATCATAGCAGTGACGAGCGATGGACGACAGGTATGTAGGAGCTGATTTATCTTTTGTTGTTGTTGTTGTTGTTTTTCAAATGAAATATTTATAGACAGAATAAACTGACTGCTTAAATTCTTCTCTCTTTGTGTCTGTGAGAGAGAGAGAGAGAGAGAGAGAGAGAGAGAGAGAGAGAGTCTGCAAAGACAGAATAAATGTGAGAGGAATTAAAGAGTGAATAACACTGAAATAGTTTTAAAATGAATAAGTAATTAATTTCAATTAATTCTGTTCTTTAAAACTTTTTTTTTTTTTTTTTTTTAATTAATATTTTTCAGGTTTTGATTCCTGTCCAGACTTTGATTGCATCTCCAAACAAAACTGATGACAGAAAACTGCTAACATCTACCACCTTGGCAACATCACCTGGCAAAAACAACAAGCCAAAGAAGACAGGGTCTTTGTCATTGTTTTTCAGAAAGGTAAGTTAAAAATATAATATATTTTAAAAAAATAATATCAACAAATTTTATGTAATTACTCACATAATTAGGAATTCTTTTTTTTTTTTTTTTTTAATTTAATATAAATGTCAGCCTGGGGGGTTAATTTGTAGCAAAATTAAAATATATATATATATATATATATAAAACATTCTAATTTATTGTTAACACTAATTTTATTAAATTAAAATCTTGTTACCACTGATGATGTGATGATGATAAGTAAAAAAAAAAAAAAAAAGAAACCTATAAAAATGATGTTGACGTTGGTGATGCTGCAGGTGTACCATCTGGTTGGAGTGAGACTGCGAGACCTGTGTGATCGCTTGGAGCTGAACAATGAAGAGCTGCAGAAGAAGATGTGGACGTGTTTTGAGTACGTTCTCATGCATAACATCGACTTGATGATGGACCGCCATCTTGACCAGCTCATAATGTGTGCCATCTATGTCATGGCAAAAGTAAGTCTGATTTTCTTTTTCAATAACAGATTTAAAAAAAAAAAAATTAGGTATATATGTGTTCTAATTATTGGTATAAACTCATTCTGTTTTTTTTTTTTTTTTTTTTTTTTTTTTTTGCATCCCATGAATGATTTAATAGAAATACCTTTATCAGAAATTTCTTTTATTATAAACCAGTGAAACCTGTCAATACAGGACACTTGGTAAAGCAGAATTCCCCCAGATGAGTTTATGCAGTTTCCTTGAGTGTAATAAATAAAAAACTCTCAGTGAATTGGACAGCCATTTATATCTAACTTTTGATATGGTACCCACACTGTACAGCTTTTGAAACATTTCACAAAAATTTCACTATTTTCTAGTAAAAGTAATTTGGGGTCAGTGGTTTATTTGTTTTGTTGTTGTCTTTTTTTGTTAAACTGTGTGAAACTGTTATTTATGTTTATTATAATTCACAGGTGACCGATCATCCACTGACATTCCAGAATATAATGAAGTGTTACAGGTTTCAGCCTCAAGCTGTCAGTCATGTGAGTTGTAAATCTTTTTATTAATAACTACATGCATTGTAGACTATGTACTATCAACACACCAATAATGATGAGGTTCTTTCCTTTTTAAATTATTTTTATTTAATTCCTTATTTAGTAATGTCACATTGTTTTCTTTTGTCATTATCATAACAGAGATATGATGATGTCTGCATTTTTCTCTTTTTAAATATTTTTACATTATTGCCATTATTACATGAATTACTTCAGATACACAGATAAACAACAGTACAGGTACTCAAATAGTTATTTCAGGTGAACAGGTAATTTAACAGGTTTTTAATCTAAATTATTTTACAGGTGTACCGCAGTGTACTGCTGAATGGGCGTCGCCGTCATGCCTCGGGGAGCAGCGAAAGCAGCAAAAGTGCAACGAGTGGATCATCATCTCCAGTCACCACAGAGAAAGAGGATGCAAAGGAAAGACGTGAGTATAAACTGTTAACTCATTTAACCAAATTCTACTGATGTAAACCCCGAAAATAATAAAAACCTGATGTAAAACAGTCCACTGTTAATTAACTAAAAGTTAGAACTAGTAAAATTGTTTCAAGATGTTTTATTTCCATTGCCAATTTTAGTGTTTTTCAGATTTTACATTTTACTCAATTTTAAAGTTAAGTTAGCAAGTTAAATGGGGTGTTTTTTGTATGTACCTTCAAAAGAAAAAGAAAAGACTTGAGTAAATTTTGATAAAAGTGGACTGTGGTCCAAATCTGAAGCATCATCATGGGTCAGTTATTTTATTTTTTAAAATTTTGTGTCTCTGTTGATTAATAAATTTTGCCTTGTTGTTTTGTTATCAGGTCGTGCAGAACATTTGGTGTACATCAGATCTACAAGCACTTTACCAGTTCCAAACCCAAACAGCCAGCCTCCTACTCCTACAAAACTCACTGGAATGGGGTCCACATTTGACCTGGGTGAGGAGCGTGGTGATCTCATAGAGTTTTATAATATGGTAAGTCTGTTTTTCTAACAAAGAAAATGTTAAGAGAAAAAAAATTGATTTTTTTTTTTTTTTTTAGCTTCAATTTCATTTCTGATTTTTATTTTTATAAAGGTATTACTAATGAAAATAAAATATTTTCTTCTTAAAAACAAAAGTTAGAAAGAAAGTTGTAAAAATATTTATTATGTTTATATTTTTTGTTTTTTCTAGTCATTTGTTACTTTTCAGGTGTTTGTCAAAAGAATAAAGGATTTTGCCCTAAAGTTTTCCACTCAGAATCAGACATCTGGGGTAAATATACATTTTAACATTTCTCTTTCATATTGAATTTTTGTTTAAATTTTTGTTTTATCATGCATTTTCATCAAGAGTAAATTTATAAATACCTTAAGATTATGTTGTTGAATTTTTATAAATTCATTAACAGTTTCTTTTTAATCTTTTTTTCTTTTCTTTTAGAATTTTACAAATTAATTTTTATTTATTTTTGTAAACTGGAATTTAAAATCAGTGGTGTGTGTATAAACACATATGGTATATATTCTTTAATGTTGAAAGTCTTTACTTCATTAAAAAGTCAATATAAAATGTTTTCTTTAGAGTGCTCCCCCTTTGTCGCCCATGCCACTGGTAAGAAGTCAGCCGTCGTCCCCTCGCCGTGTGTCCAGCAAATACTCCGTGTACATCTCCCCACACAACATCAACAGAAACAAACCTACACAACCTAAAGGCATCTCCTACTGCTTCAACAGAAGTCCTGCGAAGGTGAGTACATTACAACCTCTGACCTTTCTGTATAATCGGTTATATTTGTGACCAGTTTCCATGAATGGTGCATAAAGTTATTATTATTTTTAATTTTTTAATTCTTAACTTTTTTTAGTCTTTGTTTTTACATTTCCATGAATCATTATTAATATTTTTGAAACATAACTATACTATTTTTGCATTCATAAACATTTTATACAGAGAGAAAAACAGGCAGACATACAGACACAAACGTACCAGTGTACAGATAGATAGATAGATAAAGAGATAGTAAGACAGACACTGACTCGGAGAAATAAAAATTACTTTTAAGTTTCATTTTAATTATTTCTGAAAAACGTATTCTTTAATTAATATTTTATATTCAAAAAAAAAAAAAAATGAACAAAGGAGTAAAAGTGACTGACTGTTTCAGGAACTGCGTGCAATAAACAACATGATTCGGATGGGGGAGAGGAAGCTGAGTGGGAAACGGCAGCTGGAAGTGAATGTGGACGAGGACTCCGTCGACAGTCCAAACAAGCGCATGTGTGGCAGTCACTTCATGCGTCGTCTGCAGGACGTCAACTCCGAGAGGCAGGAGATCAACGGCGCTGCCAAATAACTGAGATGATGGTCCAGTGTGAGATATACGTACCTACATATATATGTGAGATAGTTAGTCGTCGGAGAAATGTGTGAGATAAATGAAAACAAAGACGTGTGTGATTGGATCCTCCGTGTGTAATGTATTCGAGAGACGGGCGGTCCTGTGTGACCGGTGAGAGGATCTTCTCGTGAGGTATAAGTGAGAAACATTTGTGAGATGGTCCTGTGTAAGATAGGTGTGTGAGACAGATATAAATGTGCTCTCGGTCTTCTGAAATGTGGGTGAGAAAGATGTAGTCTCACTCCACTGAACTGTGGGGAATTGTTCTGTGAGATAAATGTTTCACAGATCATCTGCTGTGAGATAGAAGTAACTCTCACAGTCCTTAGTGAGAACAAAAAAAATTTAAAAAAAATAAGTGAGACTGGTCTCTCACATATTTCTCACTGTTAGATAGAATTACCTGTGTGAGATTGATTGTAGAAAGAAAGACATGACAGAAACAAGAAAAATAAATATTTTTGCATACATTTTTTTTTTTAAATCAGCTGAACTGACAGAGGAGCTCAGAAAAAACGATGTTCAAGTCACCTTTCAGTCTGAATTACAGAATAAATACATCATCAGCTTTCAATGAGTGCTGATACAAAATAAAATAATGAAAAATGCTAGGTTCAGAAAAAGAAAGTGATGTTCAGAATGTTTGCTGAACGATGATACGCGTATATAAAATGGGTTGTTTGACCACACAATATATGTAACATAACTGTCCAGACACCAGTGTTAAATGGTCAACCCTACACCCACAGTACATCTTGACTCCCAAGAGTTGACCATACACACATACATACATACACACGTGTGTGTAATGGTGTTAGTCCACAGTAACCGTGGGTGACTGCTAAACCAAACCAACAGTATTTTTTTAAATAATGGTTCATTAATAAAAACAGCTTTGTTTTTGTTTTTGTGACACTTAGAAACAGATGATGCTGTTAAGAAATATACTTTTAAAAAAATGTTTTTATAACAACAACTCACCACTTAACCAGTACTGCTCTAACAAATGATGACAACATTAAAAGCTCTTGTGCAGATGCTAAGAATTCTGGGATATTCTTTAGATTTATTATTATTGTAATTTATTTTTTTTTTTTTTACTTTTTTTGTTTTTAAATCAAAAATTTATTTTACTCCTGCAGTCTATGGTTTTGCTCAATATTTCAATTACTTAAAAAGCAGGTGTTCACCATGAATAATTAGGCAGGTGTTCGAGTTAATTACAAATGGCAGATTTTATATTAATTAGAAATTTTAAAGTTAATTAGACACTTCTGGTGTTAATATTAATTACAACAGGGCACTGGTATTTTATAAGAGTGTGCTGATAATGTTTGTATTAATTTGCTCAGAACTGTTGTTTATTTCTTTATTTTTATTTCTCACCTTTTTCATATTTATTCATGAAACTAGTTTTAAATTTTCATTTATTTTGTGTATTCAGTTACCATTTTTTATGTGGAAATTAATCCGCCCCTTTTTTTTTTTTTTTTTTTTTTTTTTAGATTTGTTTTATTATTCTCAGAATTCAAATATATGTAGACATAATTATTTTGCAAATCTAAATATTGTTTGATGTTAGCAAAATAATTTCAATACATAGATTGTAGTTGTAAGTTTCAGAAAACAAAAAAAATGTGTTAAGTCATCAGCAATATATATATCTCTATATATATTAATAATTAACTATTCTAAGTATAATTTTTTATATATTAAGAAAACAAATTTTTTAATGTACCTGTTTGGTTTGAGACTTTGAAAGCACAAAAAAAAAATCTTTCTTTGAATATTATTTTCTATTTGTATATGTCTTCATTTTTATTTGTTTTCTGTTTATTATTATTATTATGATTATTTTTAAATACTGTTATTATGTTAATTATAAATAATAAACAAAATGGCAGCATCAGGAGAAAAGAAAAATATCTTTTTAATAATCAAAAATAGTTTTATAAACACTATAATACTGGGGTGTGATTTTTATTAAAACTTGTTTGTATTTTTTACTTTTTTAATTGACAGTCTCATAATGAGTAGTGGTGGTAATAAATAGGATTCTTGTATAATCTCTTATTATAATTAGAGGGGTTATTTATTTGTTTTGTTTTTTATAAAAATATGTCTGTAAATTTGGTAGAAACATTTTTACTCAAGATGGGACTTTGTTGGGTTTTTTGGGGGGTTTTTTAGCTGCTTTTTTTTTGTTTGTTTTTTTAATTGATCACTTTTTTTTTAAAGTACAGAATAGCTCCATTTTTCATACAATTTTACTAATTTTTTTTGAAAATTTTACTTTTGAAAATTTGTAAAATATTTCAGAATTTTTGGTGGAAGTTCTTTTTTCTACAGTGTTTTTGTTCTTTTTTAGCTTGAAATGTTTTATGGGGGGTTTGTTGTTGTTTTTTCTGTGTGTGTGAGTGGTTTTTTGATACTAACATACTTGTCAAAATTCAAAGCTGGTCTTGAAAATATTTTGACTTTTTTTTTTTTTTTTTTATGAATTTTGCTTACATTAACTTTTTAAATACAGTTGATACTATTAGTATGTCAGAACTGTTACTATTGTGAATAGCTTTTAGTTGTAATATGTTTTTTTATGTAATTAAATTTGATAATATCATATTTTATTCACACTTACATAACTAAAAGGTTTTGCTTCAGTTTGATAAAGTATGTGAAATTATGTGAATTAATTTAAATAGACTGCTAAACAGGGAAATAGATAAATAGTTTTTAATATTATGGGCATTATTTTCTGAAAACAACTCAGAATGCAAAATTTCTGTATTTCAATTTAATTTATTATTATTAATTTTATTATTTATTATCTTTGTTTTAAGATTTTCTTCCTTTTCTTCTTTTTTGTTTTTTTAACTTTGAAAAACAATGTATGGTTTGCTTAAAAATGTGCTGTAAGCAAAAAAGTAAAAAAATTTAAGTGTGAATCTGCTATCAAGAATGAAACATGTTGTTTTGTAAAAATTTAATATGGCTGTTATTTTAAAATACAAATATTGTACAGCTATAAGTAACAAAGAAAAGAACTTTTTTAGATATATACCATTTTTTTTTATATACCATTATTAGTTTAAATTTGAATCAGGTAATTTTTATTAGTTCATGTAAAATGGTGAAAAAAATTATCTCACAGATTGAAGATAAATTTGTTACATCAGTTTTATTATAAATTTTAAATTTTGTTTTTTATAAATAAATCAGATTAAAAAGTTAAATTTAAAACATACTAATTTGTTAAATATTATACAATTCTGCTTTAGTTAAATTTATATAATTGTGGTTTTATCAGAAAGAAGCAGGAACCAGATATGCATTTTTTTAAATTTATTTATTATTAATATTATTATTATTATTTAAATTATTAAATTGCAGTTTCAAAAAAAATATATTTTGACTGAGTAGGTAAGTATAAAAAAATAATAATAATTAATGGTGGACACTAATTATTATTTGTAAACTAATTTATTTTCTTTATTTGTATGTTACTAACCCACTTAAAGTTTATTATTTAATCATTTCTTATTGCTAGGTTATTAATTTGAAATTTATTAATATCAAATTGTGGCTGTAGCAATAATTACTGGTTTTGTTTTTTTAACTTTGACCAACCCTGCTGCTTGAAACCCTTTCAAGGAAAACTAAATGTTTTAATTTCAGGTATATATGAATATTTACTCTGTGCCAAATGGTGTTTTTTTTTTTTTCTTTTTTTTTCTCTAAATATGAGGGCATTCATAATATTACCTTAATGTCATATAAACTGTTAATAATAACAATCACAGAAAAGTCAGTGTTTGTGAGTTATAAACAGTAACTCTTCTCATGTAGTTGTTAGAGTTACATCCCTTACGACAATGAATATTCTAAAAACAAAATTATTGTTCTATTTTAAAAATAGATTTGTTTGGGGTTTAAACTTAAGGAAGGTACTTGGCATATCCTTTTATTATTTATTTAATTTATTTAATGTATTATTTTTTATTTTATTTTTTTTTATATTTGTAAAAATTATTCTTTATTTTTTTTATTTTTTTATTTTTATTTTTTTTTTTAAAAGGTAATGATACTAAAATAAATCAACATACACATACAAATTCACAAAACAAAACTGGAAATTTTATAGATAATATTTTGTAATATATGTTTTGAATTTCTGATTGTAAATAAATCCTGTATAGTGTTTTTTTTTTTTTAATGTCTGAATCTTCTGGAGACCTTGGTAGCCATCTGTCCTTCCATCCATCCAACAGTTTGTCTATCCCGTCCAAAAAAAAAAAAAAAAAACAACATGATAACTTGTAATTGTTTTTGTAAAGTATTTGTTCAGTGCTAAAGGTGTTTTCATACTGTTTGTCTTTTAGCAACGTTTTGTTACCAGCTTGCAGTAAAATGGTGATTTTGATTTGTACTGGTCTCCAAAAAGCTGAAAATTTGAATATTATAAGAGAAAAAAATAAATAATAAAATCTAAATTAGTAAACTGACATTGATTAAAAGATGGTTAAATATTATTTATTTATTTATTTATTTATTTATGTATTATAATTATTAATGTATTTATATAATATCATTTGTGCTTTTATTTTCTTATTTATAAAGGTAAAACTAAAAGTATACAAATATGCATAACAATAATAATATTATGTTGACAAAAAATGTTAGATTGTGAGAAAACACCTTTAGCACTATTAATTAACTGTTCTTTTTAAATTGTCTGTCTGGCTGTCTGTAGACAAATGCATTTGTAGAAATGTCAAAACTGTCCTCCCTATAAAGTGGTCTTTATAAACAGTGCCATGTATTGCAGATGATGTAGGAATAAGTAATTCCACACACACACAAACACAAACACATACACACACACACACACACACTCTTGCACATATAAAAATAAATAAGTAGAATTTTTTGTCAGTTATGTCTATTATACAATATTCATCACAATATATTTTTGTGCACACTTTGATCATAGTAACAGTTTTCGTAGAAAGGTGATTCTGTAAAAAGTTAGGTTTGGTGCCAATTTATTGTTTTATAAAACCATATTAATATAATTTATGTTATTAATGCATGCAAATTGATCCACTTTTAGAATTTTTTATATGTAGTAAAATCATTTTGATAATTAAGATAATAATTATTACCACTTTTTTTTGTGATTAATATGACATCATTTTTAAAATTTTATAATAAGATTATTGTTATTTTAAATGATTTTATTTTTATTATTATTATTATTATTATTATTATTATTATTATTATTATTATTATTATTATTATTATAATTTTTATTTTTATTTTTATTATTTTTATTTTTACTTTTATTATTTTTTATTATTAAAACTTTCATACCATCTGCGCTATACTTGTATGTATTTTTTGTTATATATTCCTATTTGGTTATGATTTAACTTGTACAGATCTCATTTTGTAAAGTATGTTTTTGTCAGATCCACTGTACACTTGTGTGAGGTGTAGAATATTAAATATTATTGTGATATGCAGATTTGGTGCAAAACTTCTGTTTGTGATAATTTACCTTCATCACTGCTGTACCGGGAACAATTGCTTTTAAATCAAAGAGAGACAATTCATGACAGAATCATACAGAGTTATCTGTCTTCTGACTGCACTTTGATTTCTGATTTTTATGGTTCTTCTTTCCTTTTTTCTTTTTCTTTTTTGTTTGTTTATTTATTTTATTTATTTATTGAATTTTTTTTTTTAAACCAATATTGAGAAAGATGTTTTATGTTAAAGATTTGTAAACCTATTTTTGGAGTTTGAAGTGTGTGTTCTTTTTTTTTCTTTTTTTTTTTTTTTTTTTCCCCCCCCCCACCTAATATGTGATAAAATACAGATTTTAGGAGTAAATGATATATTTTTACACAGACACATTTTTAACCACTGTCTTTTCAAATCAGTGATCCATGTTGAAAATAAGATTAATTAGTGTTGGAATAATCGGGTTTACTTTTTGGTTTAAAAATCATTTTCGTGCAGCACTGATGTTGAGGATATTATTATTAATATTATTATTATTATTATTTTTATTATTATTATTATTATTCATTTTTTTTTTTTTATTTATTTTATTTTTTTATTATTATTATTTAAGTATAATGATGGAAACTTTTTTTTACAAATTACAAATTGTGTACACAATATTTTTTTTTTTTTAGCCATCATTACTATATACCTTTTCTTTTTCTTTTCCTATTTTTATTCACTTTCTCAACACAAGTGTACAGTGGAGCTGTGTAGTTGATGTTGTACAAGATACAGTGTGTTGATGACTGAACAGTGTCTGCGACAGACTGCATGTTGTCGAATCAATAAAACTTGGTGAAATATTCACAACTGTGTTCTTGTTTGTGTCATTATTATTAGTTTATTTATTTATTTATTATTACTATTACTATTATTGTTGTTGTTATTATTACAATTATTATTATTATTATCATATAATTATTATTAACGATCTTGATCTTATTGATGAAAAAAATATATATTGTTCTTAATGTATTTATTTAAAATAATTTAAATTTTAGTACAACCTTTGGAAATATATATTAATATTGCTGAACTGTTTGGGTTTTACTGAATATCAATAGTAAATTGAAATCTTAATAAATTATGAAAAAAAAAAATAAATAATAAAGTAAAATAATGTGAAAATATAATACTAAGGCTTAGTTTCTTAATCTATTTTTTTAATCTTTTTTATTATTTTTTTAAGACATTTGTTTAAAAAAAATAATAAATAAATAAAAATGTATGATATGTTCATGTGAATAAATAGTCATAATATATTTTGTACATTTCCAAGATATAAATTTAACATCAACCTTTAATAGTAATAAAGTATGACAATACTACCATGAAGATGCGTGGAACCTGGATTGTTTTTTTTTAATTTGTGAGGCTTTTCATCCTCGGAAGTGCATAAAATTCCTGATGATCTTATGCTACAGTACTTTTTCAGTGATAATTTTTTATTTCACAGTATTGGTAGTAAAGGTTAGGGTCAGTAATAATAATAAAAAATCATTATCGAAATGTATAAATTGTATTTAGTTATTGTTTTCGTCCAAACTTTACAGATACATATTATTATTATTATTATTATTATTATTATTATTAATTTTTTTTTTTTTTTTTTTTTTTTTTTTTTTTTTTTTTTTTTTTTTAAATTAATTTTCTTTTAAAAACTAAACCATGAAACTTTCGGTAGGTCGAGAGAGATTTAGCGTCCAACATATTTCGTTACATTCCGAGTGCACTTTGTCCCAGAATGCCCTCATTCCGCGAAACCCGAGGTCTCCCGAACTCAGTTTGTTGTCGCCCGAAGTGTAGAATTGTGGGTCAGACAAAAATACGACGCCTTTGCCGTCTGCTGGCATCCAGCCCTGCAAGTCGGCTAGCATGAGTTTCCCGTTCGTCTGTACGTATGTGAAATGTGTCAGAGCCGTTGCGAGGTCGTGGCATCGTTTGTTGCTGCAGTCGAGGTTGTTGTACAGTTTGGTGTAGACGCCTTCTCTGTATGGTTCTATATTTAGCCAATCCTCGATTTCACCTAATAATAATAATAATATGATGATGATGATGATGGTAATGATGATGGTGTTGATGATGATTATGATTACATGATAAATATAAAAATGTTATATAGATGATGATATGATGATGATGATAATGATAAAATTATTATCATAATCAAACAACACGATGGCAGATAAAATAAAATTATCGAAAACAAATCTAACAATATAACAAAAAATGGCTGCAAAATCTATGCCCATCTATAATAACATTCTAGACAGAGATATAAGAGGATCCCCCCAACATTTACCTTCTTCGAATCCTTTATTTTTTATTTTTTTTATTATTATTATTTTTTTTATTTAAAATGATTTAGATTTTAATACAACCGTTTGAAATATATATTAATATTTGCTGAACTGTCACGGTTTTAATGAACATTAACAATAAGTAAACTGTAAATCTTTGCCAGGAAACATTATTTCACATGCGTACTCCAGCAGGGAGGTTACAAAAAAAAAAAAAATAAAAAAGACGCACCAGAAGAAGAAAGGATTTGAAGGTGATCGACAGGAGAGATCTGAATCTGAACGTCACTCTTGTAGTTCTGCAAGGCGTAGTTAAACAGCGTGATGAGAAACTCGGCCGTTCTGTAGAGGACGACATCTTGCAGATAACGCGTCGGTGGCTGCTGTTTCAAGTACCTCTTTCCAACATACCTGTAATTGGTCAAAATGTACATTATGGTTTTTTGCCAGTAATCGTGACTGTGATATGAACTGTATTTTTTATAATTATTTTTATTTTATTTTTTAGCCGTACAGATAGATACGCGTTTACCTTCCGAGCACTTCGTCCTGGTGTAAAAAGTGCGCGTCGAATAGCTCGTGTCGTCTGCAAGTGACGTTGTCGTCTGACGTTTGTTTCGTCGACAGAGAAGCCAACGTCGTGTTTGACGTCCAGAGACCAGTCACTGGATTAAACCTCATTAGTCTGGCCTCTGTTTAAAAATAAGTATAACTGTACTAAGAATTAAATATTATGTGTGTGTGTGTACGTGTGATATCGTGAAAAAAGACGAAATGCATAATAAACTATTTACGTTAAAGAACACCTCAGATAAATTTAACGCCGTGCTCATATCTTAAGCACACACACACACACACACACACACACACACACTTACACTGTCACTTACACTCACGTTGATAAATATGCCATTTCAGTCTATCTTTATTATTTACACGTACTTTAGGCTCATTTCACTCAGCCAGATGGCACTGATGCCTAGGTCACGTTTCTATCGTTCAGTAAGGTGACATTTTTATAACTGTTTAAAAAATGTCACCGTAATAACTTAATCAAAGAAAAGTGACACTTTTTGAAGTGCAGAGAGAGAGAGAGAGAGAGAGAGAGAGAGAGAGAGAGAGAGAGAGAGAGAGAGAGAGAGAGAGAGAGAGAGAGAGAGAGAGAGAGAGAGAGAATATCTTACTTCTGACGTATGTCGGGCAGTATTTAACACAGTTGTTGTTGTCTTCGCAGTTTATATGACTCGACACATTTACCAAAGACTTTATACTATCTGCTGAACTGTTCGTTTCAGAAATCATGCCGCTGATGCCGCTGTCGTTGCTGGACTTTCTGGAAGAGGCGCAGTCGACGTATGTAGGCATGAAAGTATCAACTAAAGGCGGAAACTCGGACATCAGAAAGGCGGTGTGAGCGCTAATTACGCTAAAGTTTGAATAAACCGCCATGGAATTTTCTCCTTCCGGGTTAGCCTCGTTCTGGTCTACCTTGTAGCCGCACAGATCTTGAAATATCTCCAAAGGGACATCGAACTCGGGTATCCCATAATTCTTTGCGCTGACCGGCAGACCAACTTCGGGCGGGTTCGGGTTTCTGACTGGATCGTCGCTTTCTGGCGGCGAATACGTCACGTCATTGTCGAAGTGCGTGACGTCATCTTGCGTAGCGATGCAGGAATCGCCACAGCCGCCTGCCGACGGATCGATCATCTCCAGACCCAGTTCCGTCATCAAACAGTTGATTACGCAGATTTCACGATGGCCGACCTCGATGGAAGATTTCTGGTAGGAATCTTTCAGCTGCCTGCAGTAATTTCCGAACAGCAGCAAAGCCGTCTTCTCTAACCGGATCGCGTATTTCTTGTCTTCTGGTCTGGTGGAGAATCCCAGAGCCATCATCATGAGGAAAACTGTCCTCACGTACTCGAAGAACTGAGTTCGCGTCTCCAGCTCCACTTTAGACTTGTGCATAGCCAGACTGGCGGTGAGTTCTGTCAGGACACGGGTGATGATTGGGAGATACACTGACGGGTCATCATGACGTGCTGCGTACATTATCAGAGCTTCTGCAGATTGGTTCTAGAATTTTATACGTTCATGTATAAATATACATTTTCATTAAATCACAATAGACACCTGTGTCTGTATGTATGTATCTATGTATGTATGTATACATGTACAGAGACAGGATTTAGATACAATTAAAAACATGTAGATATAGTATCCAATAAGATTAAAATTAATGAATAGAAGATAAATACCTTGACATAAAAATAGTACGTAGACAGATGGACAGACAATACAGAAAGAAACGAGACAGATGCATAATTAGTTGATGTATCAGATGTATGAATGAACAAAAAACAGATCTTCATATTTGTATATATTATTACTGATAATCTATAAATTATCAATAATTATGGATATGTAAATCCACAGGTTGTTTTTTAATTAAGCATGTTGGACGTGTTAAAGGAGAAAAACTAACCAGCCAAGAATATTTTTAAGGATACAAATGTAAACCATCAGTTGTACAACAGTTATACCTGGCATTTCGCTGCAACACCAGCCGATTTAGCTAACAAGACAGCTTCCTTGGCGGCAACGTGAGCCTGGTAGAAGCGGTCGTCGTGCTGCAGACCCATCAGTTCGCGAATGTCCTGGTAGTCGCCGTTGGTGATTCTGCAGAGGCATTTTGAAATAAGTTCCAAGGAGAGAATCATTCCTCTTGTGTCGCGTCCCGGCAAACAGCCGAACGATCTGATAGACTCCACGAGAGGACAGATAGCATCCTTCCAACAGGCTGAGAGAAGAAAGAAAGGGAGAGAGAGAAAAAAATAAAATAATAATGATGACGATGATGATGATGACGAAGACGACGATGATAATAATGATGATGTTGATGATGATAAATAATAATAATAATGATGATGATTATGATGATGATGACGACGATAATAATAATGATGATGATGATGATGATGTTGATAATAATAAAAATAATAATAATAATTTAGAGGTGATACTTGTATTTAGAGAAAAATAATTCTCTGTCTTTCATAAGTCTGATTTGATGCACTGTTATAAACGTATTCTCTATTAGGTATTTTTGATTTATTATGATAATGCCGTATGTGTGTGAGCGCGCGTACGTATGTGTATTTCTATGCAAGAGTGCGTATAAATGTGTGTATCTGTTTGTGTGTGTTTCAATGTATTACTATGGACGTGTGTGCATATTTAGATGAATGTATAAATGCATTATCTCTTTAAAAAAATAACTATTAATGAGATATTTATAAGAATTGTTTGGGTGACACAGCAGGGGTTAAAGTGATGGAAACACGTACAGAGATGATAAAGTATTTGTCCAGTAAGTTGAACTGAGAGTCCTCGAATCTTGTAAAACTGATCATCTGTCTTGTATATCCACGTACAGCCTTCAACAACAGCAAACAAAATTAACACACTGACGTCATGGCATCAGAGATAATGAATTTGATATTTACAGAGAAAATTAAACAAAAATAAATAAATAATGAATTAATATAAAAGAAATCTTCAATTTCAGTGAAACACGTTGAAAATGTTTATATATATATATATATATATATATTAAATAATTACTAATTTTTAATATTAAAAAGTTAAAATTCAGAATTCAGTGAAAATGCTCTTCATATATATATACACGTGAGTGTACACACACACACACATACGTTTATTTATTTATGTGTTTATTTATTATTATTATTTATTATTATTATTACTATTATTTTTTTCAAGTTATAAGTTTTACCTTTATCTTTGCCGTTGTCGAGAATGTTGGTCAGATCTCTTATAGCATGATGGTACTCCCCCTTGTTTTTCAGGTATTGCGCCTTCCTGATTATGAGGAACGGTGGGATGGGAAGATTTGGTTGGTCGTCTTCGATGTACGTGATAATGTCAGCGACAAGCTTCAGGTTTCCATGGAAATCAGAGGGCTGGTCCAGTAGAAGTGTCATAGCAACCGCCATGTCGTACTTCTTGCTTTTCAGAGCGTACCCGATACATTTCTGTGTGCATGCCATTGTTATTGATCATTATTGTTGATGTTGTTGTTATTGTTATTATTATTATTATTATTATTATTATTATTATTATTATTATTATTATTATCATTATTATTATTAATCATGATTGTCTTAATGACTATGATTATTATTATTATTCGATTATTCATGTTGTTGTTTTTGTCCTATCACCACTGCTGCTACCATTACTGCTACTGCTACTACCACAGCTATTATCACTACTATATTACTAGTATACTATTCAACTACTACTACTACGTCTGCTACTGCTGTTGCTAACATTAACACTATCATCATTTTTACTACTAAAACTGTTGCAATTACTACTTATTATGATCGTGATAAAATAATTCTTCTTATTATTATCTTATCCGTTATTATTATTATTATTATTATTATTATTATTATTATTATTATTATTATTATTTCACAAAGACAGTCAACATCTCACTTACTTTAAGAACCTGGGTGTTTGACAGTTTTTGAGGCATGTCGCAGACGGCATACCGGAAGTTGGAGTTCAGATTATCAGGGAGGAAAGGCCACTCTCGTTTGAGAGCGCAGCCGACATATTGTCTCACAGGTTTGGTCAGAATGTGGAAGAATGCGTCCAGGCACATGGCAGGATTATTGTAATATGTCTCTGCTGGTACTCCATAGATCCCAGAAAGAATCTCTGTAGAATAATAATAAATGAGTTGTTTTAATAAAACAGTCATTAGATGTTGAAGATACCTCA
Organism: Chrysomallon squamiferum; assembly: GCA_012295275.1. Lineage (NCBI taxonomy): Eukaryota > Metazoa > Mollusca > Gastropoda > Neomphalida > Peltospiridae > Chrysomallon > Chrysomallon squamiferum. Next base: position 3,016,031 of record CM022667.1, read on the forward strand.
GAAAAATACAGAAGCCATAAGACAATAAACTGAAAATTTTAAAAGATTAGTTATTTAAATAATGCTGCTACAACAACTACATCATCTAGAATGACTATTTCTACTACTACTAGTATTTATTAATATAAGTATTACTGCAAATACTCCTATTACTACTATACTAATAATATTAATGACTATTCAGGAATATATCTGATAAATACTGAAAAACAAGTTTTTCTTTGACACCATTATTATTATTATTATTATTGGTAGTAGTAGTAGTAGTAGTAGTAGTGGTGGTGGTGGTGGTGGTGGTGGTGGAGGTGGAAGTATTTGTATAACTGTGCCTATGATTTTATCATATATAGCTGTGATCTTTGAAAAACATTAAAATATGACGTTAATGTCAATGGTAAGTCATTCTAAAAAAAAAATAAAATTATTTTACTTTTTATTGAATTTGTTTTTTTTTTTAATTATTTATTTTTATTATATGTTTCTGTGTGTGTGTGTGTGTGTGTGTGTGTATGTGCGTGTTTGTGTGTGTGAGTGTATGTGTACCTGGGTCATTGTCCGCTGTCCGTAGTTCCTCACACAACATTTCCAGTACGTCTCTCCCAGTAGTGTTCACGTCATCAGATACTTGTCTTTCTGCATTCACCTTAGTTCTGTATATTTATTTATATATTAGTAAATAAATATTTAGTTAATATCTCATTTCATTTTTGACAGTTATTAGGTGTATGTGTGTTTGTATATATGAATATATGTATTTATGTATGCGTGTGTTTGTGTATGTATTCATATGTGTATTTATGTACACAGGCATGTATGTATGTATATGTCTATATATGTATGTATCTGTCTGTATATAGATGCATGTGTGTATGTATGCATACATGTATTAATGTAAGTATGATTTATTATTATTTTTATTGATTGATAGATTGATTCATTCATTTGGTTGTTTATATTTTGTTATCAAACGTTATTATTAACAAAGGTTTGATGCACACAATTTTTTTTGTTATATCATCACCATGGGATCTCTTTAACATGAAATCTAAATACTTGAGATTGAATGTAATTCAGTTTCACGTACGTTAAGTGCGCGGTATCCAGACTGCGTGCATTGAGCAGTTTCACGTACATGCCACTTAATTCTGGAGTCGTGTTCGTGGTCGCTTTACTGAGGGTCTCGTAAGCCCGGACCTTGTCTAATCTGAGCTTGCTGAAAGACTGGAATTCCTCTTGAAAAGAGCGCAGGTACTGAAACGTCCCCTGTCGTTCTAGGTCGGGTTTTGTGCTGTCTCGTTCGTTTTTCATCATCGCATTGTAAATATCCAGCTGACGGCTGACAAACATTCCCATGATGCAGCTCGTTTCCGGAATAAAAGTGTTTGAGAATGATGATGAGACGGTTTCATAGAAGTAAATGTATCTGTCTGTGGTCGTTTTAGTTATTTCTGTGTACAAAAAACGTCAAAAATAGATAAGAAAAATAAAAAGCTCGATATATATATTTCGTTATGAACATTAAATTTAGTTGTGAACAATGTCGCAATAAAACTCTGTACTATTAATTATTAAACCATATTATTCTCAAATACTATGTATACCATAGACATACATATACAAGAACATATAGAGATAGACATCCCCAAACAGAATAGAAAACAATAGTTTAAGTTCTGACATTATCATGACGTTTTAGTGCCTGTATTTTCATTTCAGTTTTATCAAATTCAGGAATTTAATAAACTTAACAGTTAAATTACATCATAATTGCAGCGAATCACACGATAAGAACCATATTACATTATAAATTATATCTCAGTTTCATCGTATTTTGAAAGACCGATGTAGAAATTCAAGTATTCGTGAATTTTTGGATTCCTGAATAATATTACTGTAATAATTATTAATATGATCGTCTTTGTTTTTTTTGTTATTGTGTTTGTTTGTTTCTGTTGTTGTTGTTTTTGTTTTTTTATTGTAGAAGTAGTTGCTGCTGCTCTTGTTGATGTCGTTGTTATTCGTTTGTAGTCATTAAAATAACATGTGACATCAAGAATGTACTGTAAGTAATAACCATATATATATATATATATATATAAAAGTCTCTCCAATAACGTAAGTGATTTTCAAATTCAGAATTATATAAAAATGTCTGTCCTTGTTTATCTGACATACAAATATACTTAAAATAAATCGAAATACGTTTAATGTCTTGTATATTCAAGAAAAGCTGCGACATGAAAAAAATAAAGTCGCATGATACAAACACTTATAAATAAATAAATGTAACATGGTGATTTCTAGGTTTTCCAGTGGGTTCTAAATTAACATGGTTTGTTAAACAGAATTTATATATGACTTTTTTTAAAATCTCAGTTTTCGATAATATTTATTGCAACATTTCTTGAAAACATGTAAGTCCGTGCATGTCATATGCAAATCTACAAAGGAAGCCGTCATCAACGTTTTAGGATGATTAGATCTGCTGACCACCATGACGTCACACCCCGGCTCCGACCCTGCCGCGTGATTGATTCTAATTTTTTGCTATTACAATTCAATATCTCTTCTTTTGCATTTCCTCTAAGATTAACGTCACTTCCGTCTTGTGACAGCGATTTCGTTAATACATCCGCCGAACTGACTTCTGGGATTAACTGAGAAACGATATTCGACTGAGTGACAACAGGAAGATATTTGTAAAATTAAGTTTGAATAAAATTAGATTTTTTAATAATAATAATAATAATAATAATAATAATAATAATAATTATTATTATTATTATTATTATTATTATTATTATCATCATCATCATCTTCTTCTTCTTCTTCTTTTTCTTTGTTTTTATTGTTGAATTTTTTAGATCCTGATACGCGAGTTTTGATTAGTTATTATTTATTCGTGGACCTTACTTAAAATGTGTGTGTGTGTGTGTGTGTGTGTGTGTGTGTTTGTTTGTCTGCCTGTCTGTGGTAATTATTACATCATGTATTTAAACATATTTATATTCTAAAATCTATTTCACGTTTCTTCTTACTTGTGTTTGTCATAATTCCTTTCCTCAAAATCTCTTTTACTTTTCTCTTTCTCTTTTCTTTTTGGTTTGTTCCTGTCATTTTTATTTAATCTACTAAATATTAAGTAAAAAAAATTAATAGTAATTTCATAAAACACTTACCTTCAGAAAATTCAACAACTCAACATACGTTCGACCATTTAAAACCAATGGCCATGATGTAAACTACAACAAGAACTTTCTAAAACACGAAATAACTCACGGGGCGAATTTAAAACTTTAAAATAAAAAAATCTTTCTAACCCAGTGAATGGTCAGCTACTTTATAGAGTGTACGTGATTTCAACAGACATTTCGACATTTAAGCAGATTTACGAATTTCCACCACGATTTAAATCAAGTAAGCAGGAAGATGGCACACAGTTCACTTACGAAATGTTCAACCCTCCGACAGCGCACACTGCGTCGACGACGTAAAGACGTTGTCGACATCCTCAAGACGACTGTTCTAAAAAAAGAGACGTGATGTCTAATTCTGGAGAAGATAGGAAGGCTGAAGTTTGTTTAATTAACCGCAATACATGGCTAAATCAGCGGATGGTAGATATTATATATATGTAATGTCATAATTAATATAAACGTTTTTATATACATCCTTTTTAAGTAATACGCTAATTACATATATTTAAAAAAAAAAAAAAAAAAAAAAAAATTAAATTCAAAATACCATTTTTTTTTGAATAAAATTTTTACATACAATGTATAAAATTTTATACATAAAAACATAATCAAAATAAATATAAATATGTGTCATTCACGGAAAATACACTTTTTAAATTAATCATGTGTATCATGTCATATATCAGGGCTGGATAAACCATTAAGCAAAATTATCTCATTGTAGATGTTAATATGTTTATTTAAAACCCCAATGTTAAATTTTATACTGGAGTGATCATATTTTTTCTTCGTACTTATTTATTAGCATATTCTCTAAATAAATAAAATAATAATAACAATTATAATTAAATTAAAAAAAAAAAAATTAACAAGCTTCAATTATATGTCTGTTTTTTAATCATAGTAATAATAACAATAACAATAATAATAAGAAGAAGAACGATTATGATGATGATGACAGTAATAATATAACAAACATTCTCATGAGATATTTAAAAATTAATATATTACACGTATCTAAAAATATTATAATTATTATGAAGTCGTAAACTATGTTTTCACAAAAACTGTTTTATTCGCCAGTGATGTAAAAAACAGACAGCTAGTAGATGGCTGCTGATAAGTCGCGAGGAGAACAAACGACAACCAAACATTTCCCGCCTTTTTTTAAATTGTCCTATGTTCATTATTTGAGATGAGTGATGTTTCGACAGACTTGAGTTTCTTCTGAAAAAATTAAAAATAAATAAATAAATAAATAATAATAATAATAACAGCAACAACAACAATAAATAAATAAAAAAATAAAAAAAAAAGAACAATAATAATAATAATAAGAAGAATAAGAATAAGAAGAATTTGGAGAGAATGCAAAAGTCATAAATTATCTAAAACGATCACGTTTGTGTGTGTGTGTGTGTGTGTGCCCAAAATCTATATCATGAAATCGCACAGTAACAAAGTAAATTTTAAATATAGGGATTATATCATTATCACACGCTCGACATTAACCTGAATTTAAATAAATAAATAATTAATTAATAATAATAATAATAATAATAATAATAATAATAATTATTATTATTAGTAGTAGTAGTAGTATTTAAAAAGAAAATAAAAAAGAAGAGGATGAAAAAGAAATGAGAACGAGTCTGAAAGGTTAATTTTAGACTAACTGCGACAAAGGTCACAAATCTTGCGACAGTTTATGAACATCCAATAAGGACTCTTCTTACAAAGGCCGAAGGTACGCCTAAACCTACAGTCCGGAAACATGTTAACGCAGTCCACTAAAAAGACAAAAACCAAGAAAATAAATAAATTAATTAATAAATAAACCGAAACAAACAAACAAACAAACAAACAAACAAAAATAATAATAATAAAATAAAAAATAACACGAAATGGTATATTTTATTAATAATAATCGAAGGAAAACGATATATAAAAGAAAACAATATAGCAAAACAAAAAGAGGTTAAAAGAATGGTAATAAAAATGTGAAGACAAAAATATGGGAAAACAGCTTTGTTGTCAAGCCAGATTAAAACAGCAGTGGTTATTTCCCTCTCTGTCTCTCTTAGTATACATACACTGACACACACATTCATACGTGCAATATTTACATTACATACTTTCATAGTTAAACACACACACACACACACACACACACACACGCAAACATATATAGATAAACATACATACAGACAGACAGACAGTCAGACGTACCTACATTCATACATACATATATACGCAAGTACAGGCATATATATAGAATGCGACATCATTTTAATTAATCTTTGTTATAAATTTAGATGACAATACTGCCAGAAAAAGGGTGTTCGAACAGACGCAATATATATATATATATATATGTGTGTGTGTGTGTGTGTGTGTGTGTGTGTGTACAGTGGACTGTGTACATCGGCACCATTTCACTGTCCAGCTATCGTTAATCTATAACGTAAAAAAACTCTGCCTAATCAGGCTTTGCATTTTAATTTTTATTATTATTTTTTTTTTTATATATATATTTATAAAGCATTCTTCTCTGTATTGTAATCCTACAGTTTATGATAATGAAGTAATTGTCATTGTCTACTTCGGATTTTGGGGGGTAAATTCCAGAACAACAACAAAAAAAATTTAAGTAATAAGTTTTGTCAACATCGGGACACAATTTTGAAAGTATGATTACTTCTTAAAAAACAGTGGCTTTGCGTGGCATGAAAGGATCCCTGGCTATGGCAGTTAAAAATATGAAGACAGGCGGTATCGGATATTTTAAAACACAGTGACAATTACCGGCAGTTGTATGAAACCAACATTTCGGCAGAGAGAAAACAAGTAACGATCGACAAATTAAAAAAAAATCTGAATTGATTGAGGATACACACAATGCTTAAAATGCTGCTACCGAATGCAGACTTTTGCGACCGATGTTAAACATGGAGGCTATGACAGAGCAGACTGCTTTGGAGAGAAATATAGAGGGGAAAAAAAGATGAAGAAGAAAATAAAAATCCAGAATACGCTGTCGTCAGCGACAGGCTATTGATCAATTGACACTCGACAGACGTTAAATTGTAATATTCGTAAAAAGAAACACATTCCAATTTTATGTCATTTTAATCTTTAGGGTCACAAGTTAATCCAATTTTAAAAATATAAAATCAGTCGAATCTTATTTTACATGATATAAGATCACTTACAATCACAGCTGTTGCAAGACACTTCGCAGCATTTCAGCATGTATTTGTGACGTGAGTAACATTTTCCTTCATTCGCCCACATGGAACACCTCTCATTTTTGTCTGAACAATCATCTAAATAAATAAATAAATTTATTTATTTATTTAAAGACTATCGGACACAGAAATGTCAGGGGTATTGAATGTAAGATTCGGTTGTTGAGAATGTAGTACATGTATGACGTAATTACGTTTATGATGTCATCTTAATTAACAGAATCGTAAAGAATTAATGGGTGGATAATTCGGATAATAAATAAATCAAATTAGAATGTAAAAATGTTAATTTAAAACTGTAGTGCTTATTTTAGAGAAAAGAAACAAAAATAACAGAATAGAATAGAAGAAAAATTAAAAATACACTATTGGTTTGACTATAAAATATAGTCACTATACTTGTCATTTCAAACAGTTTCAGAACTAATCTAATAAAACAAGGCAGGACGAAAAAAAAAAGAAAAAAAAGAATTGATCAATTGACTCGAACTATCTATTAATACAAACATTAATATCTAGCAACCTTACATACGATGTCAAATGAAATCCACGTGAGAATAAGTAAAAATAAAACAGTTTTTTCTCTTCCCATGTTTCGTTATCTGACGTAGTCCTTTGTTACTGTTAGAGAACGTTACGTAATTACCATGGTGATAAAAAGTCTTTAAGAGTATTAGGTCAATAATATATTATTCGTATATAATTATTATCATTAATTTATTTTAAATAAGTGTTAAAAATTAGCATTCGATGTCAATACCCGAATAATATTTTGTTTTTGCTGATGGCAAGATTGAAGATCTGACGTCATACTTTATTTCCTTGGAGACACAATGCAGATTTTTCTTACTTAAAAAACATTCATTGTCACAGGTAACTTTTATTTATTTATTTATTTATTTTTGAATATTCAGTTGTTTTAGATATTCTTTCTCTTCTTCTCGTTTCCAGTCATTTATTTTTGTTGTTGATTTCATAAAATAAAAATAGTTACTACTACTAATAATAATAACAATAAAAAAACATAAAAAAAAGAAGAAAAAGAAATAATTCTTTCAAAATCTATTGATATTTTATTCCACACTCATGGTCAAGAAATCAGTCATTAATAATTTCTCACATTCTTCTCTAAATGATGGAATGAAGATTTTATCTAAACAAACACTATTCTGAATATAAATAACAATTTGGACTCACCTCAACAAACACATAGAACACATGTTAGTGTCAGTTTCTATTTTTAATACCACATATATACTGATTTATCTTTGATATACAGTCTATATTCAATAGTTTATCTCCAATGAAAATGGTAAATAGCAAACTACTAGCACTGTAAAAATGGGAACTTTTGCCAGAGCAGACACAATTATGCAGATTTTTTTTTTTTTCACAGTTTGAGTCTTCTAGTTTCTTTTTAGTTTGATTTCATTATTATTTTTTTATTATTAGTTTTATTCTTTTATTTATTTATTTTTTTAATTATTTTTTAAACTGATATCTGTAAAAGAAAACAACAACAACAATAAACCTAATATGTCTTTTTTATTTTCTGTACCCAGAGTTGATAGGCTAGCATTCCATTTTTTCTTAAAAGTTTTGGATGAAAGACATCAAAACCAACTTGTTCTAACTTCTTCAGATACCAGTCACATATAACCTAGAAAAAGAAAGAAAACATTTTTATTTTATTTTTTTTAATTTAATTTTAAACTTTCCTAATGCTGACTTTGAGAATTTTCCATTAAAAAAAAAAAAAAAAACAAAAAAAAAATAATAATTTAATAATAATAATAATAATAATAATAATAATACATATAATTACAATGAAAATCCTTGAACAGTGAAAAATAAAAAAACTGCTTTCAATGATATTAATGCTTGTTCTGGTCTGTAATACAAAAAGTAACCAAAATATAGATTTTAAGTATAATGAAGAAATGAGAGAGATAAACCAAACTTCTTTATTAATCTGTTTAGATAAACTACATCTCTTATTGCCATTCTTCTTTTGGAGCACTAATCGGAACTGGAAATAGGGAAAATAATCAACTAACCACTACTGATCTAATCTTACACCAGACAAGGACAGTCACAACTACAGCTCTGTGTTTATCTCATTTGAAATATTTTTTCTATGAAATAATACCTGCTATCTTACATAAACTAGTATTCGAAATATAAAAAAGTAAATTGTTTGTCAAGGTGACACTGAAATTCAATATTAAGAAGAAAAGAACTTGAAATGTCCTACTTACTGTGTTTAAAAATAACAGATAGGCTTCTTTTGGTACATCCTTTTTCAGAGATCTTGCCTGAAGTTAATAATAATAATAATAATATCAGTAGTAGTATTAGTAATAGTTAAAGTAAGTGTAGTAGTAGTAGTAGTAGTAACAACAAAATAAGTAATAATAGTAGCTGTAGTAGCAGTAGTAATAATAATAACATTAATAATAATAAATTTTGACTGTTATCCACAGTTAAATATGTAGATAAAAAATAATAATAATAATAAAACAAATATAAAAAAAAAATAATAATGAATAACCGACAAAGAACAACTACAAAAACCTGGATGACTATATCAGGACTGGGAATTGAATGCAGCATATGCCATATAACGTTTGACTTATTTTGAGTATCTTCATCTATTAGCATTAAAACTTTACACTAGAATGTAATTAAGTAGGTACTGGGAATTTAATGCTTTACTAGATATATTTTGGGGACCATCAAGCATATAATCAAGGATAGAAATTATATTACTGAGAGTAGATTCAAATAAAGTGTTGTTCTAGAAGTAAATCAGTTACTGCATTTGAAAAGCTGATGTTACTTACTGTCCGGAGATGTGTTTGAGCTGTACAAGCGATGTCATACACAACATCCTGTAACTGACTAAGATTCTTTTGTCTAACCACATCTTCTTGAGAAACTTTATACTATAAAAAAAATAAAAAAAATATTTTAAATATTTTAAAACAAAAATCACAAAAATATCAGAGATATGTAGGTCCTAGTTACTGACATAAAAAAAAAAATGTTTAATTCATTATCCAAATATAAAACAATTAATTATATCTCTTTTAAAATAATCAGCAACTAACTTGTATTATGTGAAAAACCGACAGGAAAAGAATGTATATTTTATATATATATTTTAAAATTTACCTTCACTAACAGATCCATTGGAAGGTGGACTCTCTGCTTACTTGCATGATAAGGTGTAGCTCTCAACAGAGTTACCAGCCCCTGACATTTTCCAATATGGCTGCCTGCATGATCAGCATGAACATTCTGAATACCTTAAATTAAGAAATACTGTTATTCTCCACCGCCAGATCAAAACATAAAAATTTAAAAATAGTATTAATAAAATTAAGAATTTACAATAAATTAAGAAAACTAATATTTTCAATATAAATAAAACAGACAGAAAAATACTTATGTCAGCATTTCTAAAGTAATTAGAATTCAATTTCTGAATTTCTTTTTCTGAAATTTCATAAAGATTATTTTCTTTGCCCATGGCTTGTTTATCAAAATGGTGTTTGTTCTCTATCTATGTGTAAACATAAACAAAAACTCTACAGGTGCTAATTAATTAAAAAAAAATCAAATAATGTTGGCATCTGGCATTTGTATAATTATATTATGCAAGGGGAGTATTCATAAGCAATAAGAGATCAGTTATATAATATATTAACAATAAATAAACAGGAAAAGTCATCAGGCTGTGATAAACCAATTACATGATACTGGTTAGAGCAGAAATTTAGATGTGTGTACATTGAGAAGACTTGATCCGGTGACCTCAACGTCTCTAATTTCCCAGTTGGTAATGATAATGTAACATGATGTACAAACCTAGACACTGAAGGAGGAGATACGTCAGTGAGCTGTTTGTGTTTTCTCCGTATTCTTCTATCTGCTTCACGTTTTTAAATGGTCTGTCATGTATGTGTTCAGCCTGCAATAAGTAAATAAATAAACAAACAAACAAACAAACAAACAAACAAACAAACAAACAAACAAATAAATAAGTAAGTAAAAATAAATAAATAAATAAGTAAATAAGTAAAAATAAATAAATAAATAATGATAAATAAATAAATATAAAGTAAATATATAAATAAATGTAAAATAAATAAATAGACAGATAGATAGATAGATAGATAGATAGACAGATAAGAAATTAAATTACAATAAATATGTAAATATACAGACCACATATCACTATTCTGAAATATGCAAAACGATCATATTCTGAATAATTATTCAAACCAAACGTAAAATTCTTAATGAATCTTCGGCTGTTTATCCAATGAATGTCTCGTATTCAAAACTCATATATTAATAATAATTATTCAAAAATTAAAATGTATAACTCACTCTGGAACTGAGAATCCGAGTTAACCAGTTCTTCGACAGTTTGAAATGTTGAACAGCCTACAACAACACAGAAATCAACACCCATAAATACAAAAAAATGTATTAAAATTGTGTGAGTGTGTGTGTGTGTGTGTGTGTATTTAATTATGTTTATATATTGTAAAGAAAAATATAAATTTCCAATAAAACAATTCTTTTATGCACTTCATATATTGTAAAAGGAATATTATAACTGAAATATAATTCATGAATATACCATAATCAGTTTCCATTTTAGTCAACAGTCTATAACCGATGAATTAAAACTTGTGGTTTGTTCTGTCTGTTAAAAAGTACATTATAATTTTTTTTTCCGATTTTTTATTTGTAATAATCTGCTGTTGTACAAAATAGCTAATTTTTCTACAATGTAAAAATCAGAAAAATCATTTAACTGATGAATAAAATATTCATTTATACATATTATTATTACCATACACAAATAAAATTAATTTATGGTAAAAACAAAACATTGATTTTTTGGTTCTTTTAAGATTTTGTAAAACAAATTAAAGAGACAATAAATAAAATTAATTTATGGTGAAAAAAAAACATGGATATTTGTTCTTTTAAGATTCTGTAGAACAAATTAAATTGAAAATTAAAAATATTAATACTTACACCTGCCAGTTCTAAAGCTACAGGAGTCTGTGGTGGAGTTTTCTGTTAAAGAAAAATCAATCATGAGAAAATCATTTAAATACATTTCATAAATATTAATTATTATAAAGTTTGTGAAATCCTATTTTCATATATTATGTAAATGTAAGTATGTGTATTTGTCTCTGTGTGCGTGTGTGTATGTGTATAATTTCTGGAAAATACAGAAAATAGGATAACATGTCATTCACTCAGAAAACTGGCAATGCAAGTAGATCATCCTCTTACTGCAATCAGCTTAAAATTTAATAAGAACCCAACAAATATCGACATACATACATACATATATGTTTAAACGCACACAAACACAATCATAGAGAACTGTTATTTTGATTACCTTGTAAATCTGTTCTATGCTGTCTTTCCAAAACTGCATTTTCATCAGCCCTCGATTAGCATCTGTTACAGTATCTCTAATCTTCAAAAAAAAAAAAAAATAATAATAATAATAACAACAACAATAATACTAACAACAACAACAGCTGAATAATATCATGTGTTGTTAAAAAAAAAAAAAAAATTGGCTAACTGCAAGATTACCAGTAACAGCAACCACACCAATACATACATAAGTTTTAACAAAATGTGCATTATATTTATACCCTCAAAAAAAAAAAAAAAAAAAAGATAATAATAATAATAATAATAATCATAAAGTAAAAAATAATAAATGCTACAAAATTAAACAATCAGTGACATGAATTTTGTTTTATTATTTAGTGTTCTTCTGTTTATTATTTTACTTTTGAAAAAAGAAAATATTTATATTTAAATAAATGACAAAGTAGAAAATATCTGATTGTACTATTACTAATGTAAAAATTACCATTATATTATGCTTTCATATTTTCTTTTTGTATTTAAAAAAAATTTAAATGTACTTTTAATTATTTTTTAAAAAATTAAAAATTATAAACAAATGCCAGCATAAAAGTACAGTTACCTTTATGAGTGCAGAACCTAGTTAATGTCAACAACCTGTTTAAAGTGCTCAGGTACACAGATCAATTTTCAGTTGGTTGTTTTCAAAATTCCTGGCATGCATAATTGCACATAGTACCCAAAGTTAGTTCATTGACTCCAAAGAACATTGAACTCATTTGTCATAATTGTAATAAGTAGACAAAATGTGTGTAAACATGAAAAATATATATATATTAAAAAATATAAATTTTTATTTTTGAGATTCCGTAATGACAAAGGCAAATTTTTAATTTTTAATTTTTTTAGAAGGCATTAAATGCTGGTTCATAAGAAAATATATAAATATGAAAAAAAAAACCTAAAGAAATTGTAAACTATTGAAAATAAGAATTGCATTATGACTAAAAAGAATTTTATATTTTATTTTTTGTAATTATTATTCATCTTCTTGACCTATGCAATAACCATTATCAAATTAAGTACCTTAGTTAGAATTACAATATTATCACAATATTATCATTTGTAATTTCTAATTCCATATACAAATCCATAATTAAAATTTATTATCTGATTTTTTTAAATACTAATATTAGATTTTGCAATAATTTAGACAAATGATATTATTATAAATTATATTTTTTAAACTGTCTGGGTCATATATATATATATATTTTAAACTGTCTAATATTATATATATATATATATATAATTAAAATTCAACAATTAATAATACAACTATAAAAAACAATTAATGTGAATTATATAGTTACCTTATGCCAGTGAAATTAAAGATATCTATTGTAAAACCTTTTTATTATTAATTAATATTTATGCTAAATAAATTATCTTTAATGACAACTTAATTTTAATTATTTTCTGCAAGTGATCGCTAACTTTTGACATTCATATTCTTACAAGAGAGGAAATCATAAACCACAACCCGTGATAAACCATTTTAGAGCAATGGTTGTATTGGGAAATAACAGAACACATGGGTGTGACAAGGAGTGTCTTGCACTGAGCTATATTTGTCTCTCATTCTGAGATTAATGAATGTTCTCTAACAAAACGTACCAGGGCTAATTCTACGTTGAAAGCCCGAAGAGCAAAGGCTGCCCTCTGAACAGTTCCAGACAACAGCAGAGTGCATAAGTAATTCTCATAGTCATTGTTCCTATATAAAAAAAAAAAAAAAATAATAATAATTTAAACATAAAATGTAATTGAATGTAAATGCAGAATGGGGAAGTAAATTAATGTAATGTGTTTATACTAGTTAAATATAAATTAATTAATTAAAAACTAGATTAACTTATTTTTATTTATTTATTTATTTATTTTTATTTTTATTTTTGTTTTTATTTTTATTTTTATTTTTATTTTTATTTTTATTTTTATTTTTATTTTTATTTTTACAATTTCCTTTTGTAAATAATCTGTTAATATATAATAAAAATAATAAACATACTAATAAATTTATTTTATTGCATTTTTAATTATCTAAGTGCACTAAATATTGGTCAGAATTTATATTAATAATAATGATATCACCAATATACTTTTTTTATATTAATATATACAAATGTGAACTTTTGCACTGTCACATGGAACTGATAATCAGAATTAAAAACTAATACACCGATATACGACAAAACAAGGTCAAGGTTAAAAAATGTCGGCTTACTTAACTAAGTTAATACAATATTCAGCATTGGAGAGCGACTTGGATTTAGCGCTGTGCTGTATCAGTCTTTTATTTACACATCTGGATTTTCTTAACAGAACAACAGAAGCGGACTGTCTTTGACAGTGATAAAAAGCTCGAACACAACACCAAGTACTAGCCATGTTAAAATAACTGTTGCGAGAGACCTCTTTATTCTTTGCTAGTGTGTTCCTCCACTCAAAAAAAAAGAAACGAACCTAGAGTTAAATAAATAAAAGTAATTTTAAACTAATTATTATCTTCATATTATTACTTCAGTAACATTAATAATTTAAAATTTTAAAATATTTTTTCTCAAACAGATATGTGCATGCATATGTATGAATATGTGTATAAAAGGATATGTAGATATGTATATATATATATATATCAGTATGATTTGTTATTACTTTTATTTTTATTTATTTATTTATCGTCTTCTTTTATTTTAGTATATTTTGATGGTGAAGAATTGTGCGTTATGTTCATCAATGAAAGAGAATCAGATGCACTCTCTTTTTTATTTGTTTTTTAGTTCAAATTATTATTATTATTATTATTATTATTATTATTATTATTATTATTATTATTATTACAGACATTGATGAGTGTATTTCATTGATATACTAGATATTACGATTCAAATATAATTTCACTCATTTCCAAATACATTTTCTTATATATTGGAAATTGTTAAAAGTGGTAAAAGATATACACGTGATGATGAATAACTTTAAATTATATAAATATATAAATATAAACATCTCTCTCTTTTCTTTCTCCAGCTTTCTCTCATTGTTATCTCCCTTCTCTCTCTCTCTCTCTCTCTCTCTCTCTCTCTTTTTTTTTTTTTTTTTTTTTTTTTTTTCTTTTTCTTGTTTTATCTATCGGTCTCTCAGTAACGCGCAAGTAACTTTATGTTTTTATACATAAAAAAAAAACAACAAAAAAAAAAAACGTCACTTGTGAGAATCACAACAACAAAAAAAATTTATGATAAGGCTTTAGTCTCTTTTATGATTACGGCATCATTAATGTTGATCGGTCAAGTACAAATTTTATCTGACCAGACAGTAGGCTGTTGTTAATGTGCAGTAAGAAAACGTGATTCTCAAATTACTGTTAATGTTTTTGTCAGGTTCCACTACTTCTATTACAATTTATAAAATCTCGGCTGTATGTGTGAATCATAATCTACTGTTTAAGAACAGAAAACACAAATGTTTCTGTGACCATATTTGGGTTGAGTATGTTATTAACTACTTGAATTTGTAAAGAAAATAATCATTATATGTTTGCTATTGTGATAAGGTGTGATATGTTTATCCTGCTTAGAATTAGGTTAATAAAGTTATTTAAATTATGCTAATACAAATTCATAAGCACACACACACACACAGAGAGAGAGAGAGAGAGAGAGAGAGAGAGAGAGAGAGAGAGAGAGAGAGAGAGAGAGAGAAAAAGGAAAGTTTGGACAAAGAAAGAAGGAAGAATTATGAGATAAATTTTAAAATAATATTATTTACATTGTGTGTATGTGTGTATGTGTACATATACACACATATATATATACACACACACACATAAACACATGTACATGCATACGCAATCACACATACACAAACAATTAAAAAAATAATAAAACCCTACAATTGTGTTTGTTCTGAATAAAGATGAGACAGTGAGATAAACACACACACACAGAGAGAGAGAGAGAGAGAGAGAGAGAGAGAGAGAGAGAGAGAGAGAGAGAGAGAGAGAGATGTGGCGTACACAGAAAATTTCAAAGAAACCATGCAAAGTAGGGATGAAAGTGAATTCTATAATCAGCCATTCTTTCATTTTCAAGATTTCAAAAAAAAAAAAAAAAAAAAAAAGAGAAAATTTTATCTTTTCGTGGGACTTAACTATCTGTCTGAAAATGTTAACAGATGCTTTAGAAAGGAATGCTGTCAATTTTTAACAAAGAAACAAGCCGGCGAAAAGTGATGAACGAATTCCTTTATTTACAAAGTACATTCGTGTTACTGAACTACTGGTTTCACGGGTCAATACAAAGCAACACACAATGATACTTGAAAAGCGATACGCCTTGTTCGAGTAAACAGTTATTAAATATGAACTGAATGTGAATAACAAATTATTGACGGCGCTCTGTGATACGCGTGACGTCAAACTGAGAAGCGGGATGACGTGATGAACATCATACGCGGATCAAATTGAGGGAAAATACCCATCAAAGCCCTTTATTCCTGTTCCTTTTTTTTTTTTCTTTTTTTCTTAATTTTATATAATTTTATTTAATTTTTCGGTTTTCTTTCTTTTTTCTTTCATTCCTTATTTTTTAATAATACTTTTACTATTATTTATTTACGTTTTATTTAGTTACTTTTTGTTATTGTCCGATCGATTTTCTTTTTTTTTTTTTTTTTTTTCTTTTTTTTTTTTTTTTCTTTCTTCTTGAAAGTTAATATAGCCATATAATACATACTTTTATTTTTCTTTTTTTAATTATTGAACATGTTCATAGTTACGTCTGGTTGTGTGATCTGATCTAAATGTAAAACACGGGTAAAATGGGTTAGAATCAAGAAATACGTTGAAATGTTAATGGATCTAATTGTAAAATTAAATTCAGGCAATGGGTATTATTATTATTGTTGTTGTTTTTGATGATGATGTTTAGAAGAAATATACATGACGTCATTGTATATATATATATACATATATATATATATGTGTATGTATATATATATATATATATATATATATATATATATATATATATATATATATATATATATATTATATATGTATATATATATATATATATATATATATGAATGTTTTAGTTAATAGAATAGTTACAGCCACACTGACCCTATATTATTATGTTTAATATATATGAACCTTGGCGTGGCAACAGAAATCAGTTTTTTACATCAGTGTATGTCAGACGATCACAATAACAAAGTTAATACGGCTTTAGTGATTAAGTTGTGTGTGTTTGAGCATAATCTAGGTAAAGTAATAATCACCAAAGATGTCAAAGTCATTAACTTATTTATTATTTTTATTTATTTAGTTATTATTATTGTTGTTGTTTTTGTTATTATTTTCACAGATTTATAATGTCTTAAAATATGACATGTACTTCAGTTAGTATTTGTTACTGTCCGTTCATCCTATTAAGTAACATACACGATATATCGTATTCTATTTAAACTTTATACTTTTCATGTTAGCTTGAATTGTTTGCACACATGAACATAAGCGATCGAATGTGCAGGAATAAAACAGAAACAAAAAATACCCGAGGACAATTTCCTTTTGAATTCCGTGCACTGTATGGCACATTGGTATTTACTTTGGCATTAACTCAGATTTGTCCACTCACTTCCGAAATATAAAAATAAAAATAGCCTAAGTAAAATAGAAAGAAGTATTTATTTATAAAATGGTAAGCATAGAGGACAATAATATTTTGATGAAAAAAAATAATAAAAATAATTTAAAAAAAAAAAAAAAAAAAAAAAAAAATAATAAAATTAAATAAATGTTAAATAACGGTAGAGAGAAATTATAAAAGAAAATAAGAAAGATGAAGAAAAAATAAACAAAATAAAAAAAAAAAAAATAATAATAAAAATAAAAATAAAATAAAAATAAAAGTAACCAAAGATAATAATAATAATAATAATAATAATAATAATAATAATAATAATAATAATAATAATAAAATAAATAAAGATTAAAAGATCATAATAATAATAAAAAAAAAATAATAAAAATGATAATAAGAAAGAGAAGACGAAGGACGGAATGGAAATCGTAACAAAAAATACAGATCATGTTTTATCATTTTGTCCTTGAGAAATGCATGTCTTGTTCTTTCATATATATTTTTAAAAGTTAAAAGGACAACGTGATTTTTTTATCTTGAGGTGGTAATTATAATCCAAACACCTGTATCTCGCAAGAACGTGACAGGAAGCTAGTCTTCTGTGAGATAATTCCTTAGAAACTGTGTCCTTAAAGCCATTCACTGATCACGTGATTGCTGACGGGAGATTTGTGACCTCCAACAAAGTATGTCAAGTTAACGCGCGACTCCAGTATGGCGACGTAAACAGGTGTTTGAAACATTTCATGCGAGAAGCGGTGCTTACTTGTTTGATCTTGCATTTTCTGCATAAATAAACGTATTTATAGATAAATAGTTTTGATAATATTTTTTTGAGTATATATTTGTGCGAGAGTCACAGACCAAATAGTATTGCATCACAGTGCAGACGAACTACTAATAAAAGTAAATATATGTGCGAGACGGAGACAGAAACAGGATCGCGTCACAGTGCGCAGTGTGTGTGCGTGCGTGCGAGAGAGACACACACACAGCAAACGTAAAAACAATAAAAATGTGTATCAGAGAGAGAGAGAACAGGATTTTGTCAGTGCAGAAGCACAAATAATAAAAATAAAACTAACGTGTCACATATATAAAATTACTGTCGTTTTTAAAGATATCTTGAAAGTGACGTTGATAAATTATCTCTCATCTTCCTGACATTTATAAATTATATTTATGTTTTTATTCCATATCTTTTTATATATATATATATTTATATATAAATAAATAAAAAAAAAAAAAAAAAAAAAAAAATATATATATCATCCAGTGGGTCCAGATTTAACGACAGCGAGACATCAACAATCGGATCAGCACTTCTTTACCTTGACCTGTTCATTAACCCTGAACTGTTTATTACGATTTTATTTACGTCTTTGAAATCTGGTAACAGAACAACCAACTGTTTGTGAAGACGATATAGTAAGATATTACGTAACCATTTCATATTTCATATTACAATACAGGGTTTTGTTAAGCATGCCTGTCAAAGAGATTAAGTTAATCTCTGCATAAATTGTAAACTACCTGCTGAAATATGTCATGGTCGGAGATAAAATAATTTATAATAAATTCATTGTGAAATGTATCTGGTAATTTATTTAATAAAAAAATTAACAGTAACCGCACCTGGGCCATATATATATATATATATAAAAAAAAAAAGGTAAAAAGAAGAAGAAAAAAAATATAATAGCAATCTGTATTGCGTCATCCATACGGAAAATATTAAAAACAAATTAGTCATCGTGAAAATGCAATGAATACTACTTCAGATATTATTATTATTGTTATTTCTATTATTTATTTATTTGTTTAGTTAGTTAGTGAGTTAGTTATTTTAAGAACATCAGTAAAACAAACATAATAAATATTCAATATTTCTTTTTATTTAAGCAATACATAATTATTTTAAATCAATTAAAAATAAATAGATGACAATACAACATACTAATTATCAACATTTTTATTTTTCTTCATTTTTTTTGTTTCGTTGCTTTTTTAAAAAAAAATACATTTTACAATTAAATTTCCCCAAAAGAAAAAAAAAAAAAAAAAAAAAAAAAAAAATTTAAGATTTTTCTTGGCTTTGGAAAGAGCAAACATTTTGTTTACCATTATAAAATGAAACTTTAAACATTCTCAAGTTACTAACAAAAATACTCCTCATGATGACAATGCTGTTACTAAGACGTATTTTGTAGCTAGTTTGAAAAACTACAAAAGGTTAATTGTTACAGTAATTTCAGCAGGCGCCTCCATAGCCCTCACGAGAGTGTTGTGTATGTTGTACTATTATACTGAGTGGCATAAATTTCACGACAATATTTGAAACGTTTTTTTCATTTTTCTTTATAGTACAAATTTTGTAACTTGAGACTGATTTTATCTGGACATCGCGTTTAATATCACAGTTGAACAACTTCAAAAAGGCTTTATTTAAAATAAAACACCAAAACACTAACAGATATTATTCATAAAGAAATCAGTGATACAACAAAGCCAAAGAAAAGAGTGGTGTGTTTTAAACAGAAAACGCCAAAAGAAAAATTTTAAATAAATTCTTGTATATTTGTATCTATATATATATATTTTTTTTTTTTTTCACAACAGACCCGTGAAACCATTCTTGATTGTCTGTTACGATTGGCTAATATTATTGTCTTTTTTTCTTTTTTCTTATATTATTTTTATTATTATTTTTTTTTAATTTGTTTTAAAACTCCCAGCCAGTAACTTGAACATTTTTTGGAAAAAATACATATTAATAACCTTTCCTCTGTGTAACACCATTTATGATTCTGGCTTAAATAAAATTATTAAATAATAATAAAAAAAGAATCACAAAAATCTGACAAGCTCTCGCTCTTCCATTTCTTTGAAATGGACTTCATCATAAGATCGCCCTCACTCACAAAATTAGGAACATGAACAGTTAAGATGAGAATAAAAGTGATGAGATATCTACAAGATGAATAGAAATAGAAAAAAAACAACAAAAAAACACAAATTGTCTCTATCGCAACAACGATTTATCATTGTTTCTCTCTTTCTTTTTTTTTTTTTTCTTTTTCTTAAACTCATTTTTAAAAAAGAAAGAAGGGAAAAAAAACATCTATCGTTTTGAGTACTGGCTGGAACAGAATAAAATTCCAACTGACTGAACAAGCTGAAGTCTCTTTAAAGAACTCAACATTTCACAGAAATAATCAAAAGAAACAGACGAAAACAAATTATTTTGAATATAACATATAGTCCCAACACACGCATCTATCATAAATAATTTAAAGACAATAGCTAATTATCTTTTTAAAAAAAAAGAGTAATAAAAAATTTAAATAAAAAAAATGAAACCACACAGTACACCATATAGTTGTCAGGTAACTTGCCTTCTTTCGCGTATGAATACATCGTAAACAATACTGTATTAAAACGTAAAGCTCGAAAAATTATGATTTACCTTTTGCTTTAGTATTTTTCTCTTTAAATATTATTCTATTAAAATAAACAACAAAACAGTTACATCAATCATGTTGTTCTTTTCAGTTTGTTTTCTTTTACATTTTTCTTACAAATCGTAAAACGAATTTAACAAAATATTTAATTGTTCGACATTTAATTTCTGAACATTTAAAAAAGTGACAAAAAAAAAGAAAAAAAGAAAAAAAAAAAAAAAATTAAAGGAATACCGTAATAAAGAATATAACACAATAAAAAAAAAAAAAAAGTGACTTATTCCATCATTAAAATAAAAAATAACATGGCTTTATATACATCTACGATTGTTTGCGAATAAATGAACGAGAATCAGAATGTCACAAGTATTTTTGTTTTGCTGTCACAGTCAAAAATATGTGCGCTTTGTTGTTAGAAATACCCAAGCATAAATGTCGTGGGCAAGGAAATGTTGTGCTAGACAGGATTAAAACGAAATGAAAAAACGAAAGCAAGTAAAGAAAATGAATTTCCAACGAAATTAATTGTTTACCATCGCGTAATCTTTAATAAGTGAAATTTTTAAAACGTTACCTAATTCGTTTGTTATTTTTTAAAATGGTCACGAAACAGTGAGTTGTTAATTAACATTTTTAATTTAAATTATATCTTAGTTAAATTAATAAGTTAATTAATTTATAAGTTACTCTCTTCTGATCGCACTTTTAATAATACCCACGACATACTTAATATTTTTAACTTCTTGAATATGCAACAAATAATATTAGCTCTTAATATATGATATTCTTAAAATATACCTTCTTCCATTCGAAAATGTTTAATTAAAAAAATAATATATTAGTATATAAATAAGTAAATAAATCTTTTAAAATGCTTTCCCTTCTCAAACTGCAAACATATTTAAGCAACTCATAAAAATATACAATAATCCCATCCATCAGAATAATAATAATAAAAAAAAACACAAAAAAAACACATTAATTCATTAAAAAAAAAAATTAAAAAATAATAAAAAAATTAACATAAGAATACCAAAATGTACCGGTTGTTCCATATTTTAAAAAAAAAAAAGAAAAAAAAAGGATCAAAGATATTTACAGTCACAGTCATTTAAACAGACGAATCTCGCACGGACTTGGGCGGTTTAAGAAATCCAATCCGACGTAGATATCTGACAATAAAGGGTGTGGCAGTTAAGGTGATTCCAATTCGAACAGGGGCAAACACTTTGTGCACTGCATAGGCTACTACAAAAGTACCAGCACCAGCCGCTAGTTTCGACTGGAGGAAAGTTTCGGCCACGCCCACTTTCTGCATCATTCCCACCACATCAATCCCGCTGAAAAAAAAAAAAAAAAAAAAAAAAAAAAATAATAATAATAATTACTTTTAAAAGCTAGAATAGAAAATATCAAATTAAAAACATTAAAAATCATTAAAAAAAATTCGGTATCAATACAGCCACATATTACGCCCTAATTCGTTGGTGAATCATTTTAATTTGTGATAAATAAATATTTTATTAAAAATACACTTAATGCGATTTTTAATTTCAAATTTCGCGGCTTAGTATATTTTCGCGTCTGGTTATTTTTAACTTGGTACAGAATAATTATTTTAGTTTAACGCACTCAATGTATTTATAGCTATAATACATCATATCCTTTAACAAAAAGCATCTTTTAATGCTTCCTTACTATAAGCAGTAAAAACAAACATACATGACAGTTATCTGTGAAAAATAGAATCATGCATAACAATCTATCACTGTCAGACTTATGTTTGTTTTAGCATTAACGTTAAGTGACAAATGAAGGTCAAAACGTGTTACTATTATTATAAAGTTCAGCATCAGTGACAGAATAGTTTATTATAATACATAATAGTGTAAGTAGTAATGTCGACTGCTTCTCAACTTATGAAGACAAGTTACATTAGTTTACAAATGAAACTTACTACTGAAATTAATTACGGCTCTGATTTGAATTCCAAATAAATAATTATATATATATATATATATATAAGGATAATTATAACAAAAAAAGGCCGATTTCAAAATTATTTTGTACACGTTTTTCAATTATACACATGCTTATTCACAAAAAGACTATTAAAAAAAAATAATAATAAAAAAAAAAAAATTGATAAAACAAATCAAATGATCATATCATGTAACACTGTCGCATAATATCATATTGCACGCCTAACGCACTATTTTCTAAGCTTATTATATAAGCATAGCGGTATACATAGAGAGAGTTACGTAATAGCATGCAGGGACGACATATATTAACGTGCTTCTTTTTAAATATACAAGATTATGTTTTCCAGTTATGGAGACTAATATAAAGGTTAGTCTGCCCTTTAGCATGCAAATTAAAAACATCACGAAAATAACACATTATTCAGAACATTTGTTTTATCTAAAATCTATGCCTCGGATGTGTTTTTTAAATAGCGTAATCGACTATGATTCGCTATTATGTAATCGGAATATTGTGTTAGGTTTGAACCATCAGTCGTAACGATTGATGTCCGTGGCCGTGCGCATCTGTCATACATCAAATTACATGTGCTTAAGCTTGCTTTTTCGTGAGCCTGTGTGCATTACACACACACACACACGTATATGTTTTATGTTTATGTTTGTGTATGTATATGCATATACATATGTACGTACACATACACATATACATACATACTTGCATACATAAAATTGTGTAAACAGTGTACGTAATTATGTTTTTACAAACACAAATGCGGGTTAACAGCTCAGGAGGTCTGTAATTGAACTTTGCTCTAGTTCAGGCAGTTTACTGATGCAAGATCAACATTCTTCCAACACCTGTGTTTACATATACCGAGTGCATCTTTCAACACAGGGGCGAAATTTGATGACGACACTTAATACGCATGTCCATGACACAACTAGAGTAGAATATCGCAGAACTAAATATCCACCTGTCCTTGGCGTTCGGAAATGAGTAAAAGGTTCGTACAAAAGGTCGACTTCTGTTAACAATTTATTGCGTATGGCAGAAATGACGAGTTTAAAATGTTGAGAAATAAATCTACGCTGTAATGTTCGTCATTAATTTTGTCCAACGTTATGGGTTAATCCTAATACCAAAAAAAAAAAAAACAGGAATTAAAAGGTGATTTATTTGTATCTGACCGAATCCGCTGGATAATGTTTTTTTTTTTTTTTACGCTTTATAGTCACCATTCACCTTTCGAAATTCTAAAAATTAGGTATTCCCTCTCTCTCTTTATTAATATACCTTGGTAACAAAGCGATCGTAAAATGTTGAACAGTATGAACGCACGTTTAGTTCAGTTTTACGATCGATAGCACTGCGACAACAAATCATGAACGTGAACTGACCCCATTGATTGAGATTAGGATATGAATATTCATGAGCGAACTCGACTACATCATACTAGAACGAGGTCAAACGTATTTCGACGACAGTAACTTGTTACGAGTTGTCTCGTAAACATGAAACAAACACCTTTGTTTGTTAAATAGAACGCGTAACATAACGACATGGGAACCTATTTTCCGAATGTGGCATTTCTGTTTACAAATACACGTTTCAGCGTAATATATATATATATATATATATATATATATATATATATATATATATATATATATTACGCTGTAACGTGTATTTGTGTATGCTAACGTTTGCTTAAACTGAATTAGAAACTCTTCTATTATTTATTTATTTATTTTTTTTATATCTTTTTATTTGTAGTTACTCGAATCTTTATCGATGCCATAATTAATTTTTTTTTACATGTTTCTTAACAAAACTCCGTCTTTAAAATGTCTTTCTCTTTGTTAAACCGGGGTTCTCAGTGGAAATACTCGATTTATCAGTCACCAAAATCAAGTGTGACGTACGAGAAATGCATGACGAAGTATCGGAAAACGGACAGCTGACAACCAATATCCCATAACTGGGTAGACGTGTAAACAAGTTAACAAAGACTGCTGACGTTAACAATGAATCTTTTGTTAATGCGTTTATATGTACTGGTATTTGTACACCAGATGTTATGTGGTTTTTTTTGCATAAAACAGTATATAAAAAATTATTTACGTTGAAAAAAATTATTAATGATTATAAAAATAATAATAATAGTATTAATAAAAACTAATAACAACGATCAAAAGGAAAACCAATGACACAAAATCTGAAATGTAAGTTAAAATAAAGGTTATCGAACGATGAAATCTGAAATTAAAGGGTTAGTCTTTATAATACAGGTTGAGAATCCTTTATCCGTAATACTTGGGACCGGAAGAGTTTCAGATTTCGGAATATTTCGGATTTTGGAATATAGAGATGAGAATAAAAGACATTTCTAAATATGAACTCTTATTTGTTTTTCATATGCAGCTTACGCAGATAGTCGGCAGGATTTTGTTAAATAATACTTTTAATCATTTTGTGAATAAAAATGCTGTTTGCGTATGAAAACTCTAAGATATTATTATTTCTGCTGCTCGGAAAAAGGTTCGGTATTCGGATAAGGAATCCCCAGCCTGTACCTTCACCATACTGGCGTGTTAATTTATTATTATCAATTTTTTTTTTTTTTTTTTTTTCATTTCTTTTCTGAAATAACTGAAATAAGCATGCGATATCAATTGTTAAGAGACATTATACCTCTTTTCTTTTCATCATGCGCCTTAACAAAAGTAACCAAATGATGTGACCATGACAGCCGTGCATGAACCATAGAACTATTTAGTTATATAAACAACTGAACGTGAAAATAATTTAAAAAAAATGGTGTTTGACGATGTGTAACATATTTTGAACCGAATGTACAAGGGAAAAAGAAAAGCTATTTTGATGACGTAACCATTTCCCTTATACTGACGATGACAGAATCTAGTTCAGTTGTTAAAGGCGATGATAAAAAACGCAACAAGCCGAAGTAACAGTCTCTAAATGAACTGACATTTAGGACATCCATGGCCATCCATGCACCATGCAGTTAAAACGTCAGTGAACTCAGACACAACTCTGACATTTAGAGACAAACAAGAGTGAGACAGAGAGAAGCGTGCTGTTTAAGAGAACCAATACCTTGAGACGGCCACATAGAAACCTCCTAACGACGCTAGGGACAAAGCCACATGAAAAACTATGACCGTCGCCCCATACTCTTTAACAGCTCGCTTCAGCTTCTGCGCTTGCGTGATTTGCGTGTTCAGTGTTTTTTCTGTTTCTGTCTCTTCAGTACGCACCTTTGGGTTTCTGTCAGCGGGCGCCTGGGCTCGGGCCGACGTCGAGAAGCTGGACTTGGGCTGGTAGTTCTGGACGACCTTCCTGATGAGCAGCTCGTGCTCGCTGAAGATCTCCTGCAGCGTCCTCTTGCCCTGCAGGCCCTGCAGCTCGTCCATGCACTCGACGAAGCCGAACTCGTGGCACTTCTCCAGCCACAGCTTGAAGCGGTCGCAGTCGTCGCCCTGGATGCCCTGCGTGCACGGCGAGTGGAAGTCGAGGGAGTAGTCGTCGTCGTCCACGCCCTTGATGTAGTGGCCTTCTTGGTCGGTGTGGTGGGCGACCGCCTCTTTGTACTTCTTGGCGATTTCGACGATGAGCTTCTCTTGCTCCTGCAGGACGTCCGACAGCGTCTTCCTCCCAGACTGGATCCCCTGCAGCTGCTCGTCGCAGTTCTCCACGCCGAACCTGCGACATCGTTCTATCCACATGAGGAACGTCGCGCAGTCGTCCCCCTGCACGCCCTGGGGGGACGGGCCAGCGCCTATTTCAGTGCGAGCCTGTGCGGCGATGCCGCGGGCTGGGACGAAGTTGAACACCGGGTTAGCTGCAAGAAAATCAATACGTGTGTGTAAATAAATAGTTTAAAAAAAACAAACAAGCGACTGAATGATGATGATGATAATAATAATAATAAGAAGAAGAAGAAGAAGAAGAAGAAGAAGAAAATATACATTACAAAAAACAAATACAAAAAAAAAAAAAAAAAGCTATTTGTGCAATCCTTTATTTAGCAATAAAACCTCTCTCACATAGAGAAATCTAGGCTGGTTTGAATGTCTACTACTTAGTCACTATGCTAAGATAAGAAAATAAACTGTCATGTCTGACTTAGTTAAAATAAGCTGAACTCAACCAACTGTAACACAGGTTGGTCCGAAGTAAGAAAATTATAGTTTTATGTTTAAAAGATAAATTTTAAAAACGTTAAAAAATAATTTTTATTATTCCATTATTATTATTATTATTATTATTATTATTATTATTATTGTTATGATTATTATTATTATTATTATTATTATTATTATTTCTAGAATATTTGAATGATTTTTTTCTTTCTTTCTTTTTTTTATGAACTGAAATTATTATTATTATTATTATTATTTATTCTCGTGAAATTATACAATGGAATAAAATACATTTTCTATATTTACTGGAACGTCTTACCGTTGACTAAAAATACGATGGTTTTTTTTTTGGTTGCCTTTTGTTTCTTTTTTAGATAATAATAATAATAATAATAATAATAACAACAATAACAATAATAAAGTCTTATACATTACAATTATGATGTTATTCATTTGTTTCACTAAAACGGGACATTTTAATTTTTAAACTTGTTGATTAAAAATGTCAACGCTGTGGAAATATTTAGTTATACATTCAATGAACCCGGAGGAAAAACGCTTGCAAAAAAAAAAAAAAAAAAAAAAAAAAATTACATATAAATTAAAATAAACAAGTAGTTGGTTACTGCAGACTGGAAACATAACTGAACACTGAATGTGACCCAAACAGTTAGTGAAGTGACACATATACGAGGTCACTGACTTGTTTATCGGCTGTTGTTTTTAACTGGGTCACACTTTCAGCAATAAAACAAAAACACTGTTTTATCAGTATGACGTCGTTAATCTAAAGCGCGACATGATGGCACCCCGTAAGTAACCAGCGATTAAGAGTGGGAAATGTTCTTTGTGGCAATTTCAAATTAAGGAAAAATGGGACACTCGGTGGTACGCATTTTAGCCTCTGGGTAAAACGGGGGGCAATAAACCGTATCGAAGTAATACCGGTACGAAATGCTTTGTTAGTTATTTTATTAACAGAGAAAAAAACCGGTGGCTAGGCAGGGTACATTATGGGTACATATGAACATACAGATTTGTTTTAGTATTGTTTTTCCCCCCTTTTTTTTTTTTTTTTTTTTGACATTGATGAACAAGATGTTGCGTCCAGATACATTACTCGACACTCGGTATTTATTTAAATTATTACAAATAAAATAATTAATTGATTAAAAATATATATATATATATAATAATAATAATAATATCATTGGTTATTTACTTCTTCTCTTCAGTTTAATTCTGTTCATTAATATTTCGAATTAGTTTATATTTAATCTGCTTTTTTGATTGTTGTTGGTTGGTTTACTGATTACTATTATTTTATAATCGTTATCACTTACTATGATAATCAAAATATGAAGGATCTACATATAAATATTTTACAACTTATTATCAGTTTGATGGAATTATTTAAATATTAAATATGAACTCACAACTGCTTGAAAAATCTACTTAATAACCAATTATACTGTTTGACAATGAAATATTTGCCAAAGTCAAACTGTATGGTTGGAAAAAAAAAAAATAAAGCATTACCTTGACCTTTCTGAAGAAGAAAGCCATCACGTACACTCGTCAATACTGTATATAGCGTCCGTCCGGCGTCAAAAAGAAAGACTGTTTTCAGCGGTCTGTTTTCAGATCCGAAGCAAACTCTGTTTTCTGCCACCACTTTCCGTCTGCTCGTTCCATTAATCTGTGAATTGTCCGAAAACCAGGCCACAGAACATTTTGTCAGATTTACTGACATTTGTGACCGCTGTGAAAGACATGTAATAAACTTGGATGTCGTACCGCAGATATGTCGTGCCATTATCATCGTGTACAGTTTTTCACATCTGTATGGTAACTCCTGTCTAACAAAAATAACGACAACGAAGGATAAACAACTTGTCACACAAAGCGCGATTGATTAGCTAAACCAACCGGTGTCCGCTGCTTTTATACCCTGGAGAAACATAACTCGTGCGTAACAAGTTCCCCGTAATATTTTGTTTCGTTTCCGTTTTAAATTGAAAGACGCCAGTGTACTTTAACCTTCTATCTTTCAAATTATTATTGTATTCAGGTCATATTTTGAATATAGTAATAAAGAAAAATATAATTTATGATTTTGTTTATTTAGATACCTATCTAAACGTAATGTTCAATATTTTTGACAGTAATATAAAAAGGTTAGAATGTAATTAATTAAAAAACATATATTAATTTAAAATAACATTATTAGCAAATTTAAAAAAAAAAAAAAAAAATTGAAACAAAACACAGAATCATTTTTTCTACAATGTAACGAAATTTACCAGGAAAAAAAAGTCTGTTAGGCAATAAAAGTATCAGACGATTTCAATATAGTGTGTAATAAATGTCACACGGTAAAGTTTTTGTTTACACCGACAGAAGTCATACTTAGGCCCAACCCTTCTGGGTAAGCAAAAGGTGGATTTCGTGACCGACGACACATCTTTGAATTAACAAGGAACTGGTTTTCCACATGCTGCCGGACACGTTGTCGCAAATACAGTCTAAAACTTATTCGAGATGTGCGTGCGTGAGTGTAGGCATAAACTATATGTTTTTCTTTTTGTCGCCTAGAAGAATAACCATAAAACCTTTTAAAATTACATCATCTACACCGGTTGCATACGTGTAGGACGGGTGAAATATATAGCTTTGAAGATTTGAGGAATTTCTGTATTTAACAATAATGGACTAAATAAAATAAATAAAGGAAATAAGTAAAACATATACAGACAATTTAAAATATCTCTCTCTCTCTCTCTCTCTCTCTCTCTCTCTCTCTCTCTCATTAATAAACTTTAATGGATTGTGAAACAACAACAACAGCAACAATAATAAGTAATAACTGTAGTAATTATTATGATAAAATAATACAATAAAATAAACAATAAAAAACAACGTAAACTGGAACAAAGGTTTCATTCAGATAAGTAAACAGCCAAATAATAGACTCGAGCCACTTTGTGGGTAATACCTTCTCTTTCATAGTAAACAACCTGTTATTTGTAAATATTCGAGGCTATTAATGGACTACAAAACAACAACAACAACAACAACAACAACAACAACAACAACAACAACAACAGGAACAAGATCAGTACCAATAATAATAATAAAAGTAATAGCAGTTGTAGTTATTATTATAAAATAATAAAATAAAATAAACAATAAGAAACAAAGCAAACTGGAACAAAAGCTTCAGGTATGTAAATAGCCAAACAATGGATTCGGGCCACCCGTGTGTGTAATGCCTTCTCTTTCAGGGTAAACAACCTGTTATTCTGTCTGTTGAAAGACTTGACAGAGAGTCTGCATGTCCGCGTGCACGTACTCACATAAACATGACCATGCGATAATAACAAAATGCATTTAGCAAAGTCATCTGGTACACTTCAGGTAACGACAATGGAATTTAATAAAAAAAAATAACGTTATCGATGTAAGGAAGACTACAACAGTCATGAAACAATTAAGTAAATAAACTGGAAAATAAGCACTCGTTTGGTGTTTCGGAATACTTCAGGGACTTTATAATAATAATAATAATAATAATAATAATAATAATAATAAATAATAATAATTAATAATAAATAAATAAATAGATAAATAAATAAAAATAAAATAAAATAAAATTAAAATAAAATAAATCCAGAAACATATTTTTAAAAATAAAATAAAATTTTAAAAAATCCCCTATTACACCCGTATCCAATCAAATACACTCCCACACACAACCCACCCTAATCCACATTTATAACTATGTACCCATTAAACAGTTATTAAAATAACGCTTATACACACTTCCATACATAAAATAGATATTAGTAAAACACTCCCATAAACACGTCACCCATGATTACATAGGTAAACACACACACACAAACAGTACTCCACCCAGCGTTACACATCCTCCTACCCCCAGAACACTTGCGTAAGAGAAACAGTATAGGTTATTTTAGAGGTACGGTGAACCGTACCAACGGCTTTTATTACACGTTTTGTCAACCGAGCCTAGTAATAGAGCGGGGTTAGACATATAAACAAGGATTAAGTAGGTAAGGTGGCAACCGGGAGCTTTCGAGTCAAAATAACGATGAGCTCAGATTAATTCCGAGTAAAGTAAACTGATTGGCCTGTTGCTTATGTGGTGAAAGGTTGTCGTCTGCGGGTTCAATTCACCGCGAAGGAACCCGCATCATTTTGTACGAATTTTAATCAGTGTGTAGTAAAAGTTGTTGTCTGCGTGGAAATAAATAATAATTTAATTTAAAGCTAAACTTTTTTTAAAATTATTTTGTTTTAATTAATTTCTTTTTTAATTTCTAAAATTTATTATTATTATT
Source organism: Chrysomallon squamiferum (assembly GCA_012295275.1). Classification (NCBI taxonomy): domain Eukaryota; kingdom Metazoa; phylum Mollusca; class Gastropoda; order Neomphalida; family Peltospiridae; genus Chrysomallon; species Chrysomallon squamiferum. The sequence goes on from CM022667.1 coordinate 3,047,579, forward strand.
ATTATTATTATTATTTTTTTTTTAATATTTTAAAAAAATAAATTATTGTAAAAAATTCATTAAATAAAAAATAATTAGCAAAATGAAAAGGGTGTGTTGGGGGAAGATAAAAGAAAAAGATAAAAAAAAAAAAAAGAGCTGAATTCTCGAACATCGATTTTATTTAGAAAACGACTGATATGAACAATAAAATAAATATTAATATAAAAAAGCATAATGTAATGAAAAATAATATTGCTGGAAAGATTAAAATAACTATATATATATATATAAAGTATTATAAAATAAAATATGTAAAAAAAGTAAATTAATAAAATAGCAATAAAATAAATACCCTCAGGCTACTAGATCATAGTCATTATCGTAATGATAATTATTATCATCATCATCAGCAGCAAATATTGGATTTATAAACACAATACTACTATTATAATATTTTGTTGTTTTTTCTTTTATTGATTATCTGCATGAAAATAAATATTAAAAAAAAAAAAAAAAATGCTCAACAATGATTACTTTTTAATAAATTGATTTCTGTTCTGCAAGTTTCTTTGAAGACTGAATAATAATAATAATAATAATAATAATAATAAAATAAATAAATAAATAAATAAATAAATAAATAAATAAATAACATCACAAGTTACATTATTATATATAATCAAAAATGTGGAAGATGTTTGGTCTTTTTCAAAAGAACTAATTCAAAAATAACATCATCAGGTTTCCGTCATTTTACTGCTGCAACATGGGAATATTTTCAAAACCTACACACACAAACACACGGACACACAGAAAGGTCACAAAGATAGCTCCCAAGATGTTAATGCCAAAGCAAAGAATGTTTTCGCGAGCACTCTATATTTCAAGACATCCTTCAGGCATAGAAATATAAATATATACATGTATACTCCTTAGCAACCAGAAAGCGATGTGTTATTCCGGCCTGAAGGTGTTAACTTTAAACACACGCGAATAATCAAATTTTACCATCATTTGTTCTAAAAATAGATCTTGTAGAAAATATAATTTTTCATAAATGATTCCTCATGCTTTCTTTGATTCATCGTCTTCGGCTATCAGAGATTTAATAAGCTCTTCGTGTTTGTTGTAAATTTCTTGCACCGAATTTTCTCCTATGCGGATGCCGTTTAACCTATCAATGCACTTCCAGAAACCAAACTGGTGACAACGTTGCAGCCACAACTTAAACTGCGAGCAGTCGTCTCCCTGAATTCCTTGCGGGCAAAGAGTATCCAGCTGATAAACGAAATCAGTGTCATCTTCTTTGTTTTGATTTTTTAACGCCTCGGTCTTCTGTATTATTTTGCGAATAAACTCCTCTTGCTCCTCGAGAACCTGACCCAGCGTTTTTCGTCCAGACTTGATGGCTTCCAACTGTTCATCGCAGTCCACTGCGCCGTACTTTCGGCATCTGCCGATCCATACTAGGAAGGATGCACAGTCGTCTCCTTGGATACCCTGAACTGATGGCTCCAGTCCTGTTTTAGCAGAGGACGATGATAAACACGTCCCAGAAGACACAAAATTCCTATTGGAGTTACCTGTTCGTAATCAAATTGTTACAAAACTTTTAATACAGTGTTTATGTATGCGAGTGGGTTTGTGGGTGTATGTGTGCGCGTGCGCTTATGCTCATAGCTTATAACTATTTTGGCTGTGCACGGGAGTGCTGAATTAATTACAGATTTGGTGCAACAGCAAATATCATGCCTTAGAATGTAAAAGATCGGATGCGTGGAGTTTACCATTTTAAATCTTTTCCTTTATTAATTATCCTAATTATTTTGGAAGCCAATGAAATGTTGAAAAACGTGCATAATTTTAGTGCAGGAGTGAACAAGACGACAATACCTGGACTTGTTGGCAAACAGTTTCCATCTATCTCTCTTGTCAGTGGCGTTGGTGAAGATTCTCCAGAATAAAGAGACGAAGCGGGCGATTCACTTTCGTTAATACCAACATGCAATTCATCACTAGCTGTAATCGGAAAGCCTAACGAGGACGACGAGTATTTATTACGACATGAACGTTTCAGAAGGCACGTAACAAGCCTGGTGGCTGTTCGCGACATTATCTTTTGTCTTTCGTATCACAGATATCAATTCAAAGCCTTACTTATCACCAGTAGGTCACATGCATGTGTATTTTACGCACAGATTTCATGTTCAAGAATCTACATTATCGAACAGTTGTCTTAATTTTGACGTAATGACACCATGGAGAATTAATTGTTACGTCACATCGCTAATGAAACGTCATCCAGTGGTAATAGATTTGTTATTATTTTCATTATTTTTTTTTATGGGTATCCCAAGTAAACTAGTAAGTTGTTTTTTTTTTTTTTGCCATTTCATAATGTGTTTAATATTAATTTCACTGGCATTTATTTTTATTTTTATTTTTTGCTTTACTTGGTTATATTCTCCAAAATCAAAGAGCAGTTTCTCTTAGCAGACTTATATTTCTTCCATCTGGCATCGCACAAAACGAATTTTTCACTATTCGATGTACAAAATTCTTTTACGCCATTACAGTTCTAAGTTTAAAAAATATCTAAAAGTTCAAGGCAGAAAGAGCAGAATCAATATAAATTATCAGAATCACAAAAAAAAAAAAAATAATTATTTAAAAGCAGAAAGAGTAGAATCAATAACGTAAATTATCACTTTAACCATGAACTTTTCAAAAACTACTTTTCTCCTCTCCGTTATTTAACAAGCTACGGCATGTGTTATTACCAGCTGTCTTACATACCTCCAGCACAACTATTTTGCGCCTTCACCAATAGCCATCGTATCACGTCTGTTTTTTTTTTTTTGTATTTTTTTATGAAATGGATCACCGCTGTTATTATCAAAGTATCCAAATTCACATGGAAACTTTTAAAATAATAATAATTAAATTAAATTAAAAACAACTGGGAAATGTTACCAAACAATGAAAACAATCCCAGCTTAACTCCAAGCTAGTGGCAGGATGCAAATTCAACAAAGAAAACTTGGATGTTACATTACTAATAATATGTTTGTGGTTTATTTTCTTATTTGGAAATAATAACAAATCATTTATAAATATAATAATTTTTTTTTTTTTATAAAAAACAAAAACACAATTTCATTCTCATACTGAAGCTAGTTATAAAACAAAACAAAACAAAATAATTTTTGAAAGCTTTATTTCTCAATGATTTTTTTTTTTCTTTTTTTGATGTATCAACAAAATGAAGCATGGTCTTAAAAGTATTCTTTAAATTTTAAACATTTCAGGGACTATGGAGATCACAAAACAGAGGTTATAAAGAAAAAAAAAAAAAATAAATAAAAATAAAAAATGACTTCAGCTCTCTTCCCAATAAAAATGTTTTAATCTGAAAAATATGGTTTTCTCAAAATTACTGAAAAGTCTAATGCCAATTTTCAACCTTTGTTGAATGTCCTCCATAGTACCTGAAAAATTTATCGACACCTGCAAAAGATTTATAAATTTACAAAAAAAAAAAAAGAAAAAAATACTCGACAGACAAAGCTTATTAAATATAATTATATACATAAAAACTACTGTATTCAAATTAAACAATCTAAAGGAAAATTGAAATGGTTTTGACTTAATTTTTATTTATAAATACTTCACAACATGTAATGACAAGATATTTAACTTCTTAAAAGAGAAAAAATTTGAATCCAACAAAAATAAAGATCCACGTAATGATTTTTAAAATTATTATTCTACTTGGAAATTTAACCCTGATGAACTTACAAAAATGAACCACATGTAACTTCCACATCCACCTCTTATCAAAAAAGAAAAAAAAAAAAAAAAAAAAAAAAAGAAAGAGTAAATAAAATATATTTAATAAATAATAAAGAACATGATTACAATGAAAAATGTTAACAAGTTTAACTCTTAGGAAGAGTATTAATGAAAAATGAATATTACGCGTAAATGGCTAAAAAAAAAAAAAAAAAATTCACTAACTAGTTAATTTCAAAAAATTAAACATGCTTACAACCATTATAAAGACACTAGAAATGGGACATGAGGCAAAACATTTAACTACACATTGATTTAACAACAAATGCCAACATTATGGAAATGAAGAAAAAGATTTTACACAAATTTTTCTAGTTAAAACATAACCTCAAAATTTCTTTTCAAATTGTATCCAGCTGGTTCAACTGTCTTCCAATGGACTAAAAAAGAACCCACCACAATTTGAAAAAAAAAAAAAAAAAATAGAGAGAGAAGCAATGATGCTTCTTTTTTTCCTTTGGAGTTAATGGACACATTTAAAAAAAATCATTAAATAATTTTTTTTTTTTTTTTTTAAAACAATCGTAGTAATCCAATGAATATCATATTCGTTTCCCCCTCCAATGCTGCAAATTTAAGACACTTTATTCCTTTTTTTTGGTCCAGATTGTAGTCTCTCTTTTGTCACTTTCATTTTAATCACAAAAAGAAATATCAACTGGTTCCTACCATAGTTGTTTTTCCAGAACTTATAACCTGTATTTATCAACAATACTAAATTAAAAATAAGAAAATAATAACAAAAGGAAAAAGAAAAAATATATATTTAAATTAAAAAAAAGGAAGGAAAATAAATAGATTTTTTTTTCTTTTTTTTTTTTCATGTACTATTTTCCATCTTTTTCATTTTTTCAAACTTTTGCACATTTTTTTTTCTTCTTTTTATGTTCTTTTTTTTCTTTTTTTTTCTTGTTTTCCATTTTCACTTTTTTTTTGTTTGAAGTACATTACCACTGCTAGATGACTGTCTTTGTTGAATGGCTTTCAGTAAGGGGAATAATATGCTCGCCTGTACCTGCTACGGAAGCAAACAAATACTATTTATAAAAACCACTAACATAAATAACAAAAATTGAAATAAAATCTAAAATGCTTAAACAAATTATTTAATTTCAATTGTTTTATTTTTTTGTGCTTAAAATCTTTTTATTTTACAATCTTTCATTATATTTATACTTACCACTTTCTACAACCTCAGTCTCTTAAAATCTAGCCCAGACCAAGTTAAAAACCTGTTAGGTGAACACAAGCTTGGTGGAATCACCCTTTCTATTTCTCACATCTCCGGAACATAATTTCAAGTCTCGTATTTTTTTAATTTTTAAATTTAATTTTTTTCTTTTTTCTTTTTCCTTTTTTTTTTATTCCTTGGTAAATTATTTAACCCTTTTCTTTTTGCAATTTTTTTTCATATTTTTTTTTTTTTTTTTAAATTCATAGTTGTGGATGGCAATTTAAATTATAAATAAAAAGTCTGTATTTCAGTACCTGAAAGAAAATTTTAACAATAAAGAGAACATGCAGAGTAATACTTTAAATATAATTTATAAAACTCTTTAAAAAGAAAAAAAAAATTAATAATTTCTTACTCCAAAAAACAATTAACTCGTTGTTTAACCTGAAAGCGTTCTGCTGCTTATTGCAATTTTTAAAATGCCCGTCACAATAAGTAGAAGCTAAACAAACAAAACCGAATACAGCTGAAAGGTTGGCTGTATTGTCTAGTATAGAAACATGTTGCTCACATGTATATCTTACCCAAATGGTCTTCGTCCTCGTGGAGTGTAAGCTCCATAAAAGCCACGACCTCTGCCCCGCCCACGTCCCCTGGGTGGTCTATTTGTTGTGGAAATACCAGGGCGATTTGTTCTTTTAGGAGTTACCTTCAAGTATACAAACAATCACATTTAAGATACTCGAAATAGATTTATTTAAATAAGGAAATGCAATTGTGGAAAACAGTTTTAAACAGAAGTATGGGGATAACTTAGCTGTTTATTTTTCTAGATTAGTTGGAGAGGATGTGAGAGAACAAGCACGAGAAAGAGAGGAGGAAGATGCATCAACATCATTTTTAATAAAGGTGTGGCAATAATCGAAAATGTTGGTTCATTTATTCAGGATCAGAAACAAAATTAAATCATTTGTAATCTTTAGTCTAACATGCAAAACATCATTTCCTGAATATATCCATGGATATAAAATACATTAATGTTTGACATTTACATCTTTTTAAGCTAAAACAGTGACTCACCCGATGTTGAAGGGAATTATTTTTCAACGGTAATTTATCAGATAAAATGAAACCAGATTGTCAAGGAGAATGAAGATGGGGGAGCAGAGAGAAAAAATCATTCCTCCAAAATTTTTTTTTTTCAAATGAAGTTCTACGATTTAATTTCCTGAATATTTACACCATTAAGTCAACTGGTATGCCTCTATTTAGGTATATTTGGAAATAACTGTTAACCACTAATTAATTAGTAACAGTGACTTTCCTGAGTATAAAACTATATTTTTCAGTGATAGTTTACAGAAAGGATTGATTGGGCAAGAGAAGAAAGTAATGAAGGAAAATATACCAGTATATATATATATATTTTTTATATTAATTCAGGATCAGCAAAGTGTTTTAAATCATTTGATATCTTTAGTCTAACATGCAAAACATCATTTCCTGAACATTTCAGTGGATTTTAAATACATATTAAGCAGGTACAGTCAAATCTCATTATAATGCCAATGTTTGTGTTGTATCAATTTGGGTGTTATAACGAGTTTGATGGTATAACTAGTTTTCTGAAACTATAAATTACTACATGTACTGAATGTCAGCTCTTCATTTTCTTCTCCCAAAAATGCCTCACAGATGTCTGTTTTGTAAAGAGGAAACCAGAGAGGGTACACAGTTTCCTTATAGTTTTGAAATATTATTTATTATTCAAGTTCATACAATTTTTGATAGGGAGGTCTTAATGTTTCAGAACAACAAAATTATTATAGGTTATAAAAACTATTTTGAATTAAGTAATAGTCCTTGAACTGCAATGAAATGGGCAACTGCTGTTTTAATGTTTTTTCATTTAGGCATGTAGATGTATCAGTATGTGTCAGAAAGAGATAAGGAATGAAGGAGATACATAAAAATAATGAAATTATTTAAAATATATATAGTTTTATTCAGGATCAGAAAAGAATTTTAAATCACGTGTAATCTTTAGTCTAACATGCAAAACATCATTTCCTGAATATTTCTATTAAATCAATGGATTTGAAATACAGACTAAATGAATAAACATTTACATAAACGTAATTTGAAAAAAAAAAAAAAAAAAAAAAGACATTTGTGGATAACCTAACATGCTTTTCCAATTCATATATATATATATTGTTTACACTATTGTATAAATTCCTAAATAATTTACCTTTGAAAAATAATTTAAAGAGAAATTGTAACAAGTGATTCCATTCATATATTCAATTTTCAGTGTACACTAGCCTTATTTGTTTTTTTTATTTTATATAATGTAATAATGAATAGTTGTCTTTTCTAAACTAGCTTTTACTTGATTCAGAAATGCATTAAAAAGGAAAAAAAAAAAGAACAAATATATATATTTATATTTATTTTTGAAAGTTTTAAAATCAGACAAAGGTATCTGAATGTTCAGGATCAGAAAGAAGTTTTAAATCATGATGTATCTTTAGTCTAACATGCAAAACATCATTTCCTGAACATTTCATAAATTAAAGTGAACTGAATCAAACTGGTGCTTGGAACACATTCTTTTTATTTCCTACTTAAAAAGTCCATTTGTACTTAAATGGTATCTTCAAATGACACACATTACAGACAAAAAGATAAACTGAAAATGGGTAGGAGGGGCTGGGACTGGTTTGAAACTAAACCATAGCACATATTTCAAAAAACTAATTTTATCAGGAAGACTAAAAATATTTTCCCTTGTAACAGATTTAGATTCATATAAAACAAAACACTGTTTTAACTTCATAGGTCTGTATTAGATCACTCATCATTACCTTAATGTGATGAAGAAATTTTTTAAGAAAGAAATTTCAAGATGAAAGTTACCTTTATTTGTCTGCCTCTGAACAATGATTCATCAAGAGCCATTGCAGTCGCTACAGAGTCCTTGTCAGCAAATTCAACGTAGGCAAATCTGAATTACACACAACAAAAAGAAAAAATAACAAACACCAAGTATTTATGACATCCTTACATAATCCAAAAATGCTTTACAAATTTCTTAATCACACCAAATATTTATAGCATGTCTGCATCTTCCAAAATGGTTTACAAATTAACACCAATCCACTTAAACATAACAGTGTGAATTTTGTTTTTAATCACAGTTCCATGAAGATAATCTCTGTAGTTACAAAAATATTACAATACATTAACTGATGATATGTATGAAATTACAAAAATCAGCAATATTCAGGATCAGAAAGAAGTTTTAAATCATGTGCAATCTTTAGTCTAACATGCAAAACATCATTTCCTGAATATCAAATAATTTGAAAAAAAAAAAAAAAATGTTTTGGCATCTGGAATAAACAAATTCCAGAAATTATTGTTACAAATTATTCTTTCAAAAAAGTATTTTTCTACTCGAGTCTGCCATGGATGTCTTATTAAATTGCTTACAACACCTTTACACGGTGTGAAAACATACTACTTACAGATGTGAAAAAATAATATGAAAACTAGTAAGATTTATATTAATTAAGGTAGAATACCCTTTTGGATGGCCTGTGAACTTGTCACACAGAATCGTCACTCGATTCACTGAACCGCAGCCATGAAAGTGCTGTTCCAACTCTTCTGCAGCCGCACCGTAATCAACCTACAATAACATCGCATCCTTGTACAAAACAAAATGTATCAACAAAACATTCGAAAGCAAATGACTTTTCTGTGTGAGAAAGACAGAGTTTTTTGAAACATGGAAAATGATAACAGAATGCTTTCGTTTTCTTTTTTTGATCTCTTTGAAAAATGAAATTTATTAATATTTATTAATACTCTAAAAGTACTGAAACTCATATGTATTAATTACTTTTAAGATGAATCCAGTAAATTATTTCTATATCCACAGATCAAAGCATATGAATAATACTTTCAATTTTAGTATCAAAATTTTTTTTTTTTTAAACAAATTACAAGCATCAAAACCATTAACTTACATTTCCGACATATATTGATCTTGAATCTGCATCAACCTTTTCTTCTATTGTTGGAAATGTTGACGAGGATGCTTGAAATAAAATTGCAAAAATTATTTTTCATGTAAAACAAAGAACTAACAATTATGAGGAATACACCACATCTCACCCTGTATGCAAAGGTGTAACAACTTTTTAACAATAACCTGAATAAATAAATCTGATGAACATTACATCATTATTAAATCTGGATTATTTCTGTGCAGCATACATTTAGATCATTTCCTTGCATAACCAGTGCTGCACATTAAGCACAGAGAAAAAAAATAATTAAAAAATAATTAAAAAATGCGTACGAGTTATATATAGAATTGAATTTTACAAGTAAAAGTTTTAACAACATACAGACTGATGATGAACTCATATTCATCTGTTTCTCCACTTCACTCTGCATTTCTTTCAACTTTTCAGCTTCTTCCTCCATTTCTTTGACTCTTGCTTTGATTGCTTCAAGTTCCTAAGGAAAACATTTTTTATTTATTTGCTGAGATTGATACTATGACGTATAAATATCGTGTACCTGTAACGTAGTCTTCACATTTATTTGCAATTATGGGTTTAAAAAATAAATAAATACATAATAAAAAAATTCCTCATTTAAAATAACTTGATTCCAAAAACCTACTAATAGCACTATTTTATTAAACTCTATTTCTGTTATTCTTAATAATGTCTTTCTCCACGTTTTTAAGCTTTCTTTGTTTCAGATCAAATAATTAGTAGAATGAACGTACTTAATGAATTAAAAATACAAACCGGATCTTCAACTGCACCATCTTCAGTGGCAGCGGTATTATTATCGACATCATTTCCTTCATTTTCGAACGACGTTGTGTCGAATTCTGTGTTTTCTTCTTGGAAGCTTTCGTTCTCGTCATTAACTAATTCCGTCATATTTTTGTCTAATCTCATACCATTACAAATTATAAATTAATGATAGACGATTGAAATAAAGGTTTCAAATCTTGTAATAATATAACAACAATAAAACAGATTACTTATCGTTCATTAAAAAGGCAGGATGCTAAAAGATAAAACAGATTTTTAAAGTAAAACGAATTTTTAAAACTATGGCGTCCCTAAAGGTCCGTTTCCGGTAGATAGATTAAGAGTTATTTCCCTTAATTTCTTTATATTACCTTCGTTGATTGAAGAAAATTATTTTAGTCTTTGATATTATAAAACCTTTTAAAATATATTAAAATATTTTTGAGGCGACGACACTCAATTATTTTACCTTAAAAAAAGGATAACATACATAATGTCGATGACTTTGTACAAACAGATATTTCAATAGAATATTTATTTACAATTTAATCATATGCAAATCGAATAGCCTCTCCAAAGACTACACTTACCGGTTCCCAGGAGTGGATCCTTTTTATGCACCTTCTTGTACATGGGCAAGCCTAATCATAATGTAACCAGTCACCTATTATATTAAACAAACAAACAAACAAAACTGTGATTATGATGATGATGATGATAATAATAATAATAATAATAATAATAAAAAAAAAACATTTCAAAAAAGCAACCTAACTACCTTCAATTTGTAGAATAAATTCTGTTCAGTCAATAATAATAATAATAATAATAATAATAATAATAATAATGATAATATTTCACATTTAATGAGAAACATAAGGGGAAAGAACTCTGCAAGTACATGTGAAACAGTACAGGTTTAATTATCTGTATTTTTTTTTTTTAGTAATATATAATAATAATAATAATAATAACAGTAGTAGTAGTAGCAGTAGTACAAGTAATAATATAGTGGCAGACAAACCCAAATGTTTCATCAGCTATAATTATTCTATTAAAAGCCAATTTCTGATGTTAAAAAAGAAATAATTAATATCAGTCTTAATATTTCAAACAAGCTTGAAACAAGTTATTGTTAGTAGATTTAACAATCTTATGCAATCAAACTGTATACTGAATTTTATGCAGCAGTATTGCTTCCATTGTAGTTATATTCATCTTCAAAACTTCTACATCATTAACGTTTTGTAAGAAATGGCCTTTGTAAAAAGAAGTTACCACAGTTTAATGTTGTATATCTAAGTTTAAATAAAAAACATAAAACAAAGACGTTTGTAGTTTTTTTTTTTAATTTTAAAATAAAAGCTAAAAAGCTGACACAATTTATATATTCACGTACATTTTACAACACCTATTTTTGTATAGATTAGCTAAGAATGATGTGAAACATCATTTATGGCATTTTAATAATTAATGGAATTTCATGGTGTATTTGAATTATTTATTACAAGAATTAAGACACCTATTCTTTCTTGGTGGCAGAATACCGTACCAACTATAAAAGAAGTTTTATGAGAAATGGAATTTGAAATGTTTCTTCTACTGAAACATAAAATGCTCTTCTGTACATTAACAGATTTAAAAAAAATTCTGGTGACAAAAATTATAAAAGAGAAAGTGTAATTTATATTTTTTTTATTGTTAATGATAATGATAATAATAATAATAATAATAATAATAATAATAATAATAATAATAATAATAATAAGACAGAAACAGAGATTGCAAATTTAAAAATGTAAAACCATTTTTTTTAAACATTCATTTACAGATATTATAGGGATCAACTTCTACATGATTACAAACTTAAAAGATATGAATGATGTAGATTTCCTTAATAACCCACTATTATTTTAGACAAAAATACTTTAATTCAAAGTAAATCAAACATTTTCATAGATAATTAACATAGCCATAAAACACAAAATATTATCTTTCGTTACTGTGTTATTTAATTAAAACCAAAATCTAACAGAACCATTTTTTCATAAAATTTATTCGCATTTGAATAAAATTCAACTTAATAAATATATTAAAAAAATATAAGTAGAAAATATCTGAGTATAATATAATAATTTAACAATCATAGTGCTACAGCCAGAAGAAATCAACTCATGGTAAAGAAATCTACGACTGTCGTATATAAGCATGTACACTTTTTTGAACTCTCGCATATTTGTTGATGGAAACACTTTACTTTTTAATTTCCTGTTCCAAGTCCGATTTCTGTACTAGAATGGAGTCACAGATATAGTGCAAGTGCAAATAGTTTATTTATTATTATCTATTAACTTCTCCAGACTGCTATAGACCTGTCAAAATGAGCATAGTGAGAAACTTTAAAATAGTATGTTTTCATATTAGTGAAGATATAAATGATAATGAAATAAATTTGTCTTATGGTGTCTGCTCCCCTTTCTTTAGTTCATCCCTAGTTTCTTAAACCCTTTTCTATCACTGCACATTTAACACAATAGTTTTATCATCAAGTTGCTGTACCAATTTCAAATTAGCTTAGATCAAGTCTAACAAATAATAGTACCTGTTAATAAAAATATTTTGAGGTATTATTAAATGTATAATCTATTAATTCCCTCTCTTAAATTATCTCCCTTACATCTACATAATTATGGGTTATCTTAATATAGAAATAATGATCAGCTCGTAAGTAATTTCAGCTGACTATAATGATATAAAATGGATCCCAATATTAATTTAATAACAATCAATATGACCTGGACTGGGTCAGGAGGTCAATCCTATTGTTGAGTTCATTGATTATTCTGTCCCCAGACTGGGATGATAAAGGTGGTAGATAAAATTTCCTGTCCAAACAACATATAAAGCAAATTAAAAAAAAATTCTTTATGTGATAAAAGTAGATTTAAGCATTTGTTTTTATATTATCACCTGTATTTCATTAGTAAAAGAGAACACGTCAATGTAAAATTTCTTCATTCACACAATTTTATTTCATTTTTCCATTTCCTAAATTCTGTAGTAAGTAGAATGTTTTTTTTTAAGGACCCTGATTAATATTCATTATCTCAAATAGTGATGCAATAAATAATAACTAATTATTAACAAATGCACAACACAATTAAATGTGATATATCCAAAATTGCAAATAAAGTAAAAAAAAAAAAAAAAAAAAATAAATACAAATAATAGTAACAAAAATAAATAATAAGATCTCCTTCAATTCAAACGAGAAATGTTAAAGGCCATTTTTTTTGTGCTCCTGCTTATAAATTATATCATACTTTAATTACAAAAAAGTAGGAAGCTCTTCTAATGTACAAAATAAAAATGTACAGACTAGCAGATGGACAGACTCTAAGATAGCCAATATATGAGACAGTTCTTCAGCCATGCTTTTTTTAAATAAACTATTGAAAACAAATACTCAAGACAATATAACAATTATATATTTGCAGTTTGCTAACTTTTTTTTTAAAATTTATTAAATGAATTCATAACATTCTGATTGTTTTCATCAGTCCATCAAGATAAAGGGTTTTTTAGCTATATTTGTTTTAAAATGTTTTGTTATAAGATTCTTCTATAGATTAAATATCAGTACAGAGTATAAAACATCAGGCAATAATACAACACATAACACCCAAATATATTTAATAATACACACATACACATTCTCTCTCTCGCTCTCATAGACACATAATATACACACTTAGTGCACAGTCAGTCATAGGTTTTAAAAAACAAAACAGCTGTACATTGACACCAGGTTAAGTAAACAATAAAACATTTTAATAAAACAAACAATAAATCACAGACTTAATTGTGAGAAATACACTAAATTCATAATATAAGCTTCATGTTATTTGGTTTCTTTGAAGTTTTAAAAAATATTTTAGTTATGTTCATACCTCAGACGAACAGATAGAAATAATCTGTGCATGCACATTATCTACACCCCTGGCATTACAAACACTGATATACAGACAGAAATTTAGGTACACACACACACATATACGTGAAACTAAAGCACCCATATTTTCTTAATTATCCAACACCATAGTTACATCAGCTTTTGTCAGGTTTCTGTCCTTTCTGCGGCACACCAGATAGTCTAACTGTTGCTCGCTTTATACCTTTCTTTTTTTTCAGTTCTTTTCCTTTTTCGTGAAGTTCCACTTTCCCGTCTTTGTACAACTCTCGTATACGGTCGCCTTCCGGAACTGGGTTCATTTTGCCCACTTTCCGCAGGTATTTGATTGCATAGTTAGTGCCTGCAAGTGTGACAGTGTAACGAGCTGGTGTGGCCAGTTTGTACATGAGATATGCCACAGCAATGTAACCGAGGCTACCAGATTTGAATGGTTTGATGATGGTTTCACTAACTCCTAGTTGTTCTAACCATGATACAATGTCTAAACCACTGAAACAAAAAAAAAAAGTTAAAATTAAAAAATTATATGTCACCTATTTTATTTAGGAAATTACTTACTTTATAGAAGAATTTATTAACTTTTATCTTTTTAGCAAGCACAATGTCAATAATATTAAATATAGATATTTGTATAATGTTATTTAACTGTAGCTATTAATTCTTATCTTTCATCAGAAAAAGATAAGCATACACAAGCTATTTAATGAATGAGATTATTAAAAATATTAAATAAAAAATCATACAGACCACCTATTTAAGTTCTATATATAAAATGTAGAGGGAATGTGTCTTTAAATTTAAATTTTGTTATCTGGTTTTATCCTTTATATTCCAAATTCTGAAACACTTCTGGTCCCAAGCATTTCAGATAAAGAATTCTCAACCTGTATATTGTAAGAAATTCCAAAATATTCCTGTATTACCATAATCAAAAAAATCTAAAGAGATAATTGTGTATTTTATTAATTTTATTAATATTAAAATTATTAACCTTCTAGCAGCTGCGTAAAAAGAACCAAACCAGACAACAGATGTTGCAATGTGTACACAAACAAGAATTTTTCCATGTTCTTTGTAGGTTTTCTTGAATCGCTGAAATACACTCATATTCTGTTCAGAAGTCAAGTCTGTTTGACTGATGCTGTCTGCATCAGATTCATTAGAAGAGAAAGTTTTATTTTTGTTTTCTTTGGAAATGTCTTTCTCCGTTCCACCATGTTTCTCCGATGAGTAGCTTCTTACAAAACAAAGATGGCTGCCTGCCACTGAAGGAAAACATGGAGGGGATAACAAATTCGTGCTCTGACAGAATGAACCTGTCTTATGGACGTGGTGATTGCCATGGTAACCTGTCAAATGAACACACAATGTCACTCCTGAAATAAAGAACAGAATTTTTAACTCTCTCCACTGACAACAGTATAGTACAAGTTTATAAACTGTTTCAGTTTTCTTGCTTATAAATTTATGAACAGGCATGTACAATCTTTTCAAGTTTATTAAGGTACAAATACATATCTTTCTGTAATTTAATCAACTGTTTTCTTTTCATTCCTTATTAAATACTTGTTACTGTTGTTATAATTCTAACAACAGTTTCTGTACAATAATAATTCATTTTTATTCAGTATATGCAATCCTAATTATGATTATATTAAATAAATAAGGATGAAGGGTGGAATATAATGAATAATAATGAAAGTCAGACAACAAATACTCGGTAATATATATCAATACACATCCAATACACAGCTTAATCATGAACCAGAATTAAATATAATTAAGTCATCAAATGTGTAGATTTGTATTATGATGAGACTGGACATATGCAATTTAAGTTATAAAATCTGTAATAATTTTTTTTTTATGTATATATTTTTTTTAAATCCAACTTACAGTATTATTATTAGTAGTACCATTATTTATTTATTCATTTATTTGGATAAAGTGAATTTATAAAGCATCACTTATATTATATTATACATACTTAATATGCATGTGCTATCAGATAAATCAAATATATCATTTTTCTTAAAAATATGCTCTGTGACTATTTGTGATCTATCCCCCCCAAAACTGTTGATTTTCAGGATAGTTTGATGTAATATTACTTTTATTAGCAACAGGATGTAATTCATAACACAACTTTATGTTGTATTCACAGTATTGCATCATTCCTTATGCCTTGTAATCAAGATTTTAATATACTGTCAACAATGTCTGAATGAAATACTGCAGCATATTAAACTATGCTTTGTATAACAAACTGTATTCATGCTACACAACAATCGTTAGAATGTGAAGGTTATCTAAGCATGTCCACGTGAATTGTGTTAGCATTAGGTTACCAACGGGTTCGCTTATTCAAGTTATTGTCAATAGGAAGGATTATGAGTTCAATATTTTGGAGTTTCGATAAAATATGCAATATTATAAAAAATATATAAACTAAACTTATTTTCTTACAATAAACTTATAAAGCTGACAATGACAGTATCAATAATTCAATACATCGAAAACGTGCGATTCTTCATGTAAAATTACCTGTGTGTTGCTTTCTGGAAAATAATAAATGAGATCGTCTTAAACAGTTTGACAACAGTTTAATTCGCAAAGTTATCATGATATAATTGGTTAAAAGTATCTGTAACTAAATGAAAATCAAGAAAACCAGCTCATTCACGAATTTGTCATCATTGATACAGTTTAGCTGCTGCAATCATGCTGTTATCGTAAATCGTTTTGTTTTACAGCATTCAGTTTATCTTAATAATAGCAAAATATTGGTATTACTCTTGATATTTTTGTGGCAATATGTCATTAAAATATTTTTTATATTAGAAACTTAATAGAATATTTTAAATAACAATCATGTTGTTATAACGACAAACACAAAATGTATCACTTCCGTTTGTTTGTATACGAAAAGAAAAAAGCATGCAAGGTGCGTTATATGTGGTATAATAATAAAGCGACTAGATAACTGATATTTAAATATTTTAAGGTTTAGCATAATAAATGACGATTACTATTACTATTATTATTATTATTCCTCCCCTTAAAATATGACTGAATCAGAGAATGAATAAAGAATCGGTGGCCTGAAATAATCGGGTTGTGGCTCAGTGGTTAGAGCTCTGGGTTGTGGTTGTTTCAGTGTCTCAAGTACGCTGGCTATTTCTTTTTAATGGGAAGTACCCAGCGACTACCAGATATTGTGGTATGTGCTGTCCTGATTATAGGAACGTATACATAAGATTTCTTAAGACTTAACAGTTGGAGTATCTTAGTCAATTTCTATAAAGAACCATATCCTTATAGTTGTACAAGAAATATATTTGACAGTGAATCATATTAAAATATTTTGAATGTTGATTAATAATAGCAACCCTTTATTCATACCTACTATTCCAAGTAGTACACCTAAAAAAATAATGTTACAGTAGCTCTTGTTTTATCCAGAATATTTTTTTCCTATTTTAAAAAATTAAACTATTTAAAATAAATAGCATTATTTCTCATGATAATTATGAAATTGTTTAATGATACAGATATTAATTATTATGTAATTAATCTGTTGAACATTTTATTTCTTTTAGAAGGTGCAGTTGTTAATGAAGCGACAGGCAGTAAAGATAGACCAACAAAGGTAAGTTTCTGACTCATCAAAACTGAAATTTATTTAGAATTTAAAAAAAAAAAGAAGAAACTTATAAATATTTGTTATTAATAGTCAAAAAACTGAACTAACATACATCAGCAGTAGTTATTTCATTCTGAGTAAAAAAAAACAAAATATTTTAAAAAAATGTGAGTAATAAATAATAATCCATTAATGTAACCGAAATTAATTAAAAACTTATAACAGATTAACAATTATAAATAAATACAGGTTGTTGAAGAAAAACTCAGAAATTATCAAATTTAATTTCACATTCTTTGATTCAGAAAAGCATCATCTTGGCTGTCAGATACAGAATTATGATATCTAATTAATTACAATTACAGAATCAATTATAGTTGTATTTTTTTATTTTTTTATTTTTATTTAATTTTTTTTTAAAGTTTTTGTTCATTTATAAACATTTCTGTGACAGGAAAGTGGAGATGGGGATGACCTGACCAAGACTGTAGCAAAGCATTACAATGAGCTGAAGGAAGAAGGATTGCAAGTTCGTGAAACTAGTCGAATATTTTACTTGAGGAATTTTAACAACTGGATAAAAAGTTGTCTTATAGGTAAGTTAGATAAAAAAAAAAAAAATAATATTTAATTATTTGTGTATATTATTTTTTATTTTTTTGGGGGGTTAAATATTGCATTATATTATGGTAACATTATGGATATTGTTTTGCTTTATTTCTTAATTCTATGCTCTATTATTTATATTTTTCATTAACAGTTGCAGTCTGTGTTTTTCAATGGTAAAGTTCTAAACTAAAGGAAATTAATTTATATTTTCCTTCATTATTGTAATCATCATTAGGACTATTAGAAAATGTGGTAACTTAAGAATAATTAACACAACACTCAGTACACTTAAATTCATTTAATCTGAAAAAACTCAGAAAACTGTATAATTAAAAATGTCACATTTATGAAGAAATAGCTCAAAAAATACTTACAAATTTAATTTTTAAAAATATTTAGGAGATATTTTGCAGCAGATTAAGAGAGAAAAGTCTGTAGAACAGTCACTCACAATTCTTGATCTCTGCTGTGGAAAGGGTGGTGATCTTCTTAAATGGAAGAAAGGACTAGTGGACAGAATAGTTTGTGCTGGTTTGTATATTTTATATATAATAACCATTATGTATACAATTTTTTAACATTCACAAATATATATATATCTGAAAGTTGTTAGCAAAAATTAAATAATAAAAATAAGTTAACGCATTCAAAATATATCTATCTTTTTTTTGTTACCTTTATATATATATGTCTATATAAAGGTAACCAAAAAAGAAATATATATTTTGAATGCTTTAACTTATTTTTATTATTTAATTTTTTAACAACTTTCAGATAAAAAATAAAATTAACAGGTTAAACTGACATTATCTCTTTTACTACGGGTTAATATCATAAACACAATTTTAGAGAAGACTTAATGCTCAGTCTGTTGGGTGTATTTGCACTCCAGCCGTGTTGGTTACCAATTATAGAGAAAACAATAATTTTTTTTAGGTATATCTAATTTTATTATTATCTGTTTTATTATTGTATTTTTTTTTTTTGGAGGGGGGGGATTTTGCTTTGATAATATATATAAAATAATTTCAAAAAATAATAACCAAATTACATACCCTTAAAAAAAAGTTCTTCATAAATATAAATAAATAAAACAGTAAGTTATTTGAACAAAATAAAGTTAAATTGAAAACTGTCAACTGAGACACTTCTTGTGGTTGATATATTAAAATGGTGGGGTGTCATAAGTTACTGAACTTTTCAGATGATATTTGTCTGCAGCAAAATATGTTAAAATTTGTCTTCGAAGAAAACAGCCAAAACAGACACTCCCCAAAATCTGTTGCTGTGTTTTATACTGATAAGAAATGTGTCTGTTTGAGAGGAGGCTGGATATTACAGGTTTCAGTTTGTTTTGTTTAGATATTGCAGCCACCTCTGTAGAACAGTGTGAAGCACGGTACAGGGAAATGATTCAAAGAAATGAAAGAGATCGTTACCCGCAGAAACTGTTTTCTGCAGAATTCATTGTCGCTGACTGCACAAAGGTATGTTATTTTTCTTTTTCACATACATAGCTACATACAAAATATATTCAGACACTACATATTTAATAAAAGAAAATCCACATGGTCACAGTTAAACACATTTGTGCATGTAAGAATGTGACTGATGCATAGAAATACAACAAACATCTGAGCATATTTACATATGGATATAAAAACATCAATAAAAAAAATATATAAATCCTTTCATGTACAAGTATTCTGATTTTAAAACACGTGCACATTCACACCACATCCAGTTATACAAAAAGTTGCAGTAAAATAAAAATTCATTTCAGTCACATGAAGACAAAACACACAGAGGTTATAACTACAATTAAATTGTTGCATGTTTTGTTGTCAAGTAAGATTTTAATTTAAAATCAGTAAATGATTTTTTCAACATTCTTTTCTTATAATGTGAATGTCTTTATACATTTGTTTGTATTTATAATTATTTATAGTCTAGAATTATTATTATTATTACTATTATTATTATTATTATTATGCAAATAATAATAATCCAGACTTTATAAAAATTTATTTTTCAGACTCGTCTTCTAGATCAGTACAAAGACAAGTCCATTAAGTTCAACATCGTTAGCTGTCAGTTTTCATTTCACTATTGTTTTGAGAGTTACTCACAGGCAGAGATGATGTTACAAAATGCCTGTGAGCGCCTGGCTCCTGGAGGCTACTTTATAGGCACCACCCCTGACTCCTATGAGTTAGTGTAAGTATAGCAGCCATTTTCTCAGCTGTAAATAAAACATTTAATGAAAAAAATTAAAAATGTAAATATTTCAAGAAGAAATAATGTAGATATTACAAGAAGAAAAATAATGTAAATATTACAAGAAGAAAAATAATGTAAATATTATAATAAAAAAAAATGTAAATATTACAACAAGAAAAATAATGTAAATATTTCAATAAGAAAAATAATGTATTACAATAAAAATAAATAAAGAATGTATTACAATGAAAAAGAAATGTAAATACAAGAAAAAATAAAGCAATATTTATTATTGTAATCCCTTTTGTATAATTTAATTTAAACATTTTTGAATATTGATGATGTAATTTTCCTTGTTGTAGACATATTTTGCAATTTACACGTTAACAAAAATTAAAATATTTCACTTTGCAGGCGAAGATTACGAGAATCTACTGACAAAAGTTTTGGAAATGAGGTGTATCGAGTAACATTCCGCGACAATGACAAAGAGTCACTTCCTCTGTTTGGTGCTACATACGACTTTCATTTAGAGGGCGTTGTTGATTGTCCAGAATTCCTTGTTTACTTTCCTGTGTTAGAAAAGTTAGTCTTCTGTTTAGCATTAATATAATGATTAAATAAATGGTGATGATTATAAGATAAACACATCCAAGATTACGTTTTTCTTAATATATCTTCTATTATGTTTTACTCGTTTGTTTTTATTTTTTCCTTTATTTCTAATAAATATAGTAGTTGTGTAGTGATATGTGGATGAATATATTGTAATGTAATTTATTTCTAACAAAAAAATTTCTGGTTAATTGCATGTAATGTTACTGTTACCATATAAACATACACATTTTATATACTTTCAGGTGATAATTTTATTTCATGAATCTTATTAATATCTTTGTGTAATACCAAATGATTAAATAATTTATTATTTAATATTAATCTTTGATGACAAAAAGGTTCAATATTAAAATAAGAAACGTGTTAGTATTGATCAGAAATTGCATCTTTTTACACCTTTTCTTTGAATAATACAAAAATTCAACAAAGAATAACAATATAATTATTATTCCTTTTGGTTTTTTCCAAAATTATGTCATTAAAAAGTAAAAATAAATTTCAGAAAAATAACAATTTCATTTGGCTAACTTTATTATTAGCACATAATGATGTCTATAATCAAAAACAGAAACAATCATTTGCACCTAAGGTATTTTTTATCATTTATGTATCTATTTATTGTTACCACTCTGAATAATAAAAAAAAAAGTTCAGTCTTTGCCTTATCTTATCTTTAACTGTTTTAGATTAAACAGACAGTTTTGTTCAAATTGTTTCTTCCGTTTTCAGAATGGCTGAGAAATATGGTATGAAGCTAGTAGAGAGGAAATCATTTGCTGATTATTTTAAGGAGAATATTGACAAGTCTGAGGCCAGGTCATTAATAAGCAGAATGCAGGCACTAGAGGTCAGTTCAGTTTGAAAAAGTCAGAACCAACGTGTTACATATTCCAAAGTTGTTTTGTATCCAGATTTTTGTAACATTTTTAATTTACGTTACTTAGGTAGTTTCAGTTTCCATAACACACGCACAACTGCACATACACATACACACCTGTACATATAATTTTATATACATATGCAGACATACACATATACCTATACACACATATACACACATACATACATTCTTGCACAAACACACATACACCCACACACACACATATACCTACACACACACACACACACACATGCACACACAAATACACACACACATACACACAGATATACATATAATTTTATGTGTACACACACACACACACACAGGTAAAGAAAAAATATGTTAACAGGAGATTATCATTGTGAATAAATAAATAAAAATTGTGCAAGAAGTTTACTGTTTTCTTCAAAATATCAGCATGAAATAATTTAAACATATTTATTTTATCAGAGGAAAACAAACTGATGTAGTGTTGTGGAGAATAAGGAATATTGTACATTTATAATAAATAATTAAAGGAAAATTACATCTTTAACCCGAAATGAATTTTAGTTCTCTATTGTTATTACTTTGTTTTTGAATGTGGGTGACACTATGTATTATATTCCTCTGTTATGCAGTTAAACTGGTTACATGCTATTCACATATATTACTTTGTACATGTCTGCTTTGTCAAATTTCGTTATCTTCTAACAGTTCATTGCAATTTTAGCCAGTGATGCATGAATTTAATATAGAATAAAAAGGATAATATTTGATGAATACGAAAATAGAATAATACATTTCAAAATGTGAATTTAAGAAAAATTATATCAAATTTGATTTAGATTTTGTAAATTATTTTATAATTCTTTTTCTTTGTATGCATTATCCAACAACAAATAAATTAAATTTTTAAGCTCTTTCATTTTTCATATTTGAGGTTTTCTTTGTTTTGGTGTTTTTTTATTGTTTCTTAATTTTAAAATTTATATTATTAGTATTACATAATCTATATTATAATTTCTACAAATATATTAACTTGTTATTTTAATGTGAAGTAACCATGAACTTTTAAAACATTTTTTTTTCTTTTTTTCAGGGTTATCCACCTGATGAAAATGTCAGACTTATGAGCTCAGAACCAAACAACTATCAACATGCTGAAAAATTCTTTAGAAATATATCCCAAGATGCATCTCAAGAGAGGAGACAACCACCCAAAATAGTAAGCAAGAATTATCTTTCTTTACCCTATTATTTATATCTTGACGATTTTTAACAAGCACAAAAAAAATAAAAAATAAAAATAAAAATAATAATAATAATTATAAATAAATAGTTAAGTAAAAACATCTACAATTTTATTTTTATGTAATAATATAAAAATGGTAAAGCATGCTGCCAACTTGAGAACTGTTGTTGATTAATAGTAAGGAATCTTTTATTAGTAAATTCCTACAGATAAGAACGCATGGACAATAACTTTTGATAAAATCAGGTTTGAAGGACTGGTTGAAACAGAAAAATAACTGATGTGCTTAAAAAGCATTTGTTTACCTAGAACTGCTTCAGCCAGATGTCTTAATTACTTAGCTGCATCACAATCCAGGTCGTTTGGTAAATAATTTATTATAAAATGCATTTTATGCTGCTAAAATGTGTATTTTTTTTATTTTTTTTAGGGCACATTGTCACTAGATGAATGGGAAGCCACAAGTAAGGAATTTTTTTTAAAAAAATTAGTTTTTCTTTATTGTCAAGATGATTATATTAATGATACATTTATGATTTTTGATTATGTATTAAAACATCCCATATTTCCTTATTCAGTTTTCATATTTTCTCAACTTATCGTTATTTTTCTTTTTAGGCAATTATTTTTTTGTTTAATATATATACATTGTGTGTGTTTGTGTGTGTGTGTGTGTGTGTGTAATAAATGTTGTGTATAACAACTTTATTTTTAGAAAACTAATGAGTTTGACAAAAACAGATCAGTCTATTTACAGGAATAAGTAATTGTAATTAGACAAAACATACCTAGAAACAAAATAATTATCTGTCTTATATATATATTTTTTTTTTTCCAGCAATATACTGTGTATTTGTATTCAAAAAGATCGGACAGACAAAAGAGAATGAATTGCAGACACCATCAACAGTAAAAAGAAAACATGATGATGAAAGGACCAGTCAAAATGAACCGACTTCAAAAACTGCAAAACACGGAGACTGAGGATTTAATCTGCAATGAACCAACAAAACAATTATTTCTATAAATCAGACCTAATTTGTTCATTTTAACATCTCCATAAAAAATGCCACTACTTTCTGGGATAAATTTATTTTTGAGCATCATTGAACCAGTTCAGAAAATGTGTGCTGACTTTGTCAATCATATTATTTTTGAACTGACCTATAATAATAAAGGCCTAAACAGATCACATACAATGAAAGTTTTGTTAGTAAAAACCTGATCTTTGTTCATGAGAAACAAACCAAGGTTGGCATAATCACTAAAAGATAATTTTTAAAACAACAAATGATTGATTATGCCAGAATCCAGAATGGAAAAAGAATTATTTAGGGTTTGTCTTCATTATTTTCATTGTCTGTTTTTATATATATATATACATCATTATAAATAAGGCTTAATTTTTACACTTTGATATATTCACTGAGTAATGAGTGATTATGCCAGAATCCAGGAAGGAAAAGAAGATTTAGGTTTTGTTCTTCATTATTTTCATTGTCTGTGTTTATGTCCATCATTAGATATAAAGTTTAATTTTTTATATTTTGATATATTCATTGAGGAAAGTATTGTTACTGATGTTTTTAACAATTTTTAGAATAAATACAAGAAGAAAAAAACATTTCTTTAACGGTTACAAATTTAATTTGCCTATTTTTTGTAAGGATTAAAGAAGATAAGTATTGATCTAATAAACTCTGGAGAACATAGTTTTAAGATTTTGTTGATTTCTGTGGCAGAGTTGAGAAAAGAATTTGACCAGGAGAAAACTGCATGCATTTGAATTACATGAAAACAACCCTTTAGATAATACTGATAATTATTTTGCAAAGAGTGTCCTTGAGTACTCCATGTCCCTTTTTTTGTTAATTCTAAAAAATCAGTATAACAGTTTATAAGTGTTGTTTCAACAACAGCCAGCTTGTCACCTGGCAGCCAATTAGGACAACTGATATATTTGCAGTGAAGTAGACAGTCTGTATTTTATAGACAAAATTGACGATGGCAGGATGGACAAACCCCTCCCAAACATCTTAGACTAGAGGATATCAAAATCCCTCATTCTAAATATCATAGACCCCTAATAGGTGTCATTTTGGACAAATCTGTTTACTAAGCAAGTAAAAAAAAAAAAAAATAACGTAGAACTCCCTAAACATTTATTAAAACAAAATTTAAGAAATAAATACTGAATCCAAAGTAATACTCAGATCACTATACTGGAAGATAAGAAGATAGATGCAAATTCATCTGATGAGAAATAATTTATATTTGAACATGATGAAAGACATAATGGGTATTTATATATATATAATTTTTTTTTTTTTTCTTCTCATAAATACAGGAAGTGTTAAGTAGGCTTTAATAACATTTATAACTGATGTGAATATTTTTTTTTTTTCAAAATAAGCCTTTAGTTGTAATGATATGGCATGTCAAATATCAGCAAAAAAACGCATCATTTTCTAAGTTCCAGCATATATGTATCTTAATAATTATAAATAATTTGTTTTTGTGCTTTTGTGTCAAAAAACAGTGAGATCTTTCCTGAAAGTTATGATTGGTCCTCATCTTCCCACCAGATGCTGTGCGGTATCTAGTATGTCTTTTCTTTTTTCTTTTCCATTTATTTCCATAGACAGTACATGAAGTTGAAAGTCCCTTGCTCTTTATAGAGAATGTATTTACAGCCCTACACAATTTATTTATTGATTTTTTTTTATTTTAAAAAATCAATATGGTATATCCTTCATTATCTATTGGATAATGCTTATAAAAAATTACTGGTAAGTGCTGCTGAGGAAGTGTTGGCAGCTGGTACATGTGTGTGTGTGTGTGTTACAATACAAACACTATTCAGGCAACATCTTTGGAGATGTTAAACACTTATTTGTTTTTAATATTTTGTATATATAAAATATATGTATGTATCTTAAAGGGAGACAGTAGTTGGTTAATTATAGTTCTCAAAGAACAGAACTCATTTCTGAAAAACAATAGCTTAGTGTTGTTATTCCTCCAATGTTTTTTTGTTGTTGTTTTTTTCTCACTGGGCTATTTCCTTAAAAGTTTTTAGTGAAAATCTATTGCTACTGAAAGGTAATTTTATTTTGTGCAAATCTGATACTGTTCTTTCAATACTGAAGAGTTCTCTGCTAAAATAACCAAATAATAATTATCTACATCTTTAAATGATAACAAAACTTAAGCAAGTTTAATCTCCCAAGATTTTTTTATTATTTAAATCTGATACCTGCTAATCATTAACAAAACACAATGTGCTAAATCCACATTTCATTATTTACTATCACGGAATAAAAATATATTATTGAATGAAAATAAAACTAAGTTTTTTAAAAATACATTACGTGTGCCTATAATATTTGTTTAAAATATGCAGGATATTATCTTGCATTAGGTTGTTAATGATATTGATTCATTGAAATAATGCGAAATAAATTAAATTTAAAAACACATTTATGTATTAATATTATTATTATTTTTAAAGATACATTTGTACACGCGATAAATTAAAAATCGTTAATAAAATTATGACACCAAAAGTTTAATGTGATTTTCCGTTTAATTTTATTGATTTTTAAATGTTATTTTAATTATTAATCAACATATGTAACATACGTTATTCTCAAAGCTTAGCTAATACAGTTATATATATATAATATCCTTTAATATAAGAAATTTAATTTTTGTCAATTAATTATTTCATTAATATTTTTAAAGTGATGAAACAGTCAATAAAAATAGTAAACGTGCATAATTATTTTTGATTATTTCATTACTTTCGTGTTGCTGTGCTAAGTATTATGTAGTGGAAATGATAAACAATAAATGTATTGCAAAGTTTATTCATTTAATTTCAATTTCATTTTATTTGAAAAGAGAAGTTTCTGATTAACTATTATTTACTGTCCAGCTAAAAAATCTCTTCTAGAAAATGCCCCTTCTTGTGTCGCAAGTGTTTATTTCGGTCAGTACTTGCGCATGCTCAGTATGCCAAAATTGGGACTTAGCCGTACGCAGCTCCTTTTCTCCGCCATTTATGCAGCCAATATCGCGTGGGGAAATATTGTGTTGATAGCTATATACGGCAGATATCATACTGGAAAAGTATATAACATAAATCAGGTAAGTAAGTTACTCATAATTAATTGTTCCAAAAGATTTATTAAGTAATATTTATACCCGTACGGTCCTGGGGCTGAACGACAGACAAAGCGGCGTGCGGAGGCTAAGTCAAAATGGCTGAAAATTTTTCTAAGTCCAAACAGTTAACCAGAGCGATGTCGACTTTTTAGAATCGGTTTTCTCATTTCTCCGATGGTTTTATGAAAAGCTCTTTCGGTATCTTTTAGACAATTAATATTATTTTATGTATTTAATTCCAGAATATTACCAGTGCTGTAGAAATGGGAGAATCTGGTAAGTGAATACAGCATGATTCCTTTTGTGTTTGTTTTACGGACTTAGCTTCTGACCGAAAGAAAAAATGCGTTCAGTGAACTTCACTGAACTCTGATTTATATTTGCTATTTCCAATGTTTAGTGAAAACTTTTTTCTGACAAAAATATATTCTGATATTTGAAAAAAAAAATAAATGAAAAAAAAAAAAAAAAGAAAGAAACTTTTTAAAATAAAACAGATTTTGTTAAAACTTTTTTCTGTTACAGATGTAATATTCATTGATTTTTTAAAATTTTATTTCGTTTAATATTCTGCTAGTAAATTTATTAGATTTATGATTATTTTTCCAAAGAAAATTGAAATAACACTAATAGAAAGTAAAAAGTGATATCTATTTTTAACATTGTTTAAAAAATTAATAACAAATAAATTTATTTATTTATTTTTAAATTTTTAAATTTTTTTTATTATACTAGATCTATAAAAATAAGTAATAAAAACCAAATTGATTTAAAAAAATTAAATAGTGAATTAATAGTTAATTTTTGGTTAATATAATTTTTATATTCACTACTTTAAATATGGTTCAACCAATTTTTTACATCCAATACTTCAATCTAAGCTAGGAAGGAATGGGAAAAATATTTAATTAAATAAAAAAAATAAAGATCATAATGAAGAATTATGTTTGTGAAAACAATATTATATTAAGGAGACAGGAATCATGTCCCTACAAATGTTATTAAAATAAATAAGTTTGGTTTCCAATAGAATTTATGAACTGGATGATATAAAGTTCAAATTACAAATTTTTTGAAAATATTATTCTTTTTTTTTTTTTAGATCCACCCAAAATGAACACAAATATAATAATTTGACAAAGCACTTGTTTTTTTTTTTGCAGCAGAGGAATTGAAAATAAAAATGCAGTCTACAGAAAGCATTGTGAACCATGTTTCTGGGACACACAATGGTTTTGCTGGGATGGAAAACCATGTGGATTCGGGAGGGGATCGTGCCAATGGAAATGCAAACCACATTTCCTCTTCACAAAAACACGAAGGTTCATCATCAAGTTCTAAACATAAAGAAGGAAGCGGCAGCAGCAGCAGCTCAAAGCACAAGGAACATCATTCCTCTAAACATCGTGATGACCACAAAAGCAAACACAAAGAAGGTCATAGTTCGTCAAGCAGCAAATCAAAGGATGGAAGCTCTAGTTCGTCGAGCAAGCAAAAAGATGGAAGTTCCAGCTCTCCGAGCAAGTCGTCCAGCTTGGAGAAACACAAAGAAAGTAGTCATTCCAAGGACAAACATCACAGTTCATCAAAACATTCTAATTCTGAGCACAAACTGCACAGTAAGTCCTCATCCTCAGACAAGCACAAAGATGGGAGCAGTAAAACCTCATCATCAGCAGATAAACCAAAAGAAGGAGTCAGCAAGTCATCGTCATCATCATTGTCAGTGGAAAAACAAAAAGATGGGAGCGTCAAAACATCGTCAAGTGACAAGCACAAAGAGGGAAGTGGCAAGACCTCATCATCATCGTCGAGCTGACAAACATCGGGATCCCAGCAGTAAACATTCTTCTGACAAACACAACAGCACTAAGTCATCATCGTCATCAGCGTTAGATAAACATAAAGATGGTTCAAGCAGCAAATCATCCACTTCCATCGACAAACACAAAGAGTCCAGTAGCAAACATTCATCTGACAAGCACAAAGACAGCAGCACCAAATCATCTTCGACTCACGAGAAACACAAAGAAGGAAGCAGTAAATCAGCATCATCATCTGAGAAACATAAATCGTCGTCATCAGACAAACACAGGGATGGCAGCAGCAAGTCTCATTCCTCTTCATCGGACAAACATAAAGACGGCAGCAGTAAAATTTCATCTGAAAAAGTCAAGGAGTTGATCAAGTCTCCAGACAAGAAGGATCGTCCAAAAGATTCCGACAAACACAGAGACAAATCAAAAGATGAAAGCCGTTCGAAATCCCACAACAAGCTGACCAGTCCAAGCAAAGATGCTATTAAGACTGAGCCTGTGAGAACAATGTTGATGTGAAGCCAAAGAAAGAAGATGATATGCAGCCATTTGTTAAAATGGAGAACATGGAATGTGAGGATTCAGCTGGAGATGATGTTAAGAAAGCTCCTTCTAGTGATGAAGATGAAGTGCCTCTGGTAAGATTTTATTTATCACTGTAAATAGTTCTTTTATTTGTGCATTAAAAATCATTAATTATTTAACTATATTATCTCTTTCTCTGTTAGATTAATTTATTGAATCATGATGTATGCTTATATTATTGTTTTTTAAAATATCATTAGACGTGTTAAAAATAATGAAAATAATAATTTAAAAAAATGAAACCAACCCCCCCAAAAAACAATCCTCAGAAATAGCATTACAATACTACAAAAAATGTGTGTTTTAATAACTTGAAAAACATTTTTCATCAGTTACATTATTACACTGAAGGGGCCAGGTCTTCAGAATTTGTTACTTAAAGACGTACTTAAAAACATACAGCCTTTTAGATTGCTGATAGCTAACAGTGTGAGTGAAGCAAGTTTTGCAAATAATAAAACTGTTAATACTTTCAACAGTCTGCACGAATGAAAAAGGAGGTTCCACCTGTCAAACATCAACGTGAAGAATCTTCCGATGATGAACCTTTATCAGCCAGGTGATAACAGTTTTTGAAAACATCCTTTTACATATATATGTATATATATATATCTTATTGAAGAAACTTATTATAATAAAAAGAAACATTAAAAGGTGAGTGCAGTATGATTATCAGTCAGATAATAATTTCAAAAAACATCAGGAATATTAAAAATTTAATTCCATTGTAGTTTGGAAATAATATAATGCTGTTGCTTGCTTTCTAATAAATAGTTTAATCAGTCATTTATTTTGAAGGAGTTGATTATGAACAACTGGATAAAAGAAATTTATTTTAATTTTTAATTTTTTCAGGATGGAAAAAGTAAAGAAGGTAAAGAAAGAGGTGAAAGATGAAGAAGAGGATTTCAAACCAACAAAGAAAAGAAAACTTGAAGATGAAGAAGAGGATTTCAAACCAACAAAGAAAAGAAAACTTGAAGATGAAGACGAGGATTTCAAACCAACAAAGAAAAGAAAACACGAAGATGATGACGAGTTTGAACCAGCTGTAAGATATTTCTGATAGTTCTAGGATCAAATCTCCTCTGTGATTCATCTGAATATAATGTAGACCAGTGGTACTTAAGTATTTTTTAAAATTATTTTTTATAATTTTTTTTTTTTTTTTTTTTTTGCTTCTGCTAGGACCCCTTATTAAGTAATTTTAAAGATTGGCACCACAGGAAGTATTCTGAATATTAATCTAATTATCAAATATGAAACCCAGCTATTGCTAAATTGAATTAAAATGTCTCTTGCTACCATTTAATCAAAAACATATGACCAGATTTTTTTTTTTTTTTAATTTTTTTTTTTTTTTTGCAACATGTAGGTGAAGAAAAAGAAAAAGAAAATTAAGACCAAAGGTACAATAGATGAAACAAAACCACAGAAAGGAAAGAAAAAAAATGAAGAAGAACAACAAGTCTGGAAATGGTAAAAACGTGATTCTTGAACATTTTTAGTCATTTAGTGTTAAAATAATTATACACACAAGGAAAATTAGTTAATTATGAAATATGTTTCTTTCGTTGAGTTGTAACGCTACTAATGGCGAATGTATTTTTTAAAACATTTTTTTTTTTTTCCCCCAGAAACTTACTAATTTTTAAGTCTGGTAAATTCAGAAAATTATTGCACAAAACTAAACGAGACTTTTTTGAATTTTTTTTTCTGCAGGTGGGAAGAGGAAAAGAGGGATGACGGGATCAAGTGGACATTTCTGGAACACAAGGGCCCTGTGTTTGCTCCCTTATATGAACGACTCCCGAAAAATGTCAAATTTTACTACGATGGTAAGTCACTTAAAACTGATGCTAGTTTCTTTTCAGACTGTAGCATCACCTTTCTCTTTCACTGAAATAATTTCTAATTTTTGAAGTGTATTTAAAAAAAAAAAAAATGTTCTTTTATTTTATGGCTTCATACATTTTTTTTTAAATTTTTTTTATATTTATTATCTTTTTATATATGACTAAAATTACTATTTAGTTTTTAATCTTTTATTAAATGTGATTGAATAAACATGTATAGAGACGCAAGCACGCACGCAACTGGATTTATATAAATAAGCTGTTGATTTAAAACATTTTTAATTGCCATGGATACAGAAGCTAAAAGTTTACAGTTTTCCTACTATGGTCTGCTTCTAAATATTGTCTCATGTTAGTGATGTCATAGGTAAATGAAAATACACCACTGTTGAAGATAATGATGTTACTATGGATACAAAAGAATAAAGTTTACAGTTTTCCATAGTTTGATCCTTGAGTTAATTAATTACCTATGTCGATGATGTCATAAAGGAGATTCTAATAATGTTGACGTTTCGGTCATAGGGCGGGAAGTCGAGCTTTCCGAAGCTGCAGAAGAAGTTGCTGGTTTTTACGCAAAGATGTTGGACCACGATTACACAACAAAGGATGTGTTCAACACCAATTTCTTCAGAGACTGGAGAAAGGTAGGGACGAAGTGACTTCAGAAAGTTACATTTTTGGTGATATTTAAAAACTTTGTCAGATCATTGCATTTAAGTATTGAAATTATCGTCTTCGTCCAATTCAAGGCTTGTAAAAATTTTTTAATGCTTTAGCAATTTAATTTTGCATTTAGTTGAAAAAGGTACCTGATGAACATAACAATATCTTTATTAAAAAGTCTGTTGGTTATGTATTTGCAATATAAAATGTAAAGTGGTGTTCATTTAATTCTGCATTTAAAAGATAGCGTGTCTGTTTTTGTGTTATACACATACATATATAACAATATCTTTAGAAAATACCTACTGGAATATATTACTGGATAGTTTAAATAAATAAAGCAAAAAAAAAGTTTAATTTAATTGAGCTGAAAAATATTCTGTATGCATAATAATATGTTGCTATGTATATATTTACAGTAGTTTGAAAAATAATAAAACATTGTGCATTTAATTCAGCATTTAGATGACAGTACTAGATATTGCATTTAAAGAACAGTGTATCAAAAATTGAAAAAAATTAATTCTTTTGTTTGTCAAAGGTGATGACAAAAGATGAAAGAGAGGTGATTACTGATCTCAAGAAATGTAATTTTAAAGAGATGCACCAGTTCTATCTGAAACAGTCAGAAGAGAGAAAGAACCGAACCAAAGAACAGAAACAGGTAAATAAAGATTTTGTCTTTCACTGTACAGTACTTGTTACATTCTGTATGTCAAACCATTAAGAATTATTTAAAATTACAATCTTTTATTTACATGTCTGCATACCACAAACTGACATTTGAAATGATGTAAGGAGATGCACAAATTGAATTGTTAAAATATATATATTTTTGTTTTTGAAGGAACTGAAACGCCAAAATGAAGAAGTAACGAAGGAATATGGATTCTGCATAATAGATGGTCACAAAGAAAAAATAGGAAACTTCAGGATAGAACCCCCAGGCTTGTTCAGGGGGAGAGGGGACCACCCTAAGCAGGGCAGACTAAAAAAACGGGTGGAGGCTGAGGAGGTGATTATTAACTGCAGCAAGTAAGTTTGTTTTTAATCTTTTTTTTTTTAGTTTCTGATTAAATTTTGTATCATTTGCTTGAAGTTTTACTTGTGTTCATTCTTTCTTTTCTAGGTTATTTAGTTTTTTGTTGCTAGCATTTTAGAATACATAACGTTTTTGATACTCCTTTTATATAACTTTTGTATTCAGATAAATATATATATATATATATATATATATATATATATTTGCATGTTTATTTTTAGATTACATTTTAATGTTAGATAACAAAGTAATTATGAAGATTTTTATTATTTAAATTTTTTTTTTAATAGAGACTCCAAAATTCCTGTCGCACCTGAAGGTCACAAATGGAAAGAAGTCCGACATGACAACTCAGTATGTTTTATTACATTTTTAACTCCTAAATACTGGTGTCAGCTAACCATATTTTGATATTGAAAACTCTGAGACTGCTTTCAGCAACTATTTTTATTGCAGGAATAAACTTGTATATATATTTTTTTGGCAGTGAAACACGATTTCATTTTGAAAACAGCTTGAATGCGTTCAAAAGATACTTTTTATTTAGCATGCTCAATTAGGAATAAAATTGACAGTTAAAATAATAAATTAATTTTATTATGCTCATATGCATGTATGCAGAGAGAAAGGCAGAGACAGACACACACGAGAAAGAAATATTTATGATATAAAACATAAAATGGAAAGGTGGAATATTTAAAAAGAATAAAATATAAAAATGTTTGTTGTCAAATTGTAGGTAACGTGGCTGGCTAGTTGGACAGAAAACATTCAAGGAGCCACGAAATATGTCATGTTGAATGCTGCATCCAAACTTAAGGTATGTGTAGATACATGAAAATATTCATCCAGTATTATTTAATTAGTTACGTTTGTTGTCTTATGTCATTATGACATTTATAACTATCTGGAAATGTATTATTAAAGTTTAATATATTGAAGAAACTTAGATGGTGTCAAAAAAAAAAAAAAATTGAATAAATAAATTTTAAAAAGTTAAATCTATTTTAAAGGGAATTACAGTGGATAATTGAGAAAAATATAAAGTTTTTAATTCAATGTGTTATTGTGGTTTTAGGGGGAGAAAGATTGGCAGAAATACGAAATTGCAAGAAAACTTCACAAATGTGTGGACAAAATCCGAGCAACGTACAGAGAAGACTGGAAATCAAAGGAGATGAGAGTGAGACAGAGAGCGGTGGCACTCTACTTCATTGACAAGGTAAATCTGAGACTTTTAGATAAGCAGTAATGCCAGAGAAAGATTTAAAAAAAAAAAAAAAAAAAATCAGTTAAATTGCTGCCTAGAAAGATGATGTGATTTAGTTTATTTGTTTTCTTTGGATTATTTCCAATTCAGGTTACAGACTGAGTTATCAAGTTCATTGTTCTGTTTTAGACAGACTGGAGTGATTGTTTGTGTACCCGTTTCCATGCTTCTAAGAAAACTGAATTACTTACAGTAGTTAAGTTACAAATCTGTTGTATTTTCACAAGCTGTTGCCATGGTTCCTGTACAAACTGCAGTATTTGTGATAGCGAGTTTAATACTTCAAAACCACTAAACTTAAGAACTAACCTAACATTAAACAGTGTGTTCTGTTGTGTATTTGTAATGTATTAATTAACGTGATGTTTTTTGTTTTTCAGCTTGCGCTAAGAGCTGGTAACGAGAAGGAGGAAGGTGAAACGGCAGACACAGTGGGCTGCTGCTCTCTGCGAGTTGAACATATCAAACTGTACAGTGAGAAAGACGGCAAAGAGTGTGTCGTCGAGTTCGATTTCCTCGGAAAAGATTCCATTCGCTACCAGAACAGCGTTCCTGTCGAGAAGCGAGTGTTCAAAAACCTGCAGCTCTTCATCGAGAACAAGCAACCCGAAGACGATCTCTTTGACAGGCTCAATGTACATAAATAATTTATGAAAAATAATTTTAATAAAAAAAAATAATTCAATTAATAAAATTCATAAATGAAATTAATAAATCAAAACAAAATTAACATATACAGATAATAAAATTGAAAATAGGTACGTAAATAATGTAATAAAATAATAAAATAAACAATAAATTGATAACTAACCTCCCCCAAAATAATAAATTTTTACGAAATTTTAAACTGATGTAAATAAATATATTTCATTTGTTTGCAATATATAATTTGTTTGCTAGCGTACTGATGTATCTCTTGTTAGTTATCATTAAAATGAACACAGCTGGGTATATGCATATATACATGAGCATGTATTTATCGGCAGTTATTTCGACAAACAAGTGCATGCATGCGCATAAACGCAGACACACATACAGAGAGAGAAAGTGATACATGAAATAAGATTAGTTTTTGTTTTATTGCAGACTACACTGATGAACAAACATTTACATGACCTGATGGAAGGCCTGACAGCCAAAGTTTTCCGAACGTACAATGCCTCCAGAACCTTACAAGAACAGCTAGATTTACTTACAAATGGTGAGTTCGAACACAGAACAGAAACAGTAAATATAATTATTTGATGGTGTTAGTTATTTTATTTATAAGGATTTAAAAAATTTTTACTCTGAAAAATTCTAATAAAAAAATAAATACTATAACTTTTGTAGTGACTTGGGGTAGAATACTTTCATTTAAAGATTTGTGATTTTCAGCTTGTAATAAGTTTAAAAAAAAACCTACAAAAAGAATATGAAATACACCTAATAACAGACAGTATTAAAATAAGTTGAAGTTATTAACTGGCTACTGCTTCGTTAATCAGTACAAATGGCAGCAGACTGTATAAATATTTATATAAAATTTAAAAATATCTGTAATTTTGTAGAGGAGGACGCCATTCCAGCCAAACTCTTATCTTACAATCGTGCAAACCGAGCAGTTGCTATTCTCTGCAACCATCAACGGTCAGCTCCAAAAACATTTGCTCAGTCGATGGAAAATCTCATAAACAAGGTAAAACATTTACTAATTCATAACGTATTTAGTTCAGATGTAAATGTTTATAGTCTTTATAATATGTTTGTTATTTTGTTGTTGTAGTTAATTTGTTTGTTGCAGTTGTATGTTTTGTAACAAAAGTTAGTTTGTTCAAGTTCAGTGTCAGAATTGTAACTTGTTTACGTTGCCATAGTAATCTTGACATGTAGATAAGAATAAAATACAGCTGAATAGTGTTTGATTTATTAAATTTGTGAGCCATTAAATTTGCACATTTAATGTTAATATTGTTTCAGGTTGTACCTTGTGGAAACAGATTCATATTAAAATTATATTGTTTTAAATTTTCACATCTTATTTAACTGTTAAAGAAAAAAAGAAAAAAAGAAAAAAAAAGAAAAACTAATATTATTTGTAAAATTATCACCTGTTTCTTGACTTGTTACAAAACCTGTGAGACTATAATTTTTGTTTTTAACTTTTAAAACGATCTCCTGTTACAAAAAATACGTGATTACAATTTCTAATTATTGTTTGTACTTACAGGTCGAGGAGAAGAGAAAACAGGTAAAAGAGGCTAAGAAGGATATAAAGGATGCCAAGTCAGATTACAAAAATCACAGCACTGAACGAAATCCGAGCGTAAGTTTAAAAAAAATATATAGTCAGTTCTTTACAAATCTCTTCATTTTCAGCATCACCTATACAAACTTTACAATCAGAAAATCTAAAAAAAAACCCACAAAATACAATTTTTTTTAACTTCAGTATTGTTACAAAGTTTTATTTTAAGTTATATGTGAAATAAATTAGTGGATTCAGTTTTGATCTCATTTTCATGTTACTTGGATATCCAAATCAGAGCCTCTTCTAGGCCAAATTAAATGGAATATTTTTTGTTAATAAATGGTCATTGACTGTGTAGATTTTGTTTAAACTATTTGGTCAGAAATAGTAATTTTTTTAAATTTTTTTTATTTTTTTTTTTTTTTTTTTTATTTTTATTTTTTTATGTTATTTTTTTTGTTTGTTTCTATTTATAGGCTGGTAGAGAAAAAGAAGAAAGCTTTGAAGAGGTTGGAAGAACAACTTACAAAACTTGAAGTCCAGGCCACAGACAAGGTAAATAATAATTTTTTTCTTTTTTTGTTGGTTGATTGATTGTTTTTTTCACAAATATATAATTTACTTTAGATCTTTATTTAAATAAGTATCATACTGATAATGGTGAATACAACCATGTTTGTATACATTTCTTTGTAACAGAAAAAAAACAACTAAAAAAGCTCAAAACAACAAACTAAAATATATCTAATATAAAAATCCTTTTAATCCAATTTTTAACTATGATTATCCACACTCCTGCATATTTTACATTTGTTATCAGTTGTGTATTTTGGCAGTATGTTTGTCGAAAGAACTTTAAATTAAAATAAGATAAGATTAATGTATTTCAACTTTTTTCTAAATTTTCAGGAGGAAAATAAGGAGATTGCACTTGGAACCTCCAAACTGAACTATCTCGATCCCAGAATCTCTGTAGCATGGTGAGTGGTTAAAATACAGACACAAGTTAATACTACCACTGTTACTATTGTTACTGCTGCTGGTACTACTAAGATTACTACAAATAACCTGCTGATGATGACGATGCTACTAATATTACTATTACTATTAATGCTGTAGCTGTTACTATTACAACAACATTACTTCTACTGCTGATGCTAATACTGCAACTACTACTGCAACTACTGCTACTAACAAAAATAGGATAATGCAGGAACTGTCATAAAAGCAGCACACCGTTTTAAGGACTTTATTTCAGCTTTATTTACCTAAAAATCTTTCACTGATATTTTTAATGTTATTATTATAATTTTTTTATTCTCCAGGTGCAAGAAGTGGGATATTCCTATTGAAAAAGTCTACAACAAAACTCAGAGGGATAAATTCCGGTGGGCTATCGACATGGCAACAGATGACTTCAAATTTTGACACCTCTGATTCTTTTAGGTGAAGATTTTTCTTAACATGGCCATAACAGCAGACGTGTAACATGTTGGAATAGTGCTGGAATTTTTAGTTTTAAAAAAAACCAACTAAACAAACGCAAAAACTGATTCGGGGAAAGGAAAGAAAAGAAACAAAAATGAATTTTAAAACTAAACATGAATTGTGATTGATTTTGATGTAAGAAGAGAAATAAACATATTGTTGTGAAATTGTTGTAAGACTGAATGCCAGTTTGATGCCAGTCATGTTATCTGCATTCATGATATCACCAAAATGAAGATTTTATTTTACTTAGACAAATCAAATGCACCATTTACCAGATATCTTTCAACACTGTATCGGAGTGACATCACTCTGTTACGTAATAAGTGATTGTTTGTTTTTCTTTCTTTTTTGTTTTTCTTCCTTTATTATTTTTCTTTAGTAATTATGGTTAGTGTAGTTTGTGGGTGATTTGTCATTTTTGTATTACTCGTTTTGTTATAGTTGACGTTTATTGAATTTGTATTTTTTAAATGTCAAGAATGTTTATCAAGAATGTTTATCAACTCAAGATGAATGCAAGATCTCAGACCACTTGATGACAACAAAATAATAAACTGTAACCACAGCAACAGCAAAAAAATAAAATTATTTTCGATACCACTGAGATTAATAAATATGTTTAACAATCAGTCAGTTTATAATTTACATCAGTAGAGTTAACTTGAGAAATGGAACAAAATAGGTGTTTGAAAGAAACTGGAATGTTCACTGTGCTTAATGAAACTCTAAAGTCGATGTAACAGAGACTTAGAATTATTAAGGTTTTATTTTAATTTGGTGAAGGGAAAAATTATGACTGACAACTAAATGATTTTTGAAAGATTTCTATTTTAATGCAAGGAATTTCGCCAAAATGTAAGTGCTGTTTTTGTGTTAGAGGTCGTGTTTCTGATTGGTTGGGTCAGAGGTCAGACTTTGCATACATTATATACTCACTTCTATGTGTTGATCATAGATTCTTTGGATATTAATTTTTTTTTAAAGTAATAAGACTAACCATTTTTCTCACGTGTTTTCTAGATAAATTTACTGGAATAGATATTGCAGTTTAACAGTAAGAGATAGGGGAAAGAAAAGGAAAAAATAACCATTGGTGGCTTTAAATTTTCAGTTAATTGATTGTATATTTATTTTCTGTGCAGAAAGTAGTGGATGCACTTAAGAAAGTGAAGTATTTCAGAACATGGGTATTGATTTTCAGATGTATTCTTTCATTGTTTAATGTTGAATTTTTGTTTCATGTATATTCTTTTCTTTTTTAAATGCATGTTTTTTCTTCTATCATTTCATTCCAAATGTTTGGAGATTGTTGAATATTTTGTCATTTTAATGTGTACATAATGTTTTTAATGCGTTGTACATTCATTCATTTTACTCGTGTATGTTTTCATCATCACCATAATCATCATTAATATTACTATTAATATTATTATTATTATTATCATTATTATCATAATTATTATAGTTTGAATTAATTTTATTTGGAGATGTTTTCTGTTTATATTATTTTACCTTGTACTTTTTTTTTTTTTTTTTTTTTTTTTGATTCTTTATATTGTTAACATTTTATAACATGCATATGGCAGCAGGTGATCTTTTGCCATGTTGAACAGAGCACAGTTCAGTATTTGCTTGGACCTAGTCTTCACCTTGTTCTTGTAATTCAACACATGTTGGCAATATGGACAACGGGTATTAGGAACTACCTAGCTCGACTTAGTTTTCTACTTTTTTTTTTCTTTTTTTTTTTTTAATATCAAAATTTAAAATAACAAAAAATTCAAAATAAATAAATAAAAAAACTAAAAATAAGCAAATAATCCCAATTAAAATAAAAATGAAAATAATAAAAAGCATAAATAAATTAAGTGTAAATTTATATTTAAAAAATTTAAATTAGGAAAAAATCAGCTGATCTATTGGATTTTAAATTTTAAAATAAGCTAATTTCTGCATTGGTACAAATTTGACTGAAATTGATGATGAATTAAAAATTGTAGGAAATTACTTTTAAAAAAAAAAAAAAAAAAAAAAAAAAAGGAAAGATTATACGCTAAATGCACATTTAGCACATTTGATATTAAAATTAATAATAATAAAAATATATATATTCATTTACAGATACTTTTTTTTAGCAAAAGATTATGATATAACATAAAATGTGAATATCATAAGGAAAATATACTTGTATTTAATATTCACCAAGATAAATGTATTCATTTGTTCTTATTAAGTTCTAAGAATAACTGAATTTATTCTGTTTACCTATGTCCAATTCTAGTGAAAAAGAGAATAACCAAATACAATGAGATGGTTTTTTTTTAAAATAGTGTTTTATAACAGCTTGGGTTTTTATGTTGTCTGTACGTCTCAGTAACTGATTATGCAGTTAAAATTGTGTGATAAAAAAGTGAATTCTAAGCTAGGTCAAGAATTAAATATATATATATACATTTTTTTCATTTTAATCTATTGTTTTCTTTCTTGTTTAAGGAAAAATTATTCTTAATGGTATCTTTAAATTCGATAGATGCGTTTCATATTTTAAATTAATATTTATAAGAAATCTTGAAATATGAAATGTTTTCTGACATTAATTTAATTATTAATATTTAGCTTTTTCATTATTATTTTTATTATTTTTGTTTTATTTGAAATTAATTACTCACATTTTTTTTTCTTTTGTGTTATTAAACATGGCAGGCCAAAGACAGGTAGAATTTATTTATCAGTTATGTAGATTTTTATTTGTTTAATTATTTATTTATTTATTTATTTTTTGTTTGTTTGGTTTTTTAAATATTGTAATCATGTTCAGAAAGTTTTGAATGTTGTTTAGCATGAAAAAACTAAAATAAATTGGAAATTTAATGTTAAATTATTATTTTTTAGACTATATCTAGGCATTAAACAACGAGTAAAAAATAAATATATAATTAAGGATTTTGTAATTGTTATATACAGTTTTTATTTATTTATTTCATATATATATTTTTTTCTGTTGTTTAATTTAAAAATTACTGCTTTTAAAATAGCTAAATTGATTATCTTTTGGACATGTTTGAAAATGCATCTTCCAAAAGAATAAAATGTGGTGGATAATTTTACATATTGAAAATTGAGCATTTTTTTTTTTTTTCCCCCTAATTATTTTTAAAATAATGAATATATAATTTATTTTTACGTTTGAAAGTTGAACAGAATTATTTTTTTTTTAATGAAATTGTACATTTTGTTTTTAAAACTATTTCCAAAGATGTGAAAATAGTTTAATTTTTTTAACGATATATTTTATTAATGCAATACATATCCTGTTTTTGTTGTTTTCCTCTGACAGTAAAAGAGTGATGATAATCCAGGATAAATACCAGATGTGATCAGTTGATACTATATTTTGCCACCTTATTGGCTTTGTATCAACATCTTTTCTTCACATTTTGCGAAAAAACATTTTATTGTATATTTTTAAACATTGGGTATTATTTTAGGTCGAACCTTATTTGAAAAAAGAACAATATTGGTGATGTAATAGTATGTAAAACTGAATATATCTGTATCAGTTGTGTTTAAACTCGTTAACTAAAGTAATAGAATTATTCATTCAGATTTTTTTTTTTTTTTTTTTAAAATATGATTTTTCACTCCATTGCTAACAAATATCATCAGTTTTTCAGATTTCCAGTCTGTGTATTTTTAGGGTCAGTAACAAAGCTATTTTTCTAAAATTTAAAATTATGTTTCTCATTCTGTGAAGGAGCGTGGATTAACTGGATTAACAGTTGTGTGCAATAGATTCGTGCTTCAACTTGATCCACATACGTATTTTTTAATCGGATGGTTGGTCGTCATGCCTTTTTAAAAAACTCTGACATGGACTGTGAGACCTGTGTTGGTCACTGCTTTCAAGTATTCACTTAACAGATACTCCCAAGAATAACCATTATTGAGCTCTCCACATGAAAAATGCATGGAAGATATTTTTTTTCATGATACATGCAAAATTGGTTTCATATTAAAGTGTATTATTATTTTTTTAAATCTTTTTCTGATATTAGTACTTGAATCAGTTAACATAATGGGTTAAAAGGTTTTCTTTTTATGGAACTTTTTTTTTTTTTTTTTTTTTTTCCATCCCACATTACCTTTTATGGTTCCTGAACTGACAGATGTCAGGTTGTGGGTTTCATTTAAATCCCAGTGGGTGTGTCACTACATGTCCTCATCCCACCTCATCTATTACTCTCAGATATTATGCTAATTAAAGAATCATAATCAGTGTTGGCTTTACATCTGAGTAAACCTTTTGAAAAATTATTATTATCATTATTATTTTTGTGCATTTAATTGGCTTAATGAAATGATAACCTATTATTTTCTTTTTGAAATTGTTAGGCCATGACAGCCTGTGATTTCTATCAAATTTGAGTGATGTTCATCTTTTTAATCGATGAAAATTGTTTATATATATATACATACATATTTATGTACATATATATATTTATGTGTATATAATTTGGAATAATCCCAGAAGATCATAACACCATAAAGCAAATCAAATTATACCCCCTGTTCTTCAGTATTAACTTAAATATATAACATGCCAACCTTTAAATTATTAATAACAATGAGAGCATTTTTTTTTTTTTTTTTTTTTTTTTGTAAACCATTATAAATTTGTTTCAAAATATCATGAACTGTATGGAAGATAATTATAAAAATGTACTCAGTATGTTTTGTTTTCTTCTGTTGTATACATTTTTTTTTTTTTTTTTTTTTTTAAAAATGTCACCAGATATTATTAATCCATTCCACAATGTATTATCGTCATCTCTGTGAACTTCTGGCTGTAAAAGCTGTTGATATATGTATTAGGTACTCCTGTATTCTCGACCCTGGCTGTACAGAGTATTGTTAACATTATACTGAAAGTCTGAGAATGCTGGAGCCTTTGGAATGGGTGCCTTGTCTCAATTAAATTATTGAATATTTGACTCTTGTTGTTGTTTATTTAAAGCAGTAGTGGTTATTAGTTTTAAAACCAGAATTTTTTGATATGTCTCAATACCAATTAAGGCAATTTTTAAAAATAATTTTATATATATATATATATATATATTAATAAGGTTTTGCACTGTGCTAATTTGGATATACATTCAGGCATTTTGAAGATTTGAATTAATAACTTGGTGGGGGAAAAGTACATCAGTTTTAAATGTATTTTAAAAATTGGAAAATAAAACGTTTTGACAAAAGCAAGCAACATGCTGTTAGTAATATTCAAATAATGTGTTTCATTATCAATACATCTTAGTGCCCCCTATGTAAATATTTAACTGTCATTATAGTTTCTGGTATAGCACTGCAAAATATAAATAAATGTGGGTGTGTGTTGTCCTGTGTTTTGGAATGTATTTGTAAAATAACCACTAGTC
This sequence comes from Chrysomallon squamiferum, assembly GCA_012295275.1. Lineage (NCBI taxonomy): Eukaryota > Metazoa > Mollusca > Gastropoda > Neomphalida > Peltospiridae > Chrysomallon > Chrysomallon squamiferum. Next base: position 3,091,161 of record CM022667.1, read on the forward strand.
ATGGCAACGGTTTTGTACATCTTCAAAACAAATTTGTAAATTTTATATAAACATTAATGATTTTCTATAAACAATGAACATCTTGTTGTGTTGTAATTTTTAATTCTAATTTAAATCTCAGATGAGAAAATGAAAATTTAAACATGAGATGAATTAATGTATAACAAACATGATGAATTAATATACATATAACAATCACGTACATAAATAAATTACATAATGATTTTTAATAAATGATTACATGATGAAAAATACATGTAACAATAACATCTGTACATAAATAATATACAGATTTTTAAATAAACAATTGCACCATAGAAGAAAACTTCTTGTAGACGGTATTTCCAAAATCTATTTCTGCTCTCACATAAGGTTTTCCCCATGTTGATTTTTTTGGACTGGGTAAAACATTGCATCCGCAAATATTTACATACACTTTCAGCTTATCTTTATGTGCAATTCAAACCTATCTGAACATACTCTTCTTGTCTGTCTTAATATACACTTCAATTGTGTCTTCTTGCACATTTTTAAACATTTGTGGTCAATCCTGCTGCATCATAGACATCACCATATTTTCAAAATTTCTGTAAAAGAAAAAAAATGGTTATTTTATTAATAAAATATTATAATAAAATAAATAAAAAATAAAAACAGTCACTATCCTAAAATTTAAAAATTCCTCCCATGTTACAAACATTTTATATCCAAATATAAAAGGCAGATATATATGACAATCTTTATGACAAAACTAAATAAATGACTTTTGTCTGCAAGGTGACAAATGCATTTGAATATACATCAGAGACGACCAAAGAAAAATAAAGAAAACAAGTTGTTCAGATTTTTTTTTTTTTTAACTTACTTGGAGACAATGTTTTCACCAGGTGTGTAGAATGGATTACAAAACATATCTACATAAGCATTATGGAGTTTTCTGAACATCTAAAATAGAACCAAGAAATATATGTTTAAATGTTCATTTTAAATTGAATTTAAAATAGAAGCATGATACTATTATAAGAATAATACATGGGTTATGCATATATTTACATTCTCAGTAACCGATTACAATTATTCATTTGGGTTTGTATCTGCAAAATAAAATCTGATAAATTTGAAACTGTAATATTGTTTTGTGTATTTTTTATTTATATTGAAAAAGGTTCATTTAACTGAGAGCTATCCATACCTTCATAACTCAACCCACTGTAAATTTTGAACTTGTTTATATTTCACTTGCTGCAGATTACAGGAACAAATACTGTGATTATAGTCAGTTATATGATCAGATTTTTTTTAAAAATAATTTTGAGGTACTATTTTATACTCACTGCTCTGATATCATTATCTCGAAGAGTTGTGTTTGACGTTTCAACAATGATAACAAACTTTACTTTAGTGTTTGTGACATAACCATATCTGGTCAGTGTTAAGAAAAAACTTCAGGTAACAATATTGTAAATATTAAATAGTATAAAATCTCAAAACAGTATTTTTTTTATCCATTAAGTAAAGGGCCTGTTAAATTTTGTTTTAGCCATATTAATAAAACACTATAGAAAGAGATTAAAATACATTTTACCTATATTTACATTACCCACATTCCATAACTGAAGATAGTAAATAAAATAAAATAATAATAATATATAATAAAATATAAATAAATAAATAAATAAATAAATAAATGACACTTATTTTTCCTACAGAAAGAATCAAAACAGATTAACAATCAGTGAGTGAGACTGAGTGAAACAGAGAAAGCTGGAACTGGTGAAAGTCTTCAATTTGAAATGTATATGTATCTATCACTCAGCTTATTGTTGTTGTTTTAAAAAGGATACACTTTATAATCCTCAGTTGGGTACAGCAGACCAAGGTAAAGTTCACGAACATCATTCGTGTTTTTTCTTACAGAGCTAATCTTTTCTTCCACCACGTCAAGCGATGTGTGTACAGTGTAGTAGAAATGTAACTCGTTGTCTGTAGGTATTGTCTTAATAAACTGGGGATAATTCTAAAACAGGGAAAGTAATTAGATATGTATGTATGTATGTATATATATATATATTTTTTTTTTTTCATTCATTCATACTTACGTTGACACGCACACACACACACACTCGTACACACACAAGCGCTTCATAGAATATTAAATGATTAGCTATATCTTACTGATAAAATATAAGTATTGATGTATCAGTCACTCATATATGTGTACAAACATATTTGTGTATCATAACGTAATAAATGACTAGTTCTACATTATTGTCAAAATAAATTATTGTACACATTTTGTGTAACATTGTGACTTTGCTTGTGTATGTGTATATATAATAATTAATATATGAGTAAGACAATAGGTTGAATCAATGACTACCCATTACGATGAAGACATAAGTATTTAATAATCCTTAGTTTACATTTTTACTATAAAATGTGATAATAAATAAAAACTTTAAACACATTTATTATTAATGATAATAACGAATAAAATAACGAGCGAGATGCAGAGACTGAGAGTGAGAGAGAAAAGAAATTATATTTTTGAAAAAAATTGTATTAATATTTATATTATAATTATGAGCCTCGAAATTATCAATGCGACTATCTCAGTATTTGTAATTTTTTTTCTCTTTCCTAAATGAAACAATAAACTAATTATTTCGAAATTATGAAGAATACTCACCTCTTTCGCGATGACAGCAACACACACCGCCATGTTTCGGAAGTGAGATATGAACCAATCAAAACATAAAATACAATTCGACCATGTGATACGGTATTCTTCTCCCGCCATCTCTAGTATGTTTTTCTAACTCGACCAAAATGGCGTTGAAGGCAGATAAAGATGCCTTTTACAGGCGAATCAAAAGGATTTACTCTTCTTGGATGGTAACGCTATTTAAATATATACATAACTGTTTGAACGACAGATCTGGAACTCTGTGTACATGCATTACAGAAACTAAGACAGAAGATAATTAGATATATTTATATCATATTTAATAATATATTATTTTAATGTTACTACTCTACTGAAGACCGAAGTGTTAAAAAATCGAAAACCTGATTTACATCACCTAGCTAATTATTAAGATGCACATGTGTTAATATATTGACTATTAGTATTACTTTTATTAGTGTTACGTATAATCTGCAATAAAATAACTGATCAGTAATTGTTTTAGTTTTAATAAATCATTAAATGGGTCATGTTTTAACTTTATAAGCAGTGTATATTTTGTTTTTTGAAATGTTACTGGTTTACTTTTTGTAATATTACATATATAATACAGAGAACAAATATATATTTTAACAAACCATGACATGCTATCAGAAGATTCTCTGTTATTGTAGAACCATTAACTCAGTAACTGATAATGATATTGTTTGTAGAATTGACTAAATAATAATCTGAGGTATTTTTAATGGTTAATACATTTGGCCATTTACCTTAAATTTAAAATTGGAAGAACTGGTAACCAGTTCCTACCTAGAGTTAATTAGAAAGACCTAAAACCATATATCTTCTTCATGTTGATTAAATGAAGAATTGTCTGTAACTCCAGAAAGCCAGTGGTGAAGATGTCCTCGCAAAGATGGATGCTCTGGCTACAGCCGTGGGTGTGGACGAAGAAGTCGTTTATTCAAAATCAACATCACTGCAGGTTTGATATAAACTGATAGTGATACTATTTTAATTAAACATAAATTAATAATTTACTTTTTTTTATAATTTATATATCTATAACAAAACCAAACAAATATCCAATCATAATAATTCTTTTATATAAAAACAAGAACACACAATTATTAATTTACTGTTTTTTATTTTTGGATAATTTTTTATTTGTTTGTTCTTATATTATTTACTAGTTAACTGTAATTAAACCTTTATCTTGGATAGATGGTTTTGTTAACTCCAGTATCTCAAAATGTTTTTTAAAAATGAAACGGTCAATCCATAGACTAAATGTTGGTATGTACTGACTCAGATCCCATTTCTGCTTCTGTAGAGCTGTCTTATGAATCATTTGAATCATTTGCTATTAATCAGTATAAACTAGTCTTTGAAGTTTCATCAGTTTTGCTTTTAAAAATTATATGTTTGATAACTTTCTCTTTTTTTGCAGACGTGGCTGTTTGGTTATGAACTCACTGACACAATCATTGTTCTGTGTTCGGAAGTTATCTGTATTCTTGCAAGTAAAAAGAAGATAGATTTCCTCAGACAGCTGGACAGTGGAAAAGAAAATGAGGAGGGCGTACCCCCCCTGAAGTTATTCACAAGAGACAAGGTTTGTATAGCATAGTGAATAAGCTCTCTAAGTGAATATGTAATTTAAATATTGTGAGTGTTCATTTGTATTTGTTTTCTCATGTAATATTTCTACACTGTTATCTCTGTTTGTCTCTAACTCTCTCAAATGACTGATGCAGAAAAGATGCTTTCTGTTTAAAACCTTATATACTGACATATTTGATACAGGTATGCATATGTCTTCATATATCTTTATATATGTCCTATGTTCATTTGTATTTTTTTTTCGTGTAATATTTCTACACTGTTTTATCTGTCTATCTCTAACTCTCTCAAATGATATATATTAAAACCTTATATTACTTAGATATATGATACATGTATGCATATTGTCTTGATATATCTTGATATATATCCTTGTAAAGTATGACACATGTAATGATATATATAAATGTGCAATGTTTATAATTCAACACATTCAGATAAATAAAATATTAAGTTACTGTTTTGTGTTGTACAGGGTGACAAGGACAAAGCCAATTTTACCAAAATGACAGAAGCTGTCAAGAAGAGTCGCAAAGTAAGATAATTTTATGAAAAAATATATTCCAGGAATTACAGTGAATAATATTTTAATAATTTCAGATATTATTGCTTCAAACTAACAAAATACATGCTTTTAAGTCAAATGAGTATTTATTAATTTATTTTTTTTATAAAAGTATTAGCATAGAGACATAATTTTTTTTCAGATTAATAAACATTACAGAATTTTAATAATTTTGTTAATATTGTTTATACAGAGTAGTAATATTTTTAAACTCATATTAACTTTATTATTAACACTGTTTTTTTAAATTAGGGTAAAACGGTGGGTGTTTTTGGCAAAGACAAGTTTGCAGGTGAATTCATGGATGGATGGAGAGCAGCCATAAAAGACTTTGAAAAGGTGATTACGGAAATTTTATTTATTCTTTTTGTAATTTGTAGAATTAAAAGATTTAAATAAAATTAGAAATAAACAGTAAAGCTCATCTTGTTTTATTGATTTGGTTTACTTATTTGCGTATTACTTGAAACTGGTTTAATTTGAACAATTTATCAAACATAATAATCATGTTCAGTTTAATTAGTTTTGATTTGACACTTATTGTATATATTTTTCTTTTGTTCTATATTATCCAAATTATGAATAGAAATTAACAAAAAAAAAATTCTTTCTGTCTTTCTGTTGTATTGTTTCTTTTCCCCTCTTCTGTATTTTTTTTGTTCACTGCTCAATTTATTTTATTATTAATATTTTTTTTTTATTATATTTTATTTTACTATCTGCATTTCTTACAGGTTGATGTGAGTGCTTCATTTGCATACATCATGGCTCCAAAAGAAGAATCAGAACAGAAGACAATGCAGCGAGCATGTCAAGTGACCTGTGACATCTTCAATAAATATCTTAAAGAACAAGTCATGGAAATCATTGATGCGGAAAAGGTTTGTTTCTCTTTTTGATTTTTTTTTTTGAAGAAGAAAAAATCCTTTTAATTTCTGAGTAAATCAAATACTTTTATTAAAGTAATAATGTTTAAAAAAAAAGATAAATGTTTTAGAAAAAGCTTATTTTTAATTTTCTCTAAATTCTTTGTAAATGTCGCATTGTTTAATAAGCTTTTTTTCTTTCTCAGAAAGTTAAACATTCTAAATTAGCTGATGGAGTAGAACAGGCATTGCAGAACAAGAAATATGTGACAGGAGTTGATGCCTCGCAGTTAGACATGTGTTACCCAGCCATCATACAGAGTGGAGGAAAATACAGTTTGAAGTTTAGTACTGTTAGGTGAGTCGAAGATAATATTTTGAAGTTAAGTGAGTGGTATAAAATACAGATTGAAGTTTAGTACTGTCGGGTGAATGGTACAAAATACAGTTTGAAGTTTAGTACTGTTGCATGAGTAGTACACAATACAGTTTGAAGTTTAGTACTATTGGGTGAATGGTACAAAATACAGTTTGAAGTTTAGTACTGTTGGGTGAGTGGTACAAAATACAGTTTGAAGTTTAGCATTGTCGGGTCAATGGTACAAAATACAGTTTGAAGTTTAGTACTGTCAGGTGAGTGGTACCAAATACAGTTTGAAGTTTAGCACTTGCATGAGTGGTACACAATACAGTTTGAAGTTTAGTACTGTCAGGTGAGTGGTACAAAACACAGTTTGAAGTTTAGCACTGTTGCATGAGTGGTACACAATACAGTTTGAGGTTTAATACTGTCAGGTGAATAGCAGAAATGGGTGGGGAAATATTAAAAAAATTCTGTATTAATTTTAATTTTGCTTTTAAATAAATAAAAAAAAAAAATATAACAACAGTTTTGGATATGAATTTATTAATTTTAACCTTTGCATGCTAAGCAGACTCGAGTGAGGAGACACTGTTCACATTATGAATATTTAAAATTTTAGTGACGAACGCCCACTTCACTTTGGATGTATCGTGTGTTGTCTGGGGGCAAGGTACAAGTCGTATTGTTCCAATATTGTTCGGACCTTGTTAGTTGACCCACCGGAAGAAATGCAGAAGACGTACGAATTTCTGCTCACAGTCGAAGAGGAGATGATGAAGAAATTACAGCATGGTGGGTTTTGTAAATGAATATTCATAGAAATATATAAACAGTCACATACGTACATATATAATGCTTTGATAATAAATACTTTAGAAATCAAAAGCTGAAAATACTGTATTTTGTATGATATTTGTTTTAATAAATACCAGTTTTCTTTTTTAATTTTAAATTTAAATGAAGAATTTTCATTAGGAATGTTTTTAAAAAAAAAACAAAAACATTTTTAATAGCAAACTAAAGTATTTGCTACACAACTCAATTTTAGAATTATTACAGATGATTATGCATTACCCTGTCTTAGTTCAACTTTATTAAGTAATGTTTGTATTTTTAATTTCCAGGTGTGAAGCTCAGTGAAGTTTATGACTGTGGTATGAAGTTGGTAAAGACCGAGAAACCAGAGTTGTTAGAAAAAATTACTAAAAGTTTTGGGTTTGCTATGGGTGTTGAGTTCAGAGAAGGATCACTTCTGATCTCTGGGAAAACAAATGTGCCTGCCAAAAAAGGTAAATATTTCAAATATGCATTAATTATATGTTTCAGTTTTTATATTTTTATACAGTAGATGGATTTTTTTTTACATCATTGTATTGTAATTTATTTATTATCTGTTTTCATGTATAATCTTTTAAATGTATCTGAATTTTGTATTATTATTATTAGTTTTTCTTTTTCTATTCATTTATAATGTACGTGGTTCTGATTTGATTTTAGAGAAATGGTCTTTATTTAATAATAAGAAAGGAAAAAAAACAACAATTTACAATTTTTTTATTGTCTTATTTGATAATTAGCTGTAAGATAAAAAAAAAAAATAATAATTATATACACAACTAAATAAGATAATGAGTAAATGAACTCATATGTAAAATAAGAGAAAACAAAAAATTTAAAAATATTTGCAACTTATTATTATTATTATTTTTTTTTTCAAGGCATGATTTTCAACCTGAATGTGGGGTTTTCTGATCTGGAAAACAAAGATGCCAAAGATCCTCAAGGAAAGAAATATGCTTTGTTTGTTGGTGACACTGTGTTAGTCAATGATGTAAGTTTTTGTACCCATCACCTTTAATAATCTTATACCTTGTTATGTTAATAATCTCTGTCATCTTCATTCTTGGCTTTGAAGATGTAGCTGGAGTTTGTAACGTACAAATAATGTTTAAAGATCCATGCTTCATGTATATCACAGAATGTTGTTAATTTTCTTTTCCGTCCACGAGAAAGAGCTTTTAAAGAATTGTTTTCTGCTTAATGATATAAGAATAGCCAATAAGGTAGTATTCATAGGTGCCTTCATCATAATTCTGTTTTGTTTCTAGTATCCACTGAAGTATAAAAAAATATTCTAATAAACAAAGGTTTATTAATAATTTAATGATGATTTTTTTAAATTTTAATATCTGATAAATGATCAGTTCTTCTTAAAAATAATACATTTAGAACATTTTAATTGCTTTGTTATTGTTACTACTTCTATGATTATTGTTATTGTTATTATTACTATTTTTGTTGTTGTTATTATTACTGTTGTTATTATTATTATCACAGGGAGCTCCAGCTACTCTGATGACAAACATTAAGAAGAGAATAAAGCACATAGGAATCTTCCTGAAAGATGAAGATGAAGATGAAGAAGAGGAAGAGGAAGAAGAAGAACAAAAAGAACAAATTCTTGGACGTGGAGCCAGGAGAGCAAATTTGATGGAGTCCAGAACACGAGTAAGTTAATAGTATTAACATGTTAATGAATATTAATTAGCTGTGGATTATTAACATGTTGAATATTCATATCAGAACACCGAGTGCTCGTTAATGGACATAATATCAACTTATTAATATTGTCAGTGGTTTGAATGTAATTATGTAGAAACATAAATCTTCAGATAATTGTTGAGTGTATTATACAATTATATTTAAAAAAATAATAAAAAATGTAAAAAAATTCGGTCGAATGAGATTCACACACTGTTTCAAAATTTAAAAAAAAATGGGAAGAAACCCATCTGTAAACTAATATATTCATTTATTATTTTTTTTCTTAAATTTTATTATTATTATTTTTTAAAATTTACTTCTTCATTTCATTATTATAAATATTTAAATTTTTTTAATTTTAATTTTTTTTTTTTTTTTTTTTTTTTTTAGACTGAGGCGTCTGCTGAAGAAAAGAGGGCAGCACATCAGCGCGAGTTGGCACAAAGAATCAACGAGGAAGCCAGGGAACGTCTCAAAGGTCAAAAATCGGACACTGGAGACAAGAAGTAAATATTAAACAACATTATTTTTAATTAATGTTTATATAAAAAAAAACATAAAAAGGAGTTTATCTAAATGTATATCTCAGATAAATGTGGCTTAAGAATTAAGAAAAAGTATGACATTGGAGTCAGAGGAGAATTTTTTTAAAAACTAAATCTTTTTTTATTATAAAGCTTAAGTAGAATTTTATCTCAAGTTGTATGCCCTTTGAGGTTGATTTGTAATTTGTATCTCAAATAAATGACAAGTGAACTGAAAAGGTAAAAACACTTCAGTCTTTTATCGTAAATAAATAGATTTTCATTTATGTGCATGGTGTGGAAGTACTAAACAATATTTTTAATTTTTATTTTTAATTTTAGAATACGGAAATCAAATATTTCATACAAAGGACCAACACATTTTCCACAGGAGTCTGAGGTTCGTGAGCTGAAAATATTTGTTGGTAGGTATATTTACTCATCTTAGAGATTCACCTGTGTAAATAGTATGTAGCTGTTTAAAAGTGTTTAAAATTAATCGGTAAATTCTGCACTAATTTATTGTGATTTGTTTGTCAATTTCAGATAGAAAATACGAGACAGTGATCTTGCCGATATTTGGAGCTCCAACACCTTTTCATATCTCAATGGTCAAGGTAAAAACAGCATTACCCTCCCCTTATTTAATATCTGTATCTTTACTTCCAGTGTTAAGGGATTTATGAAAAAAATTTAATGTATTTTGAGAGGACAGTACATTTGTTTAAATATTAATCTGCATTAACGATTAATGGTAAAATCTCAGATATAGTGGGTTACTTTAAAAAGTTGTAATAATTAATTATAAATACAGTTACAAGCCAAATACAGGTTATCTCTTGTAGTATCAAAAAATAAAAATAGTAAATAAGTACATGATTAAACCCTTCTAACGTCATGCAGCTGATAATGTGTATATTTTTTCATGATTTTAAAGACTGGTTCTGATTGATTTAGCTCAGGAGTAATCTAGTGATTTTGTTTTTGTTCAGAATATCAGCCAGTCTGTGGAAGGAGACTACACATATCTGCGAATCAACTTCTTCCATCCTGGCTCCACATTGGGCAAAGAAACCACAATTTTCTCCAACCCAGACGCAACGTTTCTCAAAGAAATGTGAGTCAACATATTTATTATTATTATTATTATTATTATTATTATTATTATTATTATTATTACTATTATTACTATTACTATTACTATTATTATTATTATTATTACTATTATTACTATTACTATTATTATTATTACTGTTATTATTATTATTATTATTATTATTATTACTATTACTATTATTACTATTATTATTATTATTATTATTATTATTATTATTATTACTATTATTACTGTTATTATTGTTACTGTTATTACTATTATTATTATTATTATTATTGTCATCATCATCATCATCATGTCATATCATTTATAATTTATACTATTTATTTTTTATATTTTTTATTATTTGTTTTTATTTTTTAATAATGTTTGTTAATTATTTGATCAGATTATTAAAACCCATGCATATTAATGTATAGGATCATTTGCATAATGATCATTTCTTCTTGTTAAACCATAGATTTTTTAAAACAGTTGTATCATATATTGTATTTAAAAAATATATTAATTTTGTTAAATATTTGTTCATTTACCTGCAGTACTTACCGAAGTTCTAACACAAAGGAACCTGGAGAGATTTCAGCTCCTTCATCCAATCTGAACACAGCTTTTCGACTCATCAAAGAAGTGCAGAAGAAATTCAGAACTCGGGAAGCAGAGGAGAGAGAGAAGGAGGTGATGTTCACAACTTCAGCTTCTTAAATAAAAATAGGCAGCAGTTAAATACACATTTTTTTTAATCTTAAGAAATCTGAAATGTTCAGTTCCAGTGGATTATTTCTTTTTAACGAACTATTGTGTCACAGTTTAATAATCTAAATGCTAGTAGATAAATAATGATAGGTTGTTTTTTAAAAATATCCATTTAGGTTAAATTAATTTCTTGTTTATTATGGTTTTTGATTTTGTTGTGTTAATAATAATAATAATAATAGTGTGGGTTTCTTTTCTAGGGTATTGTGAAACAAGACACACTGATAGTGACACCAAATCGTGGTAACCCGAAACTGAAAGATCTGTACATTCGACCAAACATTGTCTCCAAGAGAATATCAGGTGCTCTGGAAGCACACACAAATGGTAAGATAATCTTTTATGACACAAAAATGATTTTATTTGTTTCCATATATAAGTTCTTTGGCTGATTTATGATTTAAAAATAGTTTGAAATTTTATTTTGACATAGAAAAGCTTTTATTTAGTTGCAGTCATTTCCAGATACAAATTTATTTACTGATCTGTCTTTTCAAATACCCCCAAAACATAAATATTAATATTATATTTTTAAGTAAATAATATTTATTGTAATATCTGCAATTCTTTCTTACTTATGCCTTTAGAAATGATGACAACAGCTTATCCTGTAAAGCTACCTCCAAGTATAACTTGTTTTCTTCATGTCATCTTTGGAGATCTATTTGCTAAATGTTCCTTGGATGTCCTCTTTTTCTCCATCCTTGTGCATTCCATATCAGAGCTTGCCTGGTTATAGTTGATAATTATTTTTGGGGGGGTTATATTTCCAATACATCTTCACTGTCTTCTGTTTTCTTTATCTGCTCTTTATGCTGATTTGTTTATGTTTTGTGTTCCAGGTTTCCGGTTTACGTCAGTCCGTGGTGATAAAGTGGACATTCTGTACAACAACATCAAACATGCATTTTTCCAGCCATGTGACGGAGAAATGATCATTCTGGTTCACTTCCATCTCAAAGTATGGAAACATAATCACTGCATATGTGGTGAATTATTTAAATTAATTGTTATTTCACTGAAACACTGCAGCCATTATGTATGTAAGGACTAGTATGAATGTTACAGATGTCAGTTGACTGAACAACTTGTGTGTGTGTGTGTTTTGATGTGTGTGAGTTGGACAGTAGAAGGGTGACTACAAATACTAAAATTTTGCTACATTGTTAGTAATTTAGACAAATTTCTGGATTTAAATAAGATCTCTTTCATTATTTTACTTCTTTTTTTTCTCAGCACGCCATCTTGTTTGGTAAGAAGAAGCACATTGATGTTCAGTTTTACACAGAGGTTGGAGAAATCACAACTGATCTGGGAAAACATCAGCATTTACACGACAGAGATGATCTGCACGCTGAACAGGTCAGTTCTCAAAAATTTAATTTATTTTTATGTCTTACAATATTAATACAGAGTGATGCTGATGTTTTTTAATTGTATAATTTGGTTGTTTGCATAATTTTCTTATCTGAGAGAAAATATGATTTTGTCCATATTATTATTATTATTATTATTATGACTACTACTACGATTACTACTATTACTACTACTATTGCTACTATTTGTACTATTGTTACCTATACTACTACTACTACTACTACTACTACTACTACTGCTTCTCTCAGCTGTTACTATTCTAATACATATTATTTTAATCATTATTATTAATATTGTGTTGTTGTTGTTGCTAATAATAATAATCATGTAATTCCTAGGCTGAGAGGGAACTGCGACAACGTTTGAAATCAGCTTTCAAGAGTTTCACAGAGAAAGTCGAGAGTTTGACGAAGCAGGAAGTGGAATTTGACACACCATTCAGAGAACTTGGTTTCCATGGTGCGCCATTCCGCAGCACAGTTCTGTTGCAGCCCACTAGTGGCTGTCTTGTCAATCTCACAGAATGGGTAAGATTGGTGGATTCCTGAAGTAAAAAATTTCAATGAAATCTTCAAAAAAAACTCACAACAAATAAAACAGTATTGTATAATTATATAACAATTGATGACAGATTTTAGTTTGACTTTGTAATTTTGTTCCTGCAGTTGTTTTTTGTATGAATTAAAACTTAATGTAGGGATAAGATAAATAGTTTTTTTTTTCTTTGAACAGAAATAAATGGTTTGCCTATTTTAAAATTATTACAAATATTTAGGTTTATTCTTGATGTTTTAGTAAATTTAGTGAAGTCATGTGTTCAATACCTAAAACCACCAAGATTAAAGTGTTTTGCGATTATATAAATATTTATTCATTTATTTACATCTGTTTTGTAAATTATCACAGTAATCAAAGAATTATGTACAATTATATTTCTACAGTCACTTTATTATTTATTTTGATTAATGAAGATTGAAAAATTCCTTATTGTTCCTTTTTCTTTTCTTTTTCTTTTAGTATGTAATAATTAATAAAATACTAAATTTATAAAAAAAAAGTTAATTATAAATATATTTTTTTTACAAACAGCCTCCATTTGTTGTTGCACTTGAGGATGTGCAGCTTGTGCACTTTGAACGTGTGCAGTTCCAGCTGAAGAATTTCGACATGGTGTTCGTGTTTAAAGATTATTCACGTAAAACTGTGATGATCAACTCAATACCCATGAGTATGCTGGACCATGTCAAAGAATGGCTCAAGTAAGCAAAAATAAATGTTTAAATAGAAATTCAGAATTTTTTAACATTTTTTTTTAATCTTAAGTATGATTCAGTTATTGAAAGAGACACAGAGATAGGAATGAATGTGTTTGAGAGAAACTTGGGATAGCTAAACAAAAAATTGTCTATCTTATCTAATCATAATTTATATTAATGTAGAAAAAAAATTATCAAATTGAAATTTGAGTAAATTAATTTCAAGACTGAGTAATATTTGCTAGATTTTTAGATGTGATGAAATTATTTAGAATCGCAGATATCAATAGATCTTAATCTTTTACCTAAGTTATAATACTAATACATTGTTTTTGCCTTTTTTTCTTTTTTTAAAGATTTTAATGTTTTGTTTATTATTTTATTTTTTCATTTTGTTACCTTTTAGGACATCAACAGATCTTGATACTTTTACCTTTGATATACTATTTGTTTGTTTATTTGTTACTTATTTTTTATCATTATTTTTAGCTCCTGTGATATCCGATACACTGAGGGAGTTCAGAGTTTGAACTGGGGCAAAATTATGAAAACCATCATCGATGACCCTGAAGGATTTTTTGACAATGGAGGGTGGAGTTTCCTTGGACCTGATAGTGACGTACGTTTATTGTATAGTTTAGTTTTCTTGTTTTTTTGTGTGTTTTTAATTAAAATATTTATATGGTCTTTGTGGAGGATGTTGTTGAAAACCATGATCACATTTTTAGTACATCTGAAATATCTTTTATTAACCTAACATAATAAATTTTCTTTTCTTTTAAGAAAACTCATTCAATCATTGGTGAGAATCTTGATAAAATATTTATTCATCTGTAATAACCTACATAAAAATGTGGGATTTTATTTTGTGTTTTTTTTTTCATTTGTTACTATCTAAGTAAAATGTATTGGCATTGGTTACAGATTTAAATTGTCATTTATCACTGTTATAATTCCATGTAAAAAAAATTCATTACAAAATAAATATCCATCAGTCATAATGTAAGTAAGATGAATTGCCATTGGTCAGAACATAAGTAAAATGAATTGCCATTGGTCAGAACATAAGTTAAACTGAATTGCCATTGGTCAGAATGTAAGTAAAATGAATTGCCATTGGTCAGAACATAAACAAAATACCTTGCCACTGTGGGGAAAAGACAAAAAAAGTCTGTGTAGGTGTGAATTGTTTTCTTGCCAGGAGGACCAGGAGGATGAGGAGGATTCAGAAGAAGACGACCAGTATCAGCCGTCAGACCCAGGCTCAGAGGAGGGCAGCACCAGCGAGGACTCGTTCAGCGAGGAAAGCAACTGGGAGGACGAGGATGAAGAGGAATCAGGTAAATGTAAAAAATCGTTTTCATATTTTACTTTTCTTAACTTTTTGTAAGTGAGAGAGCACTTTACACAACTTTCAGTAAGTGAGAGAGTATTTTACATAACTTTCAGTAAGTGAGAGGTATGTTTCTCTGACTTTGATGTATTCAGTTATTATAATAACCACTGATGAAATTTTTTACTGTTACCATTGTTAATGAATCAAAGATATGTTTCTCAGTTGATTCAGTTTTTATAATGATTACAATAATCACTGATCAAATTAGTTACTGTTACAATTACCAGTAATTCAAAGAGACTTTGGTAAATCCTGTTTTAATTATTATAATAGTCATTGATGATTCTTGTTATTATAATTGTTTACAGAAATGCAGATAATTATTGATATTATTTTTTATATATATAAAATTTGGTCAGTATAACTCGAGAACCAACATTTTCTCATTTCATTTAACTGAAATTATATATATTATTAGGTAATGAGTTGATGTAATGAAAGCAAGTAAAAAATAAATGTATACTGAAAAAAAAAAAAACTGAAGTGATTCATTGACAATATTATATACTTTGGATTTAATGGTCTTTAAAGATGTTAAGAAAATTGTATAAAAATATACATGTGAAAAAGAGTGTGTGTGTGTGTGTGTTTTATTATACTTATTTATGTTTTTATTTTTAGCGGAGGAAGAGGATCTGGGTTCAAGTGAAGAGAGTGGTAAAGACTGGGATGAGCTGGAAGAAGAAGCCAGGAAAGGTTTGTTATTTGTTTTTTTGTTGTTTTGTTTAATCCATTTTTCAACAGACAGCATATACTAGCTCACCAAAACATTGGCCAAAAACGTGATAACTGCAAAATCATTCTTCCTTAATTATTATTAAATATTTTTCACTTTTTCTTCATTATTTTTTTTTTATTATTTTATTATTTTATTATTTTATTTTTATTTTTTTTATAATATTTGTACAATACTTTGTGTGGCATGGTTGAGAAGTGTGCTGTCAGGTATTGCTTATCTTTCATTCATTGTAAACTGGGGGTGTTCATTTTATTAGTTTGTTGTTTCAAGGAGGGATTTTGCTCAGTGCTCTACTCAGGTTTTCTAAGATTTTGCTGTGTTGAATTTAAATAACACTTAAAATTCTTTTAATCATTATTTTCAGCTGATCTGGAGAAGGACGTGTACCCAGTTGAGGAAATTCAGAAAAAGAGAAAAAGATCGGGCGACCATCACAGCAGCAAGGACAAGAAAAAGAGAAGAAAGTGAAGAAAAATGTGAAATTCTCTTTGCTGAAAGTGTTACTTGTGTCTGGCGACAAGATAGTCAGACATCTGATGTAGTTCTGCTCCATGCTTAATCGCATTAGTGAATGACACCTGACTATTATGAATTATTGGATTTATTTCTGCTTGTATATAACATGACAATGAACTGAAATGTGTGTCGTTTAATTTGTCTCAATAACTAAGATTTGTTGTGGAGTCGTTTCTTTTTTATATTTATCAAAACAACAAAGTGTGGACAGTTCTATCATAGATTACGAGAAATGAAAATTTGGTCATCAGTGAAGAAAACAAAAACTGAAATTTTGAACTCTAAGAAAAAGAGAAAATTAAAAAAAAAAAGACTGAAAAGCTTTTTGTGGACATTATGTTGTTCTGTCTTAACCATTTGTACTGTATTATCATCTGGCATTAACTTCCAAAGTTGTTTAAACTTGTTTTTTTTTGGTTTTGATTTTTAATTTTCTGAAATTTGTTTTATTTGTTATCATCATCATCATCACCATTTTTTTTTTAAATAAAAAGTTAAAAACCCATTTTATTCGTCTAATTTTTCACCATATACTTGTTGCGAAGAACTTATCTTTTTGTTAACTTCATTATTAAAAATTGTTGTTCCCATTAGAGGTAATTTTAACATTTTACATTTTTGCCATCTTCCTTTGTGGGAAGCAAACATGTTTCTAGAAATTTATCGTGTTGATGGAATAAAAAAAAATAAAAGGAATTTACATATTGGGAACAAGCTACAGTTTGTGTACATTTTATAGTTTTAGATGTAAGCCAGAGTTTATAATAAACCTTACATCAATCAAGTTACATTGTCTGAATGTCTGTTTTGTTGTACAGAATTAAACTTTATTATTATATCATAGTTTTACCGTATCTTGTTTGTTTTCATCATCTGATGTTGAAAGTTCCATACTTATAGCATTAATTATTTTCCATCACTTTAAAATAATAATTGTGATTTATAATTCTTTAAGAAGACCCATAGATTTTAGTTTAAAAAGAAAATTTACTGAGTTCTTGTCGTACTTTATCTGAATTTAATAATAGTTAAACAGTAAACCACATCAGTTTTTAATGTTCATTAATGCACATATTTAATCATATACGGCTTTAAAAATATACAATTATATTATTCTTGGGAATAAAAGTAATATTGTAATTCTTAGAAATGTACCCCCTTCTTAAACGGTAAATTAAATGTAACAAAAAAAAACGAAAAAAAATCTGGAATGAAGAACAATAGCTGTCAATTTATTCATACAAAAACAAATACAATAATCATCTTTTTACATATTCATACAGATGTTTTAAAAAAACATTAATTTACTAATGAGACTTCAATATAATTGGTGCAAAAGTTCATTGTTAGTACGTCAGTTAAACACGAGTCTTTGACAGATCAAAATACAACATACATACAAAACGAGCAAAATATGAATTCTTTTATTCAATAGAAAGGAACCAATGAAAATCTTCATAATGTCCACGTGTTATTGCTTTTTTTAAAAAATTATTAATGTCCAGAATTATTTACATATATTACAAAGTCAGAAATGTTGCAAGTAACAAACAAAATAATTAATAATAATAATAATAATAATAATAATAATAATAATAATAATAATAATAATACTGCCTTTACTACTACTCCTGCTTTTTTCAGCTTATTTTAATCATTATTATTACTATTGTTGTTGTTGCTAATAATAATAATCATGTAGGCTGCGAGGGAACTGCGACAACGTTTGAAATCAGCTTTCAAGAGTTTCACAGAGAAAGTCGAGAGTTTGACGAAGCAGGAAGTGGAATTTGACACACTGTTCAGAGAACGTGGTTTCCATGGTGCGCCATTCCGCAGCACAGTTCTGTTGCAGCCCACTAGTGGCTGTCTTGTCAATCTCACAGAATGGGTAAGATTGGTGGATTCCTGAAGTAAAAAATTTCAATGAAATCTTTGAAAAAAAAACTCGAAACAAATAAAACAGTATTGTATAATTATGTAACAGTTTATGACAGATTTTAGTTTAACTGTCATTTTGTTACTAAAGTTTTTTTTTTTATGAATTAATACTTAATGTAGGGATAAGATACATTTTTTTGCCTATTTTAAAATTATTACAAATATCTATTCTTGATGTTTTTGTAAATTTAGTGAAGTCATGATACCTAAAACCACCAAGATTAAAGTGTTTTGGGATTATATAAATATTTATTCATTTATTTACATCTAACTGTTTTGTAAATTATCACAGTAATCAAAGAATTATGTACAGTATATTTCTACAGTCACTTTATTATTTATTTCGTCTAATGAAGATTGAAAAATTCCTCATTGTTCCTTTTTCGTTTCTTTTTCTTTTAGTATGTAATAGTTAAAAAAATACTAATTTTATAAAAAATAAAAAAAAAATTAAATATGTTTTTTACAAACAGCCTCCATTTGTTGTCGCACTTGAGGATGTGCAGCTCGTTCACTTTGAGCGTGTGCAGTTCCAGCTGAAGAACTTCGACATGGTGTTCGTGTTTAAAGATTATTCACGTAAAACTGTGATGATCAACTCAATACCCATGAGCATGCTGGACCACGCCAAAGAATGGCTCAAGTAAGCAAAAATAAAGTTTAAAGCCAGAAATTCAGAATTTTTTAACATTTTTTTTTTAATCTTGAGTATGATTCAGTTATTGAAAGAGATACAGAGATAGGAATGAGTGTGTTTGAGAGAGAGTAACTTGGGATAGCTAAACACAAAAAAATCGTTTATCTTATCTAATAATAATTTATATTAATATAGGGAAAAAAATGATTTTGTTTTAGAACAAATTAAAATTTGAGTAAATTTATTTCAAGACTGAGTAATATTTGCTAGATTTTTAGATGTGATGAAATTATTTAGAGTCGCAGATATCAATAGATCTTAATCTTTTACCTAAATTATAATACTAATGCATTGTTTTTGCCTTTTTTCTTTTTTTTAAAGATTTTAATGTTTTGTTTATTATTATTTTTTTCATTTTGTTACCTTTTAGGACTTTAACAGATCTTGATACTTATACCTTTGTTATTTTATTTATTTATTTTTTACCTATTTTTTTTATCATTATTTTTAGCTCCTGTGATATCCGATACACTGAGGGAGTTCAGAGTTTGAACTGGGGCAAAATTATGAAAAGCATCATCGATGACCCTGAAGGATTCTTTGACAATGGAGGATGGAGTTTCCTTGGACCTGATAGTGACGTACGTTTATTGTATAGTTTAGTTTTCTTGTTTTTTTTTGTGTTTTTTTTTTTAAATAAAAATATTTATACGGTCTTTGTAGAGGATGTTGTTGAAAACCATGATCACATTTTTAGTACATCTGAAATATCTTTTATTAACCTAACATAATAAATTTTCTTTTCTTTTAAGAAAATTCATTCAGTCATTGGTGAGAATCTTGATAAAATATTTATTCATCTGTAATAACCTACATAAAAATGTGGGATTTTTTTGGTGTTTTTTTTTCATTTGTTACTATCTAAGTAAAATGTATTAGCATTGGTTACATATTTAAATTGTCATTTATTACTGTTATAATTCCATGTAAAAAAGAAATTCATTACAAAATACATATCCATCAGTCATAACGTAAGTAAGATGAATTGCCATTGGTCAGAACGTAAGTAAAATGAATTGCCATTGGTCAGAACATAACTAAAATGAATTGCCACTGGTCAGAACGTAAGTAAACTGAATTGCCATTGGTCAGAACGTAAACAAAATACCTTGCCACTGTGGGGAAAAGACAAAAAAAGTCTGTGTAGGTGTGAATTGTTTTCTTGCCAGGAGGACCAGGAGGATGAGGAGGATTCAGAAGAAGACGACCAGTAGCAGCCGTCAGACCCAGGCTCGGAGGAGGGCAGCACCAGCGAGGAAAGCACCTGGGAGGACGAGGATGAAGAGGAATCAGGTAAATGTAAAAAATCGTTTTCATTTTTTACTTTTCTTAACTTTTTTGTGAGAGAGTACTTTACACAACTTTCAGTAAGTGAGAGAGTACTTTTCATAACTTTTAGTAAGTGAGAGAGTACTTTTCAATACTTTCAGTAAGTAAAAGTACTTTACACAACTTTCAGTAAGTGAGAGGTATATTTCTCTGACTTTGGTGCATTCAGTTATTGTAATAACCACTGATAAAATCTTTTGCTGTTACCATTGTTAATGAATCAAAGATATGTTTCTCAGTTGATTCCGTTTTTAATAATTATTACAATAATCACTGATGAAATTAGTTACTGTTACAATTATCAATAATTCAAAGAGACTTTGGTAAATCCTGATGCAATTATTGTAATAGTCATTGATGAATCTTGTTATTATAATTGTTTACAGAAATGCAGATAATTATTGATATTATTTTTTATATATATAAAATTTGGTCATTATAACTCGAGAACCACATTTTCTCATTTCATTTAACTGAAATTATATATATTATTAGGTAATGAGTTGATGTAATGAAAGCAAGTAAAAAATCAATGTATACTGAAAAAAACAAAAAAACAACTGAAGTGATTCATTGACAATATTATATACTTTGGATTTAATGGTCTTTAAAGATGTTAAGAAAATTGTATAAAAATATACATGTGAAAAAGAGTGTGTGTGTGTGTGTGTTTTATTATACTTACTTATGTTTTTATTTTTAGCAGAGGAAGAGGATCTGGGTTCAAGAGAAGAGAGTGGTAAAGACTGGGATGAGCTGGAAGAAGAAGCCAGGAAAGGTTTGTTATTTGTTTTGTTTTTGTTGTTTTGTTTAATCCATTTTTCACAGACAGTATATACTAGCTCACCAAAACATTGGCCAAAAACGTGATAACTGCAAAATCATTCTTCCTTAATTATTATTAAATATTTTTCACTTTTTCTTCATTATTTTTTTATTATTATTATTATTATTATTATTATTATTTTTTTATAATATTTGTACAATACTTTGTGTGGCATGGTTGAGAAGTGTGCTGTCAGGTATTGCTTATCTTTCATTCATTGTAAACTGGGGGTGTTCATTTTATTAGTTTGTTGTTTCAAGGAGGGATTTTGCTCAGTGCTCTACTCAGGTTTTCTAAGATTTTGCTGTGTTGAATTTAAATAACACTTAAAATTCTTTTAATCATTATTTTCAGCTGACCTGCAGAAGGATGTGTACCCAGTTGAGAAAATTCAGAAAAAGAGGAAAAGAAAGTGAAGAAAAATGTGAAATTCTGTTTGCTGAAAGTGTTACTTGTGCCTGGTGACAAGATAGTCAGACATCTGATGTAGTTCTGTCTGCACACTTAATCACATTAGTGAATGACATATAAACAGTATTTACTAACTACATCAGTTTTTAATGTTCATTAATGCACATATTTAAACATATACAGCTTTAAAAATATACAATTATATTATTCTCGGGAATAAAAGTAATATTGTAATTCTTAGAAATGTCCCCCCTTCTTAAACAGTAAATTAAATGACAAAAAAAAAAAAAAAAAAAAAATCTGGAATGAAGAACAATAGCTGTCAATTTATTCATACAAAAACAAATACAATAATCATCTTTTTACATATTCATACAGATGTTTTAAAAAAACATTAATTTACTAATGAGACTTCAATATAATTCGTGCAAAAGTTCATTGTTAGTACGTCAGTTAAACACGAGTCTTTGACAGATCAAAATACAACATACATACAAAGTAACGAGCAAAATATGAATTCTTTTATTGAATAGAAAGGAACCAATGAAAATCTTCATAATGTCCACGTCTTTTTGCTTCTTTTTTTTTGTTATTAATGTCCAGAATTATTTACATATATTACAAAGTCAGAAATGTTGCAAGTAACAAAAAAAAATAATATAAAAAAATCATAAAGATATAATAATAATAATAATAATAATAAAATCACAAACATTAATTTTAATGGACCATAAATAGTAAAACAACAATTTTTTTACAAGTGACATAAATAATACAGAAGTGTCTCAGCTGATAATTGTTAATTTAGTTAACTGCAGGAGAATCCTGTGTATAAACTTTACAACTCATTTCATTACCATTATTTTTACTATTAAAACTAACGTGTTCATTCACACTGCCACAGAAACAACACTAAACCTTCAAACTCAAATTATTATTATAGACATTGTTAATGTGCAGTATTTCAAATTGTTTTATTATTTTCACTGTTAAAAATAATGTATATAAGCAACAACATCAGTAGTATTTTGTTTGCATTATAAATATATTAGTCCTCCAGTTTATGAAAGAAAAAAAAAAAAAAACAATTGTGAAAAGTACTCGACTGAGATAATTATAACTAACTGAATAAAATCAAATATGCAAGCTTTCTGTATCACAATTTCTGTCTGTTGGTTTCTGATTTCATGTTGCCTTGTTTTTGTTGCCTGGTGATGGAGAGATGCTAGACTGAGAGGGTTTGTGTTAAGATTTGATTGCGGTGTCTTTCCTAGGAGCTGAGCTGCTTGGGGTGGGGTGGGTGACAGAGACGTGTTGCTGGACCCAGGGGTGCTTGAGAACCTCGGTCAGTGGCAGACGTTTGCTGGGATCATGACGCAGTAACTGACGGTAAAAAATAAAAAAATAAAAAATAATGTTTATACTGAACACACCTGGCACTGTAAAGAATGTAAAAAAGAAAAAAAAATGGTATATAAATACCTAAGGAAAAGTTCTAAATCCATCAAGTAATTTCTTAAAATTTTTATTTATATTTCTCCTTTAAGTTGTTAACAAAAGCATCCATATACTTATTATTATTATTGTATGCATTATTAGAAAACATATACTTTACAAAGCAAACAACCCTGACATTAATTGCAAAAATTATAAAGCTACAAACGTTATAAAAAAAGGAATAAACTGTAATTTAATGTCTACCTTTGATATCAAATCGCGAGCTCCTTCGGACACGTGGCTGGGGAAAGTGAAGTCCACTTTGGTGATGCGTCTGTACGTCTCGGAATGACCCTCAGACTCAAACGGGGGTTTCCCTACGAGAAACTCGTAACACAGGATTCCCAGACTCCAGAGGTCGACTTTCTCGTCATGCATTTTCCCTTCCACCATCTCGGGAGGTAGATAGTCCAGGGTGCCACACAAAGTGGTGCGTCTGTTATAAAAACCAATTACATCTGAATTTCTATTTTACAGATGTTTAAACCGTCAAATACTTCCTTTTAAATGGCGAATGATATCTCAATTTCTATTTTACAGATGCTTAAACTGTGAAATGTATTTCCGACACAAATGGTGAATGAATGTATTCGCCATGTACTGATATATGAATCAGGATAAAATTTACTGTGGGCAAGGAATATCAGCAAAAGATCTTGTACACATAGTAAGTGATGGCTATGCTACAACATAAATCTACTAACACATAAATGAAATAAAACTAATATATATATATATCAGCACACAGAGCATCCAATTACCATATAATTTTTTTTTTTTTTTTTTTTTTTTTTTTTAAAAAAAGGGTTCATGCTAGTGGCAATATAGGTAAAATAATTGCCTTTTTTTTTCTTTCTTTTTTATTACTATATTTGACATTACTCTGATCCCATGATCTTCTAATTTTTGTTGTTGTTGTTGTTGTTTTGTTAAAAAATATATATCACTGGGAAGTTGGAATTATTTTGCTGTCTCATTTCACCTCACTTTCTCCCTATTTTTCTAGCCCAGCTTGAACCCTGGCCATGCTGGCTGTGTCTGTGAACAAGTTTCTACAGCTCCCCCCCACCCCACCCCTGCCCGTACCCACCTTGATGAAGGGGCGTGCACGGACCAGCCGAAGTCTGCTATTTTCAGATCTCCTTTCAAGCCAAGTAACAGGTTCTCTGGTTTGATGTCTCTGTGGATCACTCGACGACTGTGACAGTAAATCAAAGCATTCGTCATCTGATAGATATACTGCAAAAAAAAAATAATAATAATAATAATAATAATAAAAAACCAATCAGAATACAGTCCAGATAGAAGCTTTTAATGGTATCTATGTGAATATGATTTGTAAAAATGTGAATGGGCACTTAACATTTCTGTATGCTGTATGGTGGCTGATTCATCTAGCTGTCAATCAAGCAAAAAGATGTATGCAAATGTTCTTTTGCACAGCACTTTCTTTAATCAATATAGTTACTCTATAAAGAAAACTTGCAAAGGCTGAAAGGTCATATGTATCATTTAAAAAAAATATCTGTTTTTAACCAAATTCACAATTCTATCCAGCTAATTACCTCTGAAAGTCATCACAAACTGTTTCAGATCACATCTGATTTAAATTATATTAACTGCATTAACAGATACTTAAATATTGGTGTTATTTATCACGTAAGAAATTAACTTACATTTGCTGTTCGCTTTTCATCAAATCTTGAACATTTCTGCAGTTCTTTATACATTTCGCCTCTTGGAGCATATTCAAGAATTAAATAAACTCGTGTTTTGTCATGGAAATATCCAAACAGTCGTAAAATATTGGGGTGTCTATAAATAAAAAATCAAGATGAAAAAAAATGGATCTGTAGTATTTTTATAATTACAGTGTTGAATTACAAAGCTACAGTAACTATTAAGATACACAAAATAAATCTTTTATTTATTTATTTATTCTTTTGTTGTTATTCTTTTTTTTATTCCTTTTTTATTCCCCCATCTCACAAAATGATTTATTATTATTATAACCCTACAGAAACAAATTAACTGTTTATTTTAATTCTGGGAATAAGACATTTTTCAAAACTGTACTGTAAACAAATGATATGAAAGAATAATCAAAACCAAATTTGCAAGATCATTCACTCTGTTACATCCTCTGGTTTTTAATACATTTAGGCTACATATTAATACCATTAAAAAAAGAAAAATAAGAGGAAAAAGAAGAAGAAGATGATACAGATAAAAACCAAGTTACCTCAAGTGTGACTGGATCTCAATCTCTCTTCTCAGCTGGTGTTCAACTCCAGACTGCTGTAGCTGAGATTTGAACAGCACCTGTGAAATAACAAATATGTCTTTACTATCAACACAGTTTAATAAAAAAAAATAATAATAAAATAAAAATATGCCTAAAGAAACTCTCATGTAAGAATATCAATAGAACTTGCACAGTGGGACTTTCATGATGTTAGGCACAGTCATCAACTAAAGGACCCTGAGTAAATGTACAACAAAGCAAAATATATATATATATATATACACACACACAACCACGAATGCAATAAAAACTATGTAACTAGTATTTTTAATATTAATGGTTACTAAAATGTGCCTTACAAATGTGAAATGATAACAAAGGAAGCTTGCTGAAGCCAACGCATGTTTTGCAGTGAAGGTCCTTTTATGCAGGGATCATTTACTGTAATATAACTACCAATAAGATCCTTATTGTGAAAAACCAGTAAACTAATTGACTGTTTCTAGTTTGGCAACATCCTGTGGATAAAATATAAAAGTCCAATCCTTCTTTTATTGCATCTACATTTGTACATATATATTCTATGTCTGTTTTGGGAAAAAGGCTTTGGATGTGAATCAAGACTTATCATCCATTCTTTTTCTCATTTACAAGAAGCAGAAGACAAAACCTTTTGGACCCATGGGAAACATACAGCAAAGAGCAGCATTAGTTTCTGTCTTGTGTTTGATAAAGATCCTTTATTGTCTCTACTTATACATATCTGGATTTTCAAAAAATATAATAACAAAAAAGATAGTAATTATATATATAAATAAAAATAAAAAATTAAAATAATTATCAGTGTATACTTACTTTCAAGGCCACAATATATTTGCTAGTTTTCTCTCGGGCCAAGTAAACATTTCCAAACTTTCCTTTCCCCAGAGGTTTTCCAATGTCAAATTCACTCAGAGACCAGATTCTAAAAACAACAATACATTTTATTTTAAACATTTAGGTCATAATGAAATACCTGCAAAGTAAAATGAAAGTATCTCTGCTTTTTTTAACACATTACAATGACGTTGATGATCATCAACAAACGACAGCATTTAGACTTGACTAAAACATCATGTGAAAGTAACCAAAATGTTATCAGTTATTTATATATAAATAAATATCATGTTTTAAAAAAATTTTAAATATCAAACAGAATATTTTCAAACCAGTGTTATTGCTATGAAATGGTTTTCAACCAATCTCCATCTTTGTCCTAATTTTTATCATCAATCCAAATGTTATCTGTCATCACTTTAAACTGTAAACCTAACTTCCATATAAAATTCAAATACAAACATTTTCAGAGGAATAGTTTAGGTGAAGAATTTTTAAAGCATTTTTTTTTTTTTCTTTCTTTTCTTTTTTTTTAATATAAAATCAAACAAAAGTCTTTGATGTAACTAGTCACAATTCTTCTTATAATATTATTTTTAATTAATCTAAATTTTTCCTCAAGTCTAACACTAAACCAAAACAGTCACATACAATGTTAATCTGTCATTGTATTTTTGGGAATTTAGATGAACATTTTTAGAAGTTACCTTTTCTTTTCTGTAGTTGTTGAATCTGATGATTGTTTTGTCATTTGTTTGTCTCCTGCCTCTTGAGCATTCATGTCAACTGGTTTCAAAACTCTCTGTTGTTCCATTATGCACCAGTATCACTATGAAACCAACTAACACAAAACCTGCTTAAGTATTAAAATTAAATAAATAAAATCAAAAATAAATTAAAACATGAAAAGCATGAAATAAAAATAATAATTTAAAAAAAAACACACAAATTAAAGACAAAACAAACACATTCAAATAAAAAGAAAAGTAAATGTATAATTTTATGTTACATATGATTATGAAGAGATCTCAGTAACTAAGTGCATTGTTTAAAAGCATTTTATATTAGTTCAAACTGGTAACTGTTATATCATATACAATTATATTCAGGTCATTGTATAATTGAAAATAAAGCTACAAAATGTATTTCTAGAACTTCAGAATCATTCTCGCAAGTTGAGATCATGGTGAAAATCTCAACAACAACCATATTTGAAAATCCAAAATCCATTTTATAGATCAATTCTACCATACATAGATCGAAGCTATAACAATTTAAATTTACCCAATTAATCTTACATTTCTAATTACTACTCAGTCTACTCAGATAAACTAAGATAAACTTAGTAATTCATGATCACTTATTAAACACAGCGGAGATTTTATTAAAAATTTTTTACTTTTATTTTTTACTTTTTTTTATTTTTGATTCTTTCAATGAACATACGATTAACAAAATGAATAGAATTTTCACATTAAATACTTTCTTTTGTCGAGCAAGGATAAATCGGCCTTACTTCCTTAATAATAATAATAATTTGATGATAATTCATAAAATGGAGAAAGTGGTTAGACGAAAATGAGCTACCGACGTTTTCAGGTCAAAAAGGTTTATCACAGTGCCCATCAAAAAGATCGCGATTTATAAGCTTTCAATTAATTGAATTACAATATGATCAAAATATATATAATGACTAAAAATATTCAAATAAATTTAATATTTTGTATACCTTTGTCTTGCAGTACGATTCAGTGTTGTTATAAACTTTTTCAATTCAACCAAAGATATTTAGTTTGAAATTCGTATCAAAGCTTTCGATTGGTTTAATGCTCTTCTTCCATAGCAATCTAAGCAGCAGCACTATTGGTTAATATTTAAAGGGAATTAACTTCTGTGACCAAACTATGGAATAACATAGATTTTGTTTTAGTTCGGAAATCACATTAAATGTTGTTTATCAAATTATTTTTAATATTTAAATAATTTTAAATTTATATTCCCCTTTGAAATCAAAATAATAATAATAAAATTAATATTAAAATTAAAAAAGAAATTAGTTTAAACAATGATCAAATAAATTAATATTTAAGAAAAATAAATAAAACATTCCTTTCTCTAATTGTTTATTGTTATTGTAATTGTTTTTCAATAAATTATAATCATTATTATAATTATATACCTGCTGGATTATTTTTTAAAAATTTGTCATTAAAATTTTTTAATCTAGGTAATAAATAATAAAGAAAAAATGACGACGTGATGATTATATTGATGATGATGATGATAATAATAATAATAATAATAATAATAATAATAACAACAACTGTCTTTTTTTTTCTTCCCAAATCGTAATCTATTTTTAGAAACTGGTTCAGAGAATGCTGACCAGTCTATTCAGTGGAAAACCGGAGGAAGGACTTTTGTTGACATAAATTGACAGCGAAGTAACGATTGTGTAAGTTTTCATGGGATTATAATTCGTTAGGTAAGTATGACGTATACGTTACTATTTAGATTTGCTTAATATTAACAAATAGTATTAAAATCATTTTAGATTCCAAATGAAAGACCTAATTCGATTAAAATCACAAAGCGTAAAATAATCTTGTCAGCCGACACTTCGGTCTTCCTGTTGCAGTATATATAATACTGTAATTGTAGACAGTAGCAGATAGGGTAGCAATGCCTTTTACTGTTTTAGGATAGGAATTTTAATCGATTTGATAGATAAGATTTTAAAATTAAATTAATGAATTAAATGCAAATTTAAGTTCATCCTATCTCATCCTATTTTAATATAGTTTGTGTTATAAAAATTGGTTAATAACTAGAAGAAGGAATGTGATTAACCTATAAAGCAGAAACAAATCTTAAAATAATAATAATAATAATAATAATAATAATAATATAATATTATTATTATTATTATTAGTTCTTATTACCAACGTGACATTATGGCATATACAATATTACAAAAATATAATTATTTTTCAGAAGCATTATTACAAGGACAGGCAAGATTACAACTAATGCAATTAAAAGTACCATTTGCTAACTGTTTATTTATAATTCAAAGATGTAATAATAATGTGTATAACAATAAAATAATAAAAATATTATATGAAGATACATATTACATTAAATAAAAATTAGAATACATTAAAAATTAATATATAATTAGAATGATAGCAATTTATAAATAGTAACATTTTATCATTTTTCAGTTATTATTACCGACATTTTTGTTTATAGTTATATATTAAATAAATTGCATTAAATTATATTTATAAGAATATTAATGAAGCTGTTTTTGTTCATGACAACATGCCTTCAAAATCAAAAACAATGGTTAAGACTGCAGCCATTGATACTATGTTTATCTTGTGATGTATATTGACTTAAGCAGATTTCATCAGTGGCATCCTTACATGACATTTCACTGTGTACTGATAGTAAAAGTAAAAAAACCATAGCTTCCAGATTTGTTTTTAATCCTGACTTCAGTAAACACCATAGATTGATTTGGAAGCATGAATTTAGTTTTTTTAAACTTTTAACACGTTATTAATCAGAAAAAGGATGAAGATGAAAAATGTAGCAACAATCTAAATTATATGTTCAGGTTTATTTAAAGATACATGTGTACTGAGAAACATACCTATATGTATATATATGACCACACATATATGTGACAGTTAACAGAAACAAGCATACATACAGAAATGTATGTATGTAGGAAAACAAATAGAAATGTATATATATGTGTGTGTGTGTGTGTGTGTGTAAAAACACATACATACATTAACTAAAGAGTAATACATTGTATTTGTTATGCACATAATTAATACATGTATGCTGCATGTCTTACTAGCAGTTTTTATAAAAGTTCATCTGAAAGTTTTGAAATTAATCTTAGTCTGAAATAAAATACTTGTGTTTGTCAAGTCACCTCCTGTCTGACTGACACTGAGGCTGCCAAAATCTGATGATTAAGTTGCTGCAGATGGTGTGGAATCTTAAATATTCCTTATATTTTTTTTTTTTTTTTTTTTTTTTGCTGGCTTGCATTGCCACTTGTCCAGAGTGATTTGAGCATAACACTCAAAGTATGGGATTCTTCTTTGTTTAATTGGCTTCACTTAGTTGTTGTGATCTTTCATTTTTCTTCATTATTATTATTATTATTTAAATCTTTTATTATTATAATTTTTTAAAATAGTCCTTGAAAAAGTAATTTGAGCAAAACACACAAAGTATGGGAAGTGTCTGGGTTTAAATTGGTTTCATCAACAGTTCTGATCTTTCATTTGTTTCTTCTGGCACCTCAAGAGTTCCACTGATGATAAACAACTGTTTGTTTCCTGCTTTGTTTACCTGCAACACAAAACCTTTTCCAAAATTTACTTACAGGTGTTTTTTTGTTTTTTAAAAAATAAGGATGCACTCGTTTTTGTATACATCAGATTTTACAGAAATCTACTTACATAGTTATTAATTACAACAGAAAATAGCCAGTGATAAATATCTCTAAACCTTCATTTATTATTATTAATAATTCAAATTGGTAATAATAATGTAAATGTTTTAAATTTGTATACTTCTACTTAAGGTTAACCTTGTTAATATTTTGTTTTTCTCTCTTATTTTGAAACAAATACTTACCAATAGCGCTATTAAAACTCATTTTTCAGAAACTTACATAGATACTGATTATGCCATTAGGTGAGCCTATGAACAATGTGCCTACATCTTAATATTCATGATTAATTATGGTAGAATGTATGTCCTTGTAATGTGTATTTGGTATAAATCTACTATTAACCTTACTGTTTAAAAAAAAAAAAAAAAAAGTTTTTATTCTGCAGTGTCATTGTGACATTAACTTACCTTTCAAATTTTATTTGGTTACGTCCCTTTCCTTTATTCCGTTTTGATTTTTCCCTCAATATTTTTAGCTGTGTGTCATTCTGCAGTTTAGATTAATACACTTTTCCATCTGTTATGTTTTATAACTATTGAAACTGGTGTTAAACAGTTTTAAAACTTTTTGTTCAAGGAAATATCTTTGGGAAGAAATATTAAGACTCAAGTTTTAATAGGTTTATTGGTTAGTATTTGTTTCGTTTTGTTTTACTGTACAGTACTGTTCTTTTCTGTATTTTATTTTACTTCACATTACATACTACTGTTCTTAATCTTACCTTATTTTATTTTACATTATTTTTCTTTAGATTATATGACTTTATTTAATATTAAATTACTTTTCTTTACTTTTTACTTTATTTTATTTATTTTACAAAGTAAGAAATAATACAAAATAATACATGAATAAATGTATATGCACATTAATTCTTTTACATATATTTATTATAAAACATTATATGTAAAAGATGTTATAAATATATTTTAATGTTTTATATAACTTTCTAAATTTCTTGATACAAATATCAGAAAATTGAGTACTTTATGTAAAATATTTTAATATAAATATCAAATAATCTTACACAATCAGTTAAAATATACTTCATTTATAATACCTAAATGAACATTTAAAATAAAATATCACGTTACTGGTGAAATATATAAGCAAAAATAATAAACATGTAGAAAAACTTTCTTTATAATTCTTCTGATATTTGATAAAATTATCAAATAGCATGAATCATAGTTTAATAGTGCATGACTATTAGTGAAAATAAATATGTATTTTATTTTTATTTTTTAGTCAGTATGTTGAGTTAGGCCTGAATAAATAGTGATTTTTAAACAGCAAGGGTTAAGTATCTCAACAAGGTTCAGTATCTCATTACAAACAATTATATATATTTTTTTCTATGTTGATCATTTTACTATAATAGTACATTATTTTTTTAAACAATGAGTTATTATTTTGAAAATAAATAATTAAGACGAATATAAATAAGGCTGAATATTTATTTAAGGTAGAATTGGATGTGAACACATACACAGATACTGCCCTGACACATACACACACACACACACAGTTACAGAGAAACGTTGACATCAACACACACATGGTTACAGAGAAACCTGGACACACACACACACACACACACACACACACACACACACACACACATTTTTTAGGAACCCATCCCCTGTAAAAAAAAAATCCCAGATCGACAGTAGAGTGTGAATTATTATTTTAGGTAAATGTGGTTAGCCACTTACTAAATATAGTTTGTCACTTGTGGTAAAATGAATATCAACATTGTGTAACACAAATATCAGGTATGATGTTGTTGTAGTTGCTATTGTCCCAGTACACATTTACTTCAAAGTTGGTGAGTCACTGCGTGTGTACAAGGAAGATTCAGGTAATAATATCTTTTGTGCTTCCTGTTAGCTGAGATTAAAACTAGGTTATGTTCACACCTTCTGTAGACTAAGTACAGCATTCATCACCATATAAGATAAAATTTAGTATTGTATTAATAAAATACAATAAAATATATATATATAAAATCTTTTATTGGTTTCTGTCACCTTCATTATACTGACCTTGGTTTATGCCAAAATGAAAATATATCAAGTGTTTGTTAGAAAATTTGTATCAGACAGATTTCACGTGAAACTACAGGCAGTAGAAGTAGAATAGAAATTGATATGCTTTTCAACATAAAATTATATCTTACTATAAAGAAAAATGTTTTTGGGAACACAGTGCTTTTGCTACTAAAAATATATTTAATATATTTTAATACTAAATAAATTATTTAACAAAAATTATTACCTTGCATTTAATAATAATAATAATATTCTATATAGATAAATAGATGATAGTCATAGGTAGACAGATGAGAAGTAACAAATAACCATGATTTTTTCTTATGATATATTTTGTATTAGAAATAATATATTACAGAAAATAATTATTAAATTATATAGCATAATAAAAAATTTCACATAATACAGTATCTCACACACACACACACACACACCCACACCCATGTATGTATATATATATATATTAAGATTTAAATAACCACAATAAATAAATCGACTATTCTAAAGTATACAGTTACATACTTATGAAATATAAAAGTTTAAAAAAAATTACATTACATTTTTACCACAGTATTTAAATACAGAGGAGTTGAACAAAAAAAATTCATTGAACATATTTTCTTCTTTCTTTTAACCAAATCCTTAAATCTTTAATTTTTACAATTGTTTCTTATTTTGGGTTAAAATAAAATATTGTTTTTCAGGTTACTAGATTCACTATGACAGTTTTCTGCTGTGACTAACAAAATGAGCTGTAAAATATGGCTGGCTGTTTTTATAGGTAAGTAAAGAATTAATTGATCTGAGAGTTGATTTAATGAATTTATTGAATTTCTTTAATTTAAATTTTATTTTATTTTAATTTTATCCAGTTGTAAAAAATTTAATGTTAAAGGCAGACCTTTTTTAATAATATAATTTTATTTTATTGTGTGTGTGTGTGTATGTTGTTTTTTTTTGTCTGTACAGTATGTGTTTTATCTCTGGTTGTCTGTATATCTGAGGTGGAAAAAGTACACACATACACACTCACACACACACTTTTATTTATTTTTTTCTTACAATGTTTTATTATTCATTTAATATTTTTTGAGTTATGACTGTTTTATCACAACTATGTTATGTTTGTTTTGTTGCTGCTGTTGTTGTTTTTGTATACTAAACTAATAAATATTAAATTTCAGTTGTTTGTTTTACTTTGAATGAAG
The DNA here is from genome assembly GCA_012295275.1 of Chrysomallon squamiferum. Taxonomy (NCBI): domain Eukaryota; kingdom Metazoa; phylum Mollusca; class Gastropoda; order Neomphalida; family Peltospiridae; genus Chrysomallon; species Chrysomallon squamiferum. The sequence goes on from CM022667.1 coordinate 3,125,045, forward strand.
CATGGAACTTGAAACAAGGTAAGGTGTGACATGAAGGTTTTTTGAATTGTAATTAACAAGTTTTTTTTTTGCTTTTTTTTCATTCAGTTAGATGATAGAAGTTGGAAGTGTATAATAATTAAAAAAACAAATTAAAAATTCTATTACTGTTAAAGTTGAATAGATGCATGCTCACATGGTTATGAAATTTATATTTATATGTTTAATTACATATGAATAAACTTGTTTACTCACAAACAAACACACACACACACACACACACACACACACAGATACACACACACACATTCACACACACAGAGATACACACACACAGGCACAATATAAACACATGTACTCAGATTTATCACATAATCTGGAATAACTGGTTACTTTATGTATAAATAGATGTATGTATGTATGTATGTATGTATGTATGTATGTATGTATGTATGTATGTATGTATGTATGTATGCATGCATGCGTGTCTGACTGTCTCTGTGTATGCATGCACGTGTGTTTGTGTGTGTGTGTATGTGTGTGTGTGTGTGTGTGTGTGTGTGTGTGTGTGTGTGTGTGTGTGTGTGTGCGTGTATGCAAGTATGTGTATATGTTTGACCATTGATTATATGGACTATCAGGGGGAGCATGATCCAGAAATTGTAAAAGTCTGAAACATTAAACATTAAACATATAATATGAAACATTAAATATATAGTATTTGTAAAGAAAAAGGTACTGTTGAAAACATACAGGCTAGGTTGGATGAAGTATGTTAGTTAGGTTGAAGTATGTTAGGTTAGGATGGTTGTGTATGTATGTGTGTGTGAGAGAGAGTGTATATGCATTTGTGTATAACAAACACATACTTTTTCCTGAATACATGCCAATCATTCTTATCTTTTGTGTATATATATATATATATATATATATATATACATTGTTATTATTTTATTTATTTATTTATTTTATTTAATTTTTAATTTTTAATTTTAATTTTAATTTTAATTTTAATTTTAATTTTAATTTTTATTTTAATTTTAATTTTAATTTTAATTTTAATTTTTAATTTTAATTTTAATTTTAATTTTATTTTTTTTGATTTTATTTTTATTTTTATTTTTTTTTTATTTTTATTTTTAATTTTAATTTTAATTTTAATTTTAATTTTAATTTTAATTTTAATTTTAATTTATTTTTCAGAATACAACCTGTGTAGCATTCTGCCTGGACATTTCCCGAACGGCGACTACTTCCCCAACCTCAATGACTCCGCCACTGTGTACATTGACCTACCCGACACCACCAGTGATCGCGTGTACCTCTGTTTCATGAAATTTACCACCTGTCACAACTGTCAGTTTCAAGTCGACTTCATCAGCGACTTCGTCTTTCCTGCTTGCTACCTGAAACCCTCTTTCGGTTCCTTTGACACCCACTGTGAACCTGGGTGACTATAATTAATTTTATTTTATTTTTTTGTGTGAAAATGTGAAAGAAAAAGTGAAAAGCAGGACCCAACCCACCCCAAAAAAATAACAAATGAACCAAAGATCGAATGAATTCACTATTTTTGAACATATTTCTGATATTGTAATTGTTAGAATTTTGGTCCACTAAACATGTGAAAACCCCCAAAAAAAAACAACAACAAACCACAATAAACCAATTATGAATGAATTTACCATGTTTTTTTTAGTGCTTTAATCACAGCTCTGATATGTCAGATCTTAATCTGCTGGTTCAGTTAGGCAGCATATTTATTCTGTATCCCAAACCTCCTAATGATGATGATAACAGACAATGATGGTACTGGTAATTATAATTCATAATGTAATCACAGGGTAATTATGACAGACAAAGGATCTGATGTTATAGACCGGTTTGAAAATATTTTTTTCTTATGTTGAAAAAAAAAAAAAAATAGACATATAATTCTTGTATTCAGTTTAGAGATGGTCAGCAAACTATTTTTTCTGTTTCACATTTTTTCTGTTTCTGTAGAATGAAATCCTTTTAAGGATTAGTGCTAAGTCATTTTGTAGATAAAAAAAAGCCCAACAAACCCACACATGGTTGGTTGATAGGAGTACACAGTGGATCAGGAAATAAGTTAGATTTGTATTAAATATTACAGCGAATTATTATTAAATATTATAGTGAATGGTCCATGGTTCAGTTATTAGTAATAGTAATTTATTAAATTATCACTTATTGCCAACAGCAACACAGTAACGAGTTAATAAATTATCACTTATTAATAGTAAATGTAGTTTTTTATTTATTTATTAAATTATCACTTATTACCAATTGCAACACAGTAATAATTTAATAAATTATCACTTATTAATAGTAGCCATAGTTTATTTCATAAATTTGTAATTTATAATAGCAAAGTTATTTTTAGTTTTTTTTTAGTTTTAACAATTGCAACATTCATGAGTTTTAAGCTCATCAGTATATAATACAGAAAAACTATAATTGTGATACTGAAATTAAATAATTTAGAAAATATTTTTAATATCTGTAAATAGAGGAATGTTTTCATATATCAAGATAGGTGGCTTTCTTCAAAATAAAGATACTAATAACAAATGCGTACACACACACACACACACACACACACACACACACACACACACACATATATATAAATTTAATAAATTTCTTTTACCATAGAATATATTATATTGTATAAATATTGTTTTATAATGTAATAAATACTGTTTCTATTTTGTTTCTTTTTTTCTTACTTTTTTTTAGATTTCAAAATTCCAGATTCATTTTAACTTATACCAGAATCATTTTATTCAATTTACTTTCATTTCAAATGTAAAAATAACTAAAGTAACATTCCCTTTCCAGCTGTACCTATTTGCATATATTTGACCCTGACTACAAAAATGAGACAGGACACATTTACTACCAGACCCCGTGGGGACAAGTGTATCGTTCCGAGTCAAGCAAACTCTATGTGTTTGTCTGTTCCAACCACAGCTTAGTTGAAAACATTCAGCTGAAACTAAAAATTTCAGTTATAGGTAAGTTTGTTTTAGACTTGTTCAATAGTTCAGGTGAAACAGCTAGCTGTTTATACTTGGTTTCATCAGATTGTATAATGTGTCATTTGTAATGAGGAATTCTGCATACAATTACAGTAATGAATATTCTACATAGAATTATAGATCAGACTATCCTATATAGAATTATAGTAAGGAATATTCTACATAGCATTATGGTAATGCACATTCTGCATAGAATTGTACTAAGGAATATCCTGCATAGAATAACAGTAATGAATATTCTGCATAGAATTATAGTAAGGAATATTCTGAATAGAATTATGGTAAGGAATATCCTACATAGAATTATAGTAAGGACTCTCCTACATAGAACTATAGTAAGGAATATCCTACAGAGCATTATAGTAAGCAATATCCTGCATAGAATTAAAATAAGGAATATTCTACTTAGCATTATGAAAAGGAATATTCTACATCGCATTAAATTAGGGAATATTCTACATAACATTATAATAAGGAATATTCTGTATAGCATTATAATGAGGAATATTCTGCATAGCATTAAAGTAAGGAATATTGTTCTTAGTTTACTGTGGTAGAACTGAAAGTTAATAAGTAATTTGTTACATCAAAAAATGGTAATAGTGTACAACCAAATTTCTTTCTTTCGTTCTTTCTTTATTTTATTTTTGTTCTTTCTTTCTGTCTTTCTTTCTTTCTTTCTGTCTTTCTTTCTTTATTTTTTTCTTTCTTTCTTTCTTTATTTGTTAAATTTAAATTATAATGTTTTTTAAATAATGTATTTAGAAAAGATAGAGGTTCACAGAGGATCATCATACGATTCCCCAGGAAATCGCTACATCCATTCCCCCTTCTTCCCCCATCTGTACGCTGAAAACGATGACTTGTACATCTATGAGTGGCAAGGAGTCAATTCAAACGATTTTGTGCAACTCATTTTTGACGACTGGCATTTGTCACCACAGACAGTGTTTTGGGTAGGATGTTGTTATTTTTATCTTTAGGCACGTCCCTTCAAAATACTAATACTGCTACTATTACTACTACAACTATTACTACTACAACTATTACTGTTACAATCATTTGTACTATTACTACTACCTTTGATAGTACTGTTACTACTACTATACTGGTATTGCTATTACTAGTATTATTATTTCTCATACTACTATAGTTACAACTGCTTGTACTACTAATATTTCTACTATTACTACTAATATTACTACAACAATTACTACTATGTGTACATTCATCATTCTAGTTAATACAGCTACTGTCACAACACCAAAAGAACATCTACAACAACAACAGCAACAAATACGTATACAAATACTTACATCGTTAAACGAAATACTTCATTTCAGTTTGACTTACTCTGATATCACTAGAACATCAACAACTACAATCATTAAGATAGAAAAATACTTAAATTTTTCATTTCAGTTCGACTACTCCAATATCCTGGGACCAGTTTATGGCAGTAACTCTCGACCTGTTGTTTATTCAAAAGGAAATCGATTGCGAATGAAATTTCAGACTGGAGTTCCTACATCATCAGCTGTACGTCAGTACATGGGATTCAAAGCAACATACAAGTTTTACAATGGTAAGATTTGTAATCTACAGTCTTTCAGTAAAATAAATAAACAAATATATAAATAAATAATTAAATAACTGAGGATTTTTTTAAAATAAAGTTTTGTGATTTTTCAAATAACTGAATTTTTTAAAATAAAGCATTGTGATTTTCAAATAACTCAATTTTTTAAAATAAAGTTTTGTGATTTTAAAAATAACTGAATATTTTTTATGTTTTATGAATACTGAGCATTTAAATCTGTTTAAAACAGAATTTTATTATTATTTTTATTTTTATTTTATGTAATTTTGACAAAAATTTAATTTTGTTTTTAGCTGATTTTTACAGACAGAACATTGTCACTGGTAAGTAAGATATATATATATATATATATTTTTTTTTTATTGATTAAAAACATTATCAGTAAATTATCCTGTTTTATAATAGTTCGCTAAATTCTAGTAGAAAGACAAAATTAATTATATAAGAAAAAAAAAAGGTTTATGTGTATAAACACACATAGATACGAATGTTTTCTTTTGCAGTGTGAAGGAATTAATTTTGTCCTTTCACTTCGTATTGTTCAAAATCTACAATTTATATAAATACATAAACAAATCATTCCTTCATGTCCTAAAAAATATATATATATATATAACTCAATTTAGGAAAAAGATATATAATTTTTTTTTATAATACTTTTTTAAAACAATGTGTTAAAATAAAAATAAAATTGGGGTGAACACTTCAAAAGGAATATCCCTGTTTAAAGTAATTTAAAATCTTTTTTTCAGATTGTGGTAAATATGAGTTATTAAAGAAAGGTGGCATCATACAGTTTGACCACAGCATCCCCTACAACAACGACTACTATGACTGTGTTTGGGTTGTGAAACGCCAGCCCCAGTACAACCACATTTATCTGAAAATTATCAGTTTCAAAATATCCAGAGGTATGGGTTGCACACTGTTCTCATGTTACACACCACAAAAACAAATTTCTTTGAAGATTTTAAAGTGTTCGATCAGTGATATTTAATAATCTTTGAATTAAGACATCTGTTAAATGACGTTAACAGTTATTTATTCCGTTGTTTATTCATTATTTATTTATTTATTTACTTAATTATTTATTTATTTATTTAGATTTTTAGTTATTTTTTAATTTAGTATTATATTCATTCATTCATTCATTTATCCAGTCATTTGTACATCAGTTCGGTTATCCTTGAAAGACTTTCCATCCATCCATCCATCCATCCGTCTTTCCTTTAATCATCAAAGCATTTATACATGTGTGTGTATGTATCTGTGTATGTGAGAGTGTGTGTGTGTCTGTATGTGTGCATATGTGTGTGTGTGTGTGTATGGGTGTGGGTATAGGTGTGTGGGTGACTATGTATTTGTATAATACATATAAGATTGGTGTAGAATTGTTTTGTTATCTCAGGCTTCTTCCCAGGCCAGACAGATTACTGGGAAATTCGAGACGGACTCACCTCTTTGGGCACTCTTCTTGTTTCCCCGTCAGTGGACGACATACAGGTGGGAGACAAGTACGTCTCCAGCACTGGTTTCTACATTCGAATACATTGTCACTACAGCCGAACAGATGACTTCAAACTGGCTTTCACGTCGTTTAATTACAGTACGTGTTGTTATTAAAATTGTCTTAAATACATATACCCATGTATGTGTGTGTGTGTGTATATATATATGCATGCATTCACAGACACACAGGGCATGCAGACATGCACACACACACACACACACACACACTTATTGACATGGACACACAAACCATGCACATATATGTATACATACATATGTTTCTGCATACATGACAGACACAAAGACACACAAACACATAAAATTCATACACACACACACACACACAACACACACATGCACAAACATATACAAACAGATAACATACACACTGTTTTTAAGTTATTTAAAAAAATTTAACAATTTGGGTAACATTTTTTTAAATGATTAAAACATCACTTTTCTGTTCAAAAATATTATCCTTATAAGTGATTTACAATAACAACAGTCAAGAGAGAGTTTATAACAGTTAAAAACTCATTTTAATAATAATTTCTAAACTGATAACAAATACATTTTTAATTTTGAATGATTTCAAGAATTATTTCGCTTCGCAATGACAACGACATGCATCTGTAACGTAATTTCGTCATGGTGTTGTTGTTGTAGCTGTAGCTATGTTTGTGTTTGTTTCAGAAAAGTGTAATAGTGGACAGTACAGGTGTGACAACAACAGGTGCATTCCTTACATACTTCAGTGCGACGGCTACGACCACTGCGGAGATAATTCTGACGAGTCAGATAAT